>CM042413.1:38541642-39116642 GCA_023634145.1 Thymallus thymallus | reverse complement strand
AAATGTCCATTAATGATAATCCACACAATATTTCACATTTTCTGTTGCTGTGAGAAACAGGTCAAATTTAAGATCCTATATATGTACATGTTTGCATGAGACCTCCTGGTGATGTTCAGTAGAGTGAGTGGATTTCTATTGTAGACAGAGCGGTGTCTCCAGAGCAAATAGAGGTGTCTCCACAGCCACTTGGGAGCTGTACAAAAATTATCTGACAAACAATATCTGACCTCTCTCAAGCACTGTGGTCCAAGTCGGTAGCGAATGGATCGCGAAAACACACACTTCCTCTCCTCCTCCACCCCCCACCCCCCTCATTCCATCTCTCCCCTCCTTTCTCTTGCTTTCCTCCCTTAACTCTCCCCGAAATCCTCAATTTAGTTCTGTAATGGTGAGGCAGGTTTGTGTGCTGTTTTGTGCAGTTCAGGGGGATCGGTGGGCATTAATGTCCCTCTTGACTATGTAAATAGCTCAGGCTGTGGGAGCACAGAGCTGAGCTGCCACTTGTCTGCTTAATCTCAGAGAGCTCTATCACTTTTAGACACTCTGGGAGCCAAAAGGGGGACATGCATGAGAACTTCAGCACCAAGGACAATGGCCACACTCTGAAGAGTAACCACGACACCCTGGGTCCACCTCCCTCTCCTTCCGGAGGTCCCCCCTTTCCCTCTTTTTACCCCTACCCCGCTCCCCCCGAATCCCTAGTACTTCCCTATCATTCCTACCCCATAGCCCCCAACCTCCCTCCTGTACTTCCCACTCCCCTTCCCACCCCCATACCTCAGCCTATCCCCAAGCCGAGCCGATGGAGCATACAGACCCGTTTGGTATACCTCATTGCTTTTCCAGCGGAACACACAACAATCCCCTTCATCGCCTGTTTGTCAGCCCCTTTCAGAACTAAAAGACGAGAGAGAGGGAGAGAGAGAAAAAATACACAAAAAAAACAGAAGAAACAATTAAAAACCTCTGTGAACCTTGCGATATAGCGGTTTCCCAGCCCTGGGGCCTGTGAACTAACTTGGAGGCCTGTAAAGTGGTCCATTATGCCAGCAGGGTTGGCGTTTTCCAAGAGCGCCTCGCCTCAATCGCTGACCAACACAGAGGGGGTTTTGTTCCAGGCTTCTTGGCTCACCATACCATGTACTGGTTAATTAGGACCTGCATTAATTTATCTATCTATCCATCTGTCCACCTACAGTAGGCCTCGTTACTCCACTGCCCTCTCTGTTTCTTGCCCATTCCACCTGTCATTTTGGATGGATTGTTAGACACATTTGGAATTGATAAGTGTATCATTCTGTGCTGTCATGAGTATTGTATAGTATCGGAGTAGGGAGAGGCAATGGTAGAAACTGAATGTGTTGTCTCCATATTTGTACTGTAATTCAACTAGGGCTGTGGCGGTCATGACATTTTGTCAGGCGGTTATTGTCATGCAAAAGCCTGCCGGTCTCACGGTAATTGGTCGTTAATTAACATAAACACATTTAGCATCTCCAAGCCTCCACCATACAAGCTGCATACACACCACTGATACAGACCTTTGGAACATCCACATTTAAATAAGTCTAATAAATCATTTTTATATACACCATCACAATAAGTCCATTATTTATGTTAGTCACGTCTAAAGAAACATTATGATATGAAGAAAATGTATTTCAGAAAAACTGAATATGAGTTGGACTACTATATGTTACTGTATGGGGCAGATATGGGGTGGCCTGGAAGGTAGGGTCAGTAACCGAAAGGTTGCTGGATCGAATCCCTGAGCTGACGGCCTGCCCCTGAACAAGGCAGTTAACCCACTGTTCCCCGGGCGTAGAAGATGGGGATGTCGATTAAGGAAGCCCCATTCACCTCTCTGATTCAGAGGGGTTGGGTTAAATGCGGAAGACACATTTCAGTTGAATGCATTCAGTAGCTATGTTGAGCGTAAAAGAGGATCGTCATGATTTAGAGTTATTTGGCAACTTTAGTTTAGAACTATTAATTATGAAAATATAAAAAATGCCATATTACTAGGCTATTGAAAATCAAATACAAGTTCACTATAATTGTAGGCACTCTAAGCCGCCCTGCACAATCAATGAACCAACAGCATCCCCTAGGCCTATACATTCTCTCTCAGATAGAACATTGGAGCGTATGTCACGGATAAGTGCAATAAGTGAACAAGGCGCAGTAGCTACTGAAGTTCGATATCAATGCAAACAATAAACAATGCAAACCATGATCGTAACGTGAGTGCAGCTCAAACAAAACAGAACACTACAATGAACCACAAATCATGTGTGGAAACATACATACTAAATAGGGTCCCCAATCAGAGACAACGCATAGCAGCTGCCTCTAATTGGGGACCAACACAAAACCACCGTAGAGAATAATAGATAACTGCTGTCAAGCCCTGACCATGACCATCATAGAATAAGCCACAGGCTTCCCTATGGTCAGAGCCTGACAGCGTAGTATAAGGTAACCAGTCCATCCAGTATGCATAATAATACAGTCCACACTTAAAGACGATTTCTCCAATTAGTTTAATTTTGGAGTATAGGCTACCAAAGACATCTTAAAACAGTTTTATTTTATGTATTTCTGCCATGCATAATATGTGGTAGGCTATGTGTTGTATAACAGCACACACATTATTTTAATTCAGGTTTTGTTTTGGGCTTGGGCTCCCGAGTGGCGCAGTGGTCTAAGGCACTGTGTCTCAGTGCAAGAGGTACCAACGCAGTCCCAGGTTTGAATCCAGGTTGCATCACATCTGGCTGTAATTGGGAGTGCCATAGGGCGGCGCACAATTGGCCCAGCGTCGTCCAGGTTTGGCCGGGGTAGGCCTTCATTGTAAATAAGAATTTGTTCTTAACTGACTTGCTTAGTTAAATAAAGGTAAAATTAAAATATACAGTGGGGAGAACAAGTATTTGATACACTGCTGATTTTGCAGGTTTTCCTACTTACAAAGCATGTAGAGGTCTGTAATTTTTATCATAGGTACACTTCAACTGTGAGAGACGGAATCTAAAACAAAAATCCAGACAATCACATTGTATGATTTTTTAATAATTAATTTGCATTTTATTGCATGACATAAGTATTTGATCACCTACCAAACAGTAAGAATTCCGGCTCTCACAGACCTGTTAGGCAAGCAGCTTGGTGGGAAGGCAACAACTGTTGGCACAATTATTAGAAAATGGAAGAAGTTCAAGATGACGGTCAATCTCCCTCGGTCTCGGGCACCATGCAAGATCTCACCTCATGGGGCATCAATGATCATGAGGAAGGTGAGGGATCAGCCCAGAACTACACGGCAGGACCTGGTCAATGACCTGAAGAGAGCTGGGACCACAGTCTCAAAGAAAACCATTAGTAACACACTACGTCGTCATGGATTAAAATCCTGCAGCGCACGCAAGGTCCCCCTGCTCAAGCCAGCGCATGTCCAGGCCCGTCTGAAGTTTGCCAATGACCATCTGGATGATCCAGAGGAGGAATGGGAGAAGGTTATGTGGTCTGATGAGACAAAAATATAGCTTTTTGGTCTAAACTCCACTCGCCGTGTTTGGAGGAAGAAGAAGGATGAGTACAACCCCAAGAACACCATCCCAACCTTGAAGCATGGAGGTGGAAACATCATTCTTTGGGGATGCTTTTCTGCAAAGGGGACAGGACGACTGCACCGTATTGAGGGGAGGATGGATGGGGCCATGTATCGCGAGATCTTGGCCAACAACCTCCTTCCCTCAGTAAGAGCATTGAAGATGGGTCGTGGCTGGGTCTTCCAGCATGACAACGACCCGAAACACACAGCCAGGGCAACTAAGGAGTGGCTCCGTAAGAAGCATCTCAAAGGCCTGGAGTGGCCTAGCCAGTCTCCAGACCTGAACCGAATAGAAAATCTTTGGAGGGAGCTGAAAGTCTGTATTGCCCAGGGACAGCCCCGAAACCTGAAGGATCTGTATGGAGGAGTGGGCCAAAATCCCTGCTGCAGTGTGTGAAAACCTGGTCAAGAACTACAGGAAACGTATGATCTCTGTAATTGCAAACAAAGGTTTCTGTACCAAATATTAAGTTCTGCTTTTCTGATGTATCAAATACTTATGTCATGCAATAAAATGCAAATTAATTACTTAAAAATCATACAATGTGATTTTCTGGATTTTTGTTTTAGATTCCGTCACTCACAGTTGAAGAGTACCTATGATACAAATGACAGACTTCTACATGCTTTGTAAGTGGGAAAACCTGCAAAATTGGCAGTGTATCAAATACTTGTTCTCCCCACTGTATATATAATAAATATAAGCTCAATATGCAAATTAGTGTTTTGAATTAATCATCACCTTAGAAAACGCTGTCCATTTCGTTGTGTTAGGCTTTTAAACAACATCCACAACGACCATGTTTTACACTTAGTTTCAACCTGTTGTTGAACTTCTTTCTTCAAATTGATCAACACAGTGAGATGAGTTTTAAAAGCAATATACTGTTTTGATGATAAGTGTTTGATGTGAGTACCAGGCCATTAGGACCTGATAGTCGTTACCAAAGCATGTCCAGAGGGCATAACAGGAGATTACAGTTGATCATGTTGAGATGTGTGGGGCCCTCCAGGGGCCCTCCAAGTGTTAGCCTTCTGTGATGTGCAATTTCCAGTGTATCTGTTCCACAGCAGGTGAGGGCTGTTTTCTCATGCTAATACAATAGCAGCTAGTCTTTGATTAGAGGGATGCACGGTTTTCTATAATATAGATAGATAGATTTTGCGTCTGTCTGTCAGTGACTACGCCTGCATGTCCGTCTGCATGTCCGTCTATCCATAGATAGATAGATAGATAGATAGATAGATAGATAGATAGATACTTTATTGATCCCCGGGCGGAAATTTCTTTGTCAAGCAGCTACAACAAAACATAGGGCAGGTGCAAAATGCCAGAACGAAAATACACAAAAGACAGATACACGATACATGATACATAGAGCGTCAGTATGAAAAAGTATAGAAATATAAGAAGTCTGGAGTGCTAAAAACAGCTATAAAAAGACATTGCATAGTATGGCTGGTTGGCTGAATATGTACACTATACATTGGCGGATGGTGCATGGTTAACTATACTATACAGGTCGATGGCAGAGAAATACTTCAATATCTAAAAATGTGTATGATATGATATGAGGGTAATAATAGTTTACTTAATAGACATACTGGTTAAATGAACAGGTAAGTGAAAATTTAGCATGGTTAAATTAACTGTACAGGTAAATATACAGTTACATTTACAGGTAAGTGAATATTTGCATGGTTACATTAACTGTACAACTGACAGGATACTAAAATGCTTTCCTGAGTGAATGACTACGTAAGTTAAGTCCAAGAATGACTTGCAATATTGCATGTGATATGATATAACAACTGTACATGAGTAAGTATATACACACCTGAATGAATAAATAAATAAGTCCAGAGTGAATGAGTGATTACGGACCAGAGTTACTCACGGATGGATGCACAATTGTTAAGCTAGGACGGCACGGCTCCCCAGTGTGGCATTATATAGTCTAATAGCCGCCGGCAATAAGGACCTCCTGTAGCGCTCTTTGGCACACCGTGGTGGGATCAGTCTGTGACTGAGGGTACTCCTCTGCGTCATAACCATGGCATGCAGAGGGTGGGTGACGTTGTCCATGATGGCCAGCAGTTTGGCCAGGATCCGTCTCTCCGCAACCTCTTCTAGAGTGTCAAGGCTCATCCCCAGGACAGAGCTAGCCTTCCTGATCTGCTTATTTACCCGAGAAGCATCACCGGCTTTTATGTTGGCTCCCAAGCACACCACTGCAAAAAAGATGGCACTGGCCACCACAGACTGGTAGAAGGTATGCAGTAGTTTACTGCACACGTTGAAGGACCTGAGCCTCCTCAGAAAGTAGTCGGCTCTGGCCCTTTTTGTACAGGGCCCCGGTGTTACCAGCCCATTCCAGCCTGTTGTCCATATGGACTCCCAGGAACTTGTATGACCCAACCATTTCCACATCCATCCCCTGTATAGGGACTGCAGTCAGTTGTGCCTTGGTTCTCCTGAAGTCCACCACCATCTCCTTTGTTTTGCTGATGTTGAGCTGAAGGTGGTTCTGCTCACACCACAACACAAAGTCACTGATTGTGCTCCTGTACTCCTCCTCCTGCCCACCCCTGATGCACCCTACAATAGCAGAGTCATCCGAGAACTTCTGTAGGTGGCATGTTTCAGAGTTATATCTGAAGTCTGAGGTGTAGAGGGTGAACAGGACCGTTCCCTGGGGGGCCCCTGTGTTGCTAACTGCCCGTTCTGACACACAGCTCTGTAGTCGCACAAATTGTGGCCTACCGGTCAGGTAGTCCGTGACCCAGGAGACTAAGGGTGCTTCCACTTTCATCCTCCTCATCTTCTCACCCAGTAGCAGGGGCTGAATGGTATTGAAGGCACTGGAGAAGTCAAAAAACATAACCCTCACAGTGCAACCTGCGTTGTCCAGGTAAGAGTAGGCCCTCTGCAGAAGGTAGATGATTGCATCATCCACCCCGATGTTGCGCTGGTATGCAAACTGCAGGGGGTCCAGTGATGTACACACCAGGGGTCTGAGGTGAGCGAGGACTAGCTAACCCTAACCCTATCCCTTTTCCTAACCTTAATCTAATTATAACCGGCAACGTTAATTCTCCTAACCTGCTGCACAAATTCTCCTAACCTGCTATGAAAAATTACTTCCTGTCGTAGATGTACACCACCTAGACTGAAGAAGACGCAGAGCTTGGAAAAATTCTAAGTATGACGGCGTCTCGCAACAGAGCCTTCAACTGCAAAGGGGCATTGTGATTCCGCTATGTTGTGGAAGCTAAAGTTATGTTAAATCAATTATACACTGTGTTGCTGCAGAACAGCTGGACATTTCCATAGAAAGCTGTCTTTCACTGACTGAGAACCTGTAAATCGAGAGAATCACACACGGTTCTGTTGTAAAATGGGATTACCTCAGGTTGATGTATTTGGGGGAATTTTTGTTTTGTGCTTTAACTCTCAAGGGTTTAACAGTCTCTGAGAGGATTCCCTGGGTGTACAGATTACGTACTCGAGTATCAGACACTTGACAGGGGAAAAATGCATGTAGCTTAAATGTAAGTAATTACAATTGGTTGTAGTTGACATAAACAGGCGGGAAGAAGCTGTCCACCAACCGCCCCTTCTCTCTATTTTTCTTAGAATTAATAATGACGTGGAAAGAAAAACAATGTACTGGGTGCCAGACATTTCAGGACATTTCACAAGATGCAGCAGGCGGCAATAGGCTACCCAGTCTCCATAACAACAACAAGTTCCATATGCCAGTAGGCTACCCAGTCTCCATCACAACAACAAGTTCCATATGCCAGTAGGCTACCCAGTCTCCATAACAACAACAAGTTCCATATGCCAGTAGGCTACCCAGTCTCCATCACAACAACAAGTTCCATATGCCAGTAGGCTACCCAGTCTCCATCACAACAACAAGTTCCATATGCCAGTAGGCTACCCAGTCTCTACCCAGTCTCTATCACAACAACAAGTTCAATATGCCAGTAGACTGTAGAATAGCGTTATGCCTATACTTATACAGTCTTGGGACCTACAGCCTTCTTCATAAAATCTTGTATGAAGTGTTTGCCGTTACTGTTTTTCATGTAAAATGCCTGTTCACTGAAGGTTCACTGTACTGCTAGAGTGCTGTTCTACCAGATGTGATTCTGAAAGGACAGGGAGCGGTTGTAGCATTTGACATGGTTCTGAAAGAACAGTGAGCGGTTGCAGCGTTTGACATGGCTCTGAAAGGACAGCAAACTTGACATTACAGAAAGTGCACTCTGAAAAAGAACAGGTTTGCCAACACCAAGCAAATTGAGCTAACCCCATCGGCCCTAGCCTAGGCACTATTTCGAAAAGGCTAGACAAAAGTTAAAATTTCTAATTTCATATGTTACATACAGTGGGGAGAACAAGTATTTGATACACTGCCGATTTTGCAGGTTTTCCCACTTACAAAGCATGTAGAAGTCTGTCATTTTTATCATATGTACTCTTCAACTGTGAGTGACGGAATCTAAAACAAAAATCCAGAAAATCACATTGCATGATTTTTAAGTAATTAATTTGCATTTTATTGCATGACATAAGTATTTGATACATCAGAAAAGCAGAACTTAATATTTGGTACAGAAACCTTTGTTTGCAATTACCGAGATCATACGTTTCCTGTAGTTCTTGACCAGGTTTGCACACACAGTTTAGACCAAAAAGCTCTATTTTTGTCTCATCAGACCACATGACCTTCTCCCATTCCTCCTCTGGATCATCCAGATGGTCGTTGGCAAACTTCAGACGGGCCTGGACATGCGCTGGCTTGAGCAGGGGGACCTTGCGTGCGCTGCAGGATTTTAATCCATGACGGCGCAGTGTGTTACTAATGGTTTTCTTTGAGACTGTGGTCCCAGCTCTCTTCAGGTCATTGACCAGGTCCTGCCGTGTAGTTCTGGGCTGATCCCTCACCTTCCTCATGATCATTGCTGCCCCACGAGGTGAGATCTTGCATGGTGCCCCAGACCGAGGGAGATTGACCGTCATCTTGAACTTCTTTCATTTTCTAATAATTGCGCCAACAGTTGTTGCCTTCTCACCAAGCTGCTTGCCTATTGTCCTGTAGCCCATCCCAGCCTTCTGCAGGTCTACAATTTTATCCCTGATGTCCTTACACAGCTGTTTGATTGAGTGTGTGGAGTCCATTTGATTGAGTGTGTGGACAGGTGTCTTTTATACAGGTAACGAGTTCAAACAGGTGCAGTTAATACAGGCAATGAGTGGAGAACAGGAGGGCTTCTTAAAGAAAAACTAACAGGTCTCTGAGAGCCGGAATTCTTACTGGTTGGTAGGTGATCAAATACTTATGTCATGCAATAAAATGCAAATTAATTATTTAAAAATCATACAATTAGATTTTCTGGATTTTTTTTTTTAGATTACGTCTCTCACAGTTGAAGTGTACCTATGATAAAAATTACAGACCTCTACATGCTTTGTAAGTAGGAAAACCTGCCAAATCGGCAGTGTATCAAATACTTGTTCTCCCCACTGTATGTCCCCCATGCATTTTAAATTGTTGATTAAAAGTCACAGTGCTAGGCTAGTCGTTAGGAAATCATTTGGGTCTGGTCCAGCTAGACTTTCCCCCCTAAATTCAATAGGTTTATTAGTATGCTCTGCGCTGTTTTGCTCAGAAACCAGTCGAGTGTTCCAGATTTCCGGTATTTATCAAATAGACATAGAAGAAGATAAGATAAACAGAGAGATGTGTAGAGATTAGAGAATGAGAAAGGAAGGAAGAAAGAAAGAAATAGAGGAGAGGAGTCTTGGGAGCTGAGTCTTGCTACTCCACTGACAGCTCCGTCACACTTTCCTGCCTCCCTGATACCAGCCCTCCCCTCCCTCACTCTCTCTCCCCACAGTGCTAGCTGGCATTGATCTGCATCCTGGTTTAAATGTATTATCCAACACAGACACAGTGTCACAATTAGAGACAAAACGCTAACTGAATAGTTGATGCCCTCACTGCCAACATCTATTAGCCTGGTTGGCTCCGTAGAGTTTCCACAAATTAACCAAGTAGTTCAGTATGTCACAGTATCAGTGCACTGTTTCCACATAGTGTTGTACAACTACTGTGGTACTTGCTGTTTAGTGAGAATTACTTTGTTTCTGTCAGTAGACGACTTATGGTGCTTCTGTAGGTATGTATCTCTAGAGTAATGTAATGGTAGCAGTATGATATAAATTGTGTCTGTAGTACAGTCTGTACTGTAGATACAGAGCAGCTGGTAGATGACAGAGACTGTCTGCACTAATGAAGCACATCCTGTAAAAGGTTTGTATGGACACATTGTGTATAATATGTGGATGTCACTGAGGCATTGTTAAGCCTGTATGTGAGTGGTTTAGGATGAAGTATGCTATGTTATATCATAGCGCTGCCAGTATAGATGTAATGTGCCTGCACTTGTGTGTGTATGTATGTCAGTGTGGAGGAATGCTGTGTCTCGCTTGATGTGACTGTATTTGTATTTATTAGGGATCCCTAATAAATACAGCAGCTACTCTTCCTGGGGTCCAACATATTAAAGCACTTACATTACATATACAACTAAAGATAAAACAGTACATCATATAACATTATTACACCACTACATATCCACAATACAACATGTATCATACTACCATACAACAATATTACACCACTACATATCCACAATGAAGAGAACAAAACGAGAGGAGAGGAGAGGAGAGGAGAGGAGAGGAGAGGAGAGGAGAGGAGAGGAGAGGAGAGCTGAGCTGGGTCTGCAGGGTTATCCTCAGACTGCAGTGTTTAATTACTGAAAGGCCATCCATCCTCCTTAGTCATCTTATTGGCTAATCCTGAGAGAGAGATGGCAACCCCTTCACTCTGCCTTGTATGCCCAGGACCAGACAGAATGACGTTCATGGCGATATGTATGCCACTGACAGTGTGTGTGTGTGTGTCTGAATACGTTGTGCACATTTGAGAGTGTGGCAGGTGAAACAGAAATTGTTTTGTAATGTCATGGGGTGAGCCCTCTAACACAGATGTCAGCCTCTTCTGTAACCAACAGATGTAATTCCAGACTGGATCCCTCTCAGATTCAAATACACATACACTTACATACTCAATCTCCTCTTCAATTGATTGCTTTAATCTGGCCTCTCTGCACTTGAACCATGCTGATAGCAGCACTGTCTCATACCCAGCATGTGATAGCAGCACTGTTTCATACCCAGCATGTGATAGCAGCACTGTCTCATACCCAGCATGTTATAGCAGCACTGTTTCATACCCAGCATGTGATAGCAGCACTGTTTCATACCCAGCATGTGATAGCAGCACTGTCTCATATCCAGCATGCAGCACTGTCTCATATCCAGCATGCAGCACTGTCTCATACCCAGCATGTGATAGCAGCACTGTTTCATACCCAGCATGTTATAGCAGCACTGTCTCATACCCAGCATGTTATAGCAGCACTGTTTCATACCCAGCATGTTATAGCAGCACTGTTTCATACCCAGCATGTTATAGAAGCACTGTTTCATACCCAGCATGTGAAAGCAGCACTGTCTCATACCCAGCATGTGATAGCAGCACTGTTTCATACCCAGCATGTTATAGCAGCACTGTTTCATACCCAGCATGTGATAGCAGCACTGTCTCATATCCAGCATGCAGCACTGTCTCATACCCAGCATGTGATAGCAGCACTGTTTCATACCCAGCATGTGATAGCAGCACTGTCTCATACCCAGCATGTTATAGCAGCACTGTTTCATACCCAGCATGTGATAGCAGCACTGTTTCATACCCAGCATGTGATAGCAGCACTGTCTCATATCCAGCATGCAGCACTGTCTCATATCCAGCATGCAGCACTGTCTCATACCCAGCATGTGATAGCAGCACTGTTTCATACCCAGCATGTTATAGCAGCACTGTCTCATACCCAGCATGTTATAGCAGCACTGTTTCATACCCAGCATGTTATAGCAGCACTGTTTCATACCCAGCATGTTATAGCAGCACTGTTTCATACCCAGCATGCAGCACTGTCTCATACCCAGCATGTTATAGCAGCACTGTCTCATACCCAGCATGCAGCACTGTCTCATACCCAGCATGTTATAGCAGCACTGTTTCATACCCAGCATGTTATAGCAGCACTGTTTCATACCCAGCATGCAGCACTGTCTCATACCCAGCATGTTATAGCAGCACTGTCTCATACCCAGCATGCAGCACTGTCTCATACCCAGCATGTTATAGCAGCACTGTCTCATACCCAGCATGTTATAGCAGCACTGTTTCATACCCAGCATGCAGCACTGTCTCATACCCAGCATGTTATAGCAGCACTGTTTCATACCCAGCATGTGATAGCAGCACTGTCTCATACCCAGCATGTGATAGCAGCACTGTCTCATACCCAGCATGTGATAGCAGCACTGTTTCATACCCAGCATGTGATAGCAGCACTGTTTCATACCCAGCATGTGATAGCAGCACTGTTTCATACCCAGCATGTGATAGCAGCACTGTCTCATACCCAGCATGTGATAGCAGCACTGTTTCATACCCAGCATGTGATAGCAGCACTGTCTCATACCCAGCATGTGATAGCAGCACTGTTTCATACCCAGCATGTGATAGCAGCACTGTTTCATATCCAGCATGCAGCACTGTCTCATACCCAGCATGTTATAGCAGCACTGTTTCATACCCAGCATGCAGCACTGTCTCATACCCAGCATGTTATAGCAGCACTGTCTCATACCCAGCATGTGATAGCAGCACTGTTTCATACCCAGCATGTTATAGCAGCACTGTCTCATACCCAGCATGTTATAGCAGCACTGTCTCATACCCAGCATGTGATAGCAGCACTGTTTCATACCCAGCATGTGATAGCAGCACTGTCTCATACCCAGCATGTGATAGCAGCACTGTCTCATACCCAGCATGTGATAGCAGCACTATCTCATACCCAGCATGTGATAGCAGCACTGTCTCATACCCAGCATGTGATAGCAGCACTGTCTCATACCCAGCATGTTATAGCAGCACTGTATCATACCCAGCATGTGATAGCAGCACTGTTTCATACCCAGCATGTGATAGCAGCACTGTCTCATACCCAGCATGTGATAGCAGCACTGTCTCATACCCAGCATGTGATAGCAGCACTGTCTCATACCCAGCATGTGATAGCAGCACTGTTTCATACCCAGCATGTGATAGCAGCACTGTCTCATACCCAGCATGTGATAGCAGCACTGTCTCGTACCCAGCATGCAGCACTGTCTCATTCCCAGCATGTGATAGCAGCACTGTCTCATACCCAGCATGTGATAGCAGCACTGTCTCATATCCAGCATGTGATAGCAGCACTGTCTCATGCTCAGCATGTCATGGCAGCACTGTCTCATACCCAGGATGCAGCACTGTCTCATACCCAGCATGTGGTAGCAGCACTGTATCATACCCAGCATGTCATGGCAGCACTGTCTCATACCCAGCATGCAGCACTGTCTCATACCCAGCATGTGGTAGCAGCACTGTCTCATACCCAGCATGTGATAGCAGCACTGTCTCATATCCAGCATGCAGCACTGTCTCATACCCAGCATGTGATAGCAGCACTGTCTCATATCCAGCATGCAGCACTGTCTCATACCTAGCATGTGATAGCAGCACTGTCTCATATCCAGCATGTGATAGCAGCACTGTCTCATGCTCAGCATGTGATTGCAGCACTGTCTCATACCCAGCATGTGATAGCAGCACTGTCTCATACCCAGCATGTGATAGCAGCACTGTCTCATACCCAGCATGTGATAGCAGCACTGTCTCATACCCAGCATGTGATAGCAGCACTGTCTCATACCCAGCATGTCATGGCAGCACTGTCTCATACCCAGCATGCAGCACTGTCTCATACCCAGCATGTGGTAGCAGCACTGTCTCATACCCAGCATGTGATAGCAGCACTGTCTCATACCCAGCATGTGATAGCAGCACTGTCTCATACCCAGCATGTAATGGCAGCACTGTCTCATACCCAGCATGCAGGAGGTGGACAAGTGGTTTGGGAAGCGATGGAGAGAGGTGGAGAGAGGTAAAGTGGTGGAGGGAGATTGGGGAAGAGATGGAGAGGGATGGAGTTACAGTAGGTAGACAGCACAGAAACTAAATCCTCCTGGTGTCTTTATAAGAGCTAACAAACTAACTAAATCCTCCTGGTGTCTTTATAAGAGCTAACAAACTAACTAAATCCTCCTGGTGTCTTTATAAGAGCTAACAAACTAACTAAATCCTCCTGGTGAGAGAGAGAGACAGAATAGGAGGTAGAGAGAGAGAGACAGAATAGGAGGTAGAGAGAGAGACAGAATAGGAGGTAGAGAGAGAGAGACAGAATAGGAGGTAGAGAGAGAGAGACAGAATAGGAGGTAGAGAGAGAGACAGAATAGGAGGCAGAGAGAGAGACAGAATAGGAGGTAGAGAGAGAGACAGAATAGGAGGCAGAGAGAGAGACAGAATAGGAGGTAGAGAGAGAGACAGAATAGGAGGTAGAGAGAGAGACAGAATAGGAGGTAGAGAGAGAGACAGAATAGGAGGTGGAGAGAGAGAGACAGAATAGGAGGTAGAGAGAGAGAGACAGAATAGGAGGTAGAGAGAGAGAGACAGAATAGGAGGTAGAGAGAGAGAGACAGAATAGGAGGTAGAGAGAGAGAGACAGAATAGGAGGTAGAGAGAGAGAGACAGAATAGGAGGTAGAGAGAGAGAGACAGAATAGGAGGTAGAGAGAGAGAGACAGAATAGGAGGTAGAGAGAGAGACAGAATATGAGGTAGAGAGAGAGAGACAGAATAGGAGGTAGAGAGAGAGAGACAGAATAGGAGGTAGAGAGAGAGACAGAATAGGAGGTAGAGAGAGAGACAGAATAGGAGCTGGAGAGAGAGACAGAATAGAAGGTGGAGAGAGAGACAGAATAGGAGGTGGAGAGAGAGACAATAGGAGGTAGAGAGAGAGAGAGACAGAATAGGAGGTAGAGAGAGAGAGAGACAGAATAGGAGGTAGAGAGAGAGAGAGACAGAATAGGAGGTAGAGAGAGAGAGAGACAGAATAGGAGGTGGAGAGAGAGAGACAGAGTAGGAGGTAGAGAGAGAGAGACAGAATAGGAGGTGGAGAGAGAGACAGAATAGGAGGCAGAGAGAGAGACAGAATAGGAGGTAGAGAGAGAGACAGAATAGGAGGTAGAGAGAGAGACAGAATAGGAGGTAGAGAGAGAGACAGAATAGGATTAGAGAGAGAGACAGAATAGGAGGTAGAGAGAGAGACAGAATAGGAGGTAGAGAGAGAGACAGAATAGGAGGTAGAGAGAGAGACAGAATAGGAGGTGGAGAGAGAGACAGAATAGGAGGTGGAGAGAGAGACAGAATAGGAGGTAGAGAGAGAGACAGAATAGGAGGTAGAGAGAGAGACAGAATAGGAGCTGGAGAGAGAGACAGAATAGAAGGTGGAGAGAGAGACAGAATAGAAGGTGGAGAGAGAGACAGAATAGGAGGTAGAGAGAGAGACAGAATAGGAGGTAGAGAGAGAGACAGAATAGGAGCTGGAGAGAGAGACAGAATAGAAGGTGGAGAGAGAGACAGAATAGAAGGTGGAGAGAGAGACAGAATAGGAGGTAGAGAGAGAGAGAGACAGAATAGGAGGTAGAGAGAGAGAGACAGAATAGGAGGTGGAGAGAGAGAGAGAGAATAGGAGGTGGAGAGAGAGAGAGACAGAATAGGAGGTAGAGAGAGAGACAGAATAGGAGGTGGAGTAAAAGAGTGACAGAATAGGAGGTGGAGAGAGAGAGAGACAGAATAGGAGGTGGAGAGAGAGAGAGACAATAAGAGGTGGAGAGAGAGAGAGAAAGAATAGGAGGTGGAGAAAGAGTGACAGAACAGGAGGTGGAGAGAGAGAGAGAAAGAATAGGAGGCGGAGAGTGAGAGACAGAATAGGGGGTGGAGAGAGAGAGACAGAATAGGAGGTGGAGAGAGAGAGACGGAATTGGAGGGGGAGAGAGAGAGACTGAATTGGAGGGGGAGAGAGAGAAAGAATAGGAGTTGGAGAGAGAAAGAATCTCAATTGCATACTCCTCGCTTCCTTCTCAAAATGAATTGGAGGAGAAGGTCAGAGTGGAGGTACCTCTGGCTTTCTCATCCAATGGGTTTTGAGAAGGAGGCGAGAAGAGAGGCGAGAGGACACAAGGAGTATGCAATTGAGATTCTCCGACTCACTCACTCTAACTCACCCTTATTCACTCTCGTTCTCTTTCTTACTCAGAAAGCTCTCAGCCAGCTCTGCCTCTGTCTTTCTGACCATACCTCCCTACACTCTTAGAAAAAAGGGTTCCAAAAGGGTTCTTCGGCAGTCCCCATAGGAGAACCCTTTGAAGAACCATTTTTAGTTCCAGGTAGAACCCTTTTGGGTTCCATGTAGAACCATCTGTGGAAAGAGTTCTAGATGAAACTTGGAACCAAAAGGGTTCTACCTGGAACTAAAAATGGTTCTTCAAAGGGTTCTCCTATGGGGACAGCCAAATAACCCTTTTAGGTTCTAGATTGCACCTTTCCTTCTAAGAGTGTACCATAATGGCCTGTCAACACAGTGTAGCTACTGTGGCCACACACACACTCACACACAGTTAAGTAACAGCAGTGGCCTCAGGATTCCTAGAAGTTTCTCTAATCTCGGCCTCATTATGGGTACAAAGAGGTGGCCCAAACAAAGGCCTAACCTCCGCGTTGCGCTGGCACGCACACAGAGAGGCACGTATGGTTCAATCATGCCTTGTTACCAGGATGCTGATAATGCTTCACTAGATTATCTTTCCTGCAGTCAAATGACCAAATCGCCCTCAAGTGCCCTCATGGGTGGAATGTTATTAACATTTTTCATAATTTCACAATTAATAAACATTTGGGTTTTGTTGTGGAAAATTCAGTGTTTCAGTTATTTCAGTTTTCTGTTGTATATACAGTATGTAATATTGGGATGCAAACTCAACATTTTATACATTTCAACTCTATATCTGACATGGCACAGGTATCTTATTTTTTTAAGCCCATAACCATGAGTGTGAGTTGTATACTTTTGTTCCAAAGTAGATTTGTATAAGAATACCAAGAAACACTCTGTGTGACCCTGATTTATCCCACTGTAGTACAAGGTTATTGTAGCATAAAACAGAGAGAGAGAGCGAGAGAGAGAGGGAGAGAGAGAGAGAGAGAGAGAGAGAGAGAGAGAGAGAGGGGATGTGAAGCAGCACAATGAGTTGCAGTATGTCACCTTAGACATATAACCATAACCCACCCATCTGATGTCAGTCTAGAAAGGAGAATTTAATGAGTGATTGTTTAACTGAGAAGGTACTAGAAAGAGTTCCGGCACACTGTATAGTGTTCCACTTGGATAGTCATCTCATATGTGTACACCCAGGATAATTTGACAGGTTTCACAATGAGGATGATTATGTATTCTGTCATGTGAAGTACAGGTAAAAAATGTATGTGTGTGTGTGTGTGTGTGTGTGTGTGTGTGTGGTGTGTGGTGTGTGTGTGTGTGTGTGTGTGTGTGTGTGTGTGTGTGTGTGTGTGTGTGTGTGTGTGTGTGTGTGAGACAGAGACAGAGACAGAGAGTGTCTATGTGTGTGGCCTTAGTATTGCTGACGTGGACTGTCCGCTTTGTCCAGTGCAGTGGAACAGCTTGACCAACAGTGACCTTAGGCAAGTTGCTAGTGTCAAACACACACAAATATTTCTGACCTGTATTTCACTAGTGGGCAACTTTCCCTTAGAGGTTTTGAAGGCTTTGTTGCATACAGTAGCTGAAAGACCTCACTTTTGGAGAACCAGTGACTTTGATTGGCTTGAAGAGTCAGGGGAGGTGTCAGTGGTGCTCCCCTGGGACTGGGACTGCCTATCTAGAGGTGTTTAGAAGATGAACTCTGAGAAGATTTCATAATCATAGCCACCTGCTGGCTAATCTGGTGTGTGTGTGGTCTTGCTCTGATGATAATATGATGGGGCCAGGGGCCACAAACAGGGAGAAATGTTCAGGAATCCAGAGTTCAATTTGTTCTGGTTGACTACTGGAGAACATTATGTCTGCTTCTTTACAGAAGCAGGGACATTTCACAAACATTAGTTGCAAACTTACTCTGTCATGCCATTTTAATTTCATTTTGCACAGGGATACCAAATAATTATTACATAGCATCTCTACTTGCTCTATCTCAATACAGTCAGTATTTTTGTTTGGCACAAATGCTTGAGTGAGGGTGGAGAAGAAAAGCTTTGTTTATAAGAGTGTGTTATTATGAGAACTTTGATCAACTAGCTAGATATCATTTTACTTTAGAGTGTATGAGGATTCGCCCACACAGAGGTACAATTTCAAACTGTAATATCAGATATTCTCTGTTCCACATCATTATCAGCATCTCTCTGAGCAGTTTTCTGAGACAGTCATTTGTAGTTGTTCCCTCAACAGTAACCAAGAGGCAGTCTATACTTGACCGACCATGTACATGTTACAGAATCTATTTGCCCTATCCACCTCATGGAATACGTAGTCAAGACTCTGTCACAACTTTCCCCTTTCCTCCACTTTGTAAAATGCATCTCTCTCTTCTTATGCATGGCACATCCTCAAGTGTTTGCTAAGAGGTACATTTAAGCATCATTTTTCACAGCCATCCAGGCCAGCGTGTGATCCCATCTCCCATTCCCACTACATGGCAAGTTGCTAGGAGGCTGGTAGGCAGTGAGGCCCCCTGAGGTATTGAACAGATATCCGGGACTCACATGGCCCAGCTCCAGTTATCTCTACCTCACAGCTACATTGTGATGCTCCAGTCATGAGAACGGGCATTGGGCCCCTTTGGAACCCACTGGGAAACTGCAGTTCCATTTACATCTTCCTGGACCTTCCTGGCCATCCCTTGCCCTCCCTGGCCCTCCCTGGCACCACATGCAATATAACCAGCAGCACACTGGAGAGTCTGAAGAAGTGGTCTAAAGCAAACACTCACAATTTAGTTAGATTCACAATGTCGTTAGATTCACACAAGAGCCTTGCCTTGTGTGCTATACAGACATTTCACTGCATTGTACGGTGTGGAGTACTGTACAGTGTATTGTGCTGATTTGAATTGGGATAGTTCTTTGGTGTGTGAGAGTGGTGGTGTGGGAAAATACTAGTTAAGATGAGTGTTTAAAGCTGCCTGGGTGTATCTGATGAGTGTTTAAAGCTGTCTCTGGGTTTATCTGATGAGTGTTTAAAGCTGTCTCTGGGTTTATCTGATGAGTGTTTAAAGCTGTCTCTGGGTGTATCTGATGAGTGTTTAAAGCTGTCTCTGGGTGTATCTGATGAGTGTTTAAAGCTGTCTCTGGGTGTGTCTGATGAGTGTTTAAAGCTGTCTCTGGGTTTATCTGATGAGTGTTTAAAGCTGTCTCTGGGTGTATCTGATGAGTGTTTAAAGCTGTCTCTGGGTGTATCTGATGAGTGTTTAAAGCTGTCTCTGGGTGTGTCTGATGAGTGTTTAAAGCTGTCTCTGGGTGTATCTGATGAGTGTTTAAAGCTGTCTCTGGGTGTATCTGATGAGTGTTTAAAGCTGTCTCTGGGTGTATCTGATGAGTGTTTAAAGCTGTCTCTGGGTGTGTCTGATGAGTGTTTAAAGCTGTCTCTGGGTGTATCTGATGAGTGTTTAAAGCTGTCTCTGGGTGTATCTGATGAGTGTTTAAAGCTGTCTCTGGGTGTATCTGATGAGTGTTTAAAGCTGTCTCTGGGTGTATCTGATGAGTGTTTAAAGCTGTCTCTGGGTGTATCTGATGAGTGTTTAAAGCTGTCTCTGGGTGTGTCTGATGAGTGTTTAAAGCTGTCTCTGGGTGTATCTGATGAGTGTTTAAAGCTGTCTCTGGGTGTATCTGATGAGTGTTTAAAGCTGTCTCTGGGTGTATCTGATGAGTGTTTAAAGCTGTCTCTGGGTGTATCTGATGAGTGTTTAAAGCTGTCTCTGGGTGTGTCTGATGAGTGTTTAAAGCTGTCTCTGGGTGTATCTGATGAGTGTTTAAAGCTGTCTCTGGGTGTATCTGATGAGTGTTTAAAGCTGTCTCTGGGTGTATCTGATGGCTCTATTGCTCACTGCTCCTTGAGGTCTTACTTTCTTTAGTTGAAATGAGAACCCAAGGTGCCTCCTGCCTCCGTTAATCTATCAAGTGTGTGTGTTTGTGTGTGTGTGTGTGTGTGTGTGTGTGTGTGTGTGTTTGTGTGTGTGTGTGTGTGTGTGTGTGTGTGTGTGTGTGTGTGTGTGTGTGTGTGTGTGTGTGTGTGTGTGTGTGTGTGTGTGTGCAGCAGCCAGCGAGCTTCTTCTCTCGTCTCTCTTCCACTTCTCTGTGGTGCGCGGTGCGTTGCTAGGACAACTCCTCTGGGTGCTGGCTGCATTGCTACGTCTCTCAAAGCCAGAGCTTGGGGAACCTCCTCGCCCCGGGAATGCAGCAAAACATTGGAATAATCGCTGTCGATTATGGGACACAATGGCCTGCCTCTTCTGAAAGATTCATTCATTCCGGAAAAAGAGAACTGTGGAGGGAGGGGGAGGGCAAGGGGGGAGAGAAAGCGGCACCTCACTCCCCTCTCGCTCCTCTTCTCTGCTCTCCCACGGTGGGCATGGGCATGACATCAGCGGCCCTCAATGGGACTGGCTTTCTGGACATGCCCACTGCCCCCTCCCTCCCCACCTCCCTTTCTCACCCCTGCCAGTTTGGACCCAGCGCTTGGCTGGGCGACTTGGGGCCAACACCACTGTTTGCGTGAGAGACAAAAGCCCCTCATAGGGAGAAGAGGGGAAGCGGAGAGCTTCACATGGTCCCAGCCAAGAGCAGGGATGGCTGCCTCCCTCCCTCCGCTCTCCCCCTAGCAGGCCCCTCCTTTGGCTTGGTGGTGGTGGTGTGACCCCCGTAAGCTTGTATGCTCCCTCCCTCCTCATCCCCAAAATGGTCTCTTTCCTCTCCATCTAGAGTATGCCATGTCAAGGGATTTGGGGTGAGGGATTTCTCATGCCACAACCTCTGTTGACAGAGATGGCATTCCCCTGCCTTTTGTTGGGCTGATGGCCATTTGTCTGGGAGAGGAAATACCTTTCCAACCCATTTCCTTCATTAGATCTAGAATGATGTGGTTCTGCTCTATATGTTGTGTAATCCCATTTCCTTAATTAGATCTAGAATGATGTGGTACTGCTCCATAGGTTGTGTAATCCCATGCTGCTGGGAGACAGGGAACAAATCAGTATGGCACACAACTCTACTCTAGAGGTATTCTCCTTCAACTGTGAAGTTGACTTTCAGTCTGTACTAAGTTCCCTATGGCCTAAAGTTTCCCTAGCATTAGATACTGTCTGTCACATATGTTCTCTATGGCCTAAAGTTTCCCTGACATTAGATACAGTCTGTCACAAATGTTCTCTATGGCCTAAAGTTTCCCTAGCATTAGATACTGTCTGTCACATATGTTCTCTATGGCCTAAAGTTTCCCTAGCATTAGATACTGTCTGTCACATATGTTCTCTATGGCCTAACGTTTCCCTGACATTAGATACAGTCTGTCACATATGTTCTCTATGGCCTAAAGTTTCCCTAGCATTAGATACTGTCTGTCACATATGTTCTCTATGGCCTAAAGTTTCCCTAGCATTAGATACTGTCTGTCACATATGTTCTCTATGGCCTAAAGTTTCCCTAGCATTAGATACTGTCTGTCACATATGTTCTCTATGTCCTAAAGTTTCCCTGACATTAGATACTGTCTGTCACATATGTTCCTTATGGCCTAAGGTTTCCCTGACATTATGTGTTTGCACGATTAATGCTTAAGCAAATGAATGTTCATGTGTGCTTGGAGTTCAAAACAGTTAAACTAAGCTAGCATTGTTATTAATAGTCTTATTGAAGCATGTTCTCAGAATGTTATTTAATTACCTTCAAATAACATTAATAAAACCTCCCAGGAAGACTTTCAAGGAACCATAGTAAAACACTCTTAGAAGCTCCCTGCAACCTAAAAAGAACAGGCAAAATGTTCACTTCCGTTCTCAGAATCTTTAAAAAACGTTTCCGTTTCACTGGTCAGGAAACCTATGGCTTCATTCCCAGAACCAATGGGAAACCAAAAACATACATTCCCAGAACTTCCAAGGAACCAAATGTGCTAGCTGGGCACTCACCACACCAGAGTAGTAAGTGCATTCCTGCATTCCTCTGCTCATCTCTTTTAATCTCTGGCACATTGATCCTATTGTTGACCAATGAAAGGGCCTCTGTGGGCTGGTGTCTCCAATGAGTAGAGAAAACCTGTGCTGATGGACCATGCCAAGGTTTCAACGTGTCTAGAGCATTTTCTACAGACAGCTTATACTCATCCGATAGGGTTATTATTATAACAATTGATACTAAGTGGGACAAAAATCAACTCCAGGAAACATAAATATATTTTTGCATCAAAAGATCAATCAATCAATTTTCTTTTATAAAGCCCTTTTTACATCAACCAATGTCACAAAGTGCTAATCAGACCTGTGACATAGTGTTCTAAATCATTATGCGCAATGTGAAGGTACTGTCTGTGCCTAGAAAGGACAGCCTACTCTCACATACTGAAATGTCACATTTCCCCATGTGTTCTGATGATACAAATGTGAAGTTAGATGTGCCCAAAAATATATGGATATGGACATACAGGGTGTTTTCTGCAGCTGTCCTTCAATTTCCAAGGTTAAGTCATTGTCATGGTAAAGTATTGAAAGTGATGGGAGAGGTTCCCTGGTATATAGACATCCCCCATGTCCTACTGCATTACAGTGAGTGGATCCATGCCTTAGCTTAGTGAATGACACCTTCACATCACCTGGGCCAGCAGCCACTAGCTACTGTTCTGAACTCAATTACTCTGACCAGGCCTCGGAGCTCCGATTAAATCAAATATAATGTTATTTGTCACATGCACCGAATACAACAGGTGAAAACCTTACTGTGAAATGCTTACTAATAAGCCCTTAACCAACAATGCAGACTTTTTAAAAAAGTAAGTAAGAAAATAAAAAACTATTACGAAAAAACCTCAAGTAAAACCAAGTAAAATGACGAGTCACTGTGCTGGGATACAGACCCCATAGGAACAATGCCAGTATATTTAGGACAAAACTGACCTTATGATCAAAATTATCATATTTACACTTTGTAGTAAATTTTGACAATAGAATAAACATTTCTGACTAATATGAATGCCACGTTTTCTAAAAGAGAAGGTGTTTATTGCCTTTACTTGTGCTTTAAGGGTTATTTTGTAAGGGTGATAGTTCTATGTGAAACCACAATACCTCCAAGAACCATTGGACCCCTTTAATGGTTCTTTGCAGTTCAGAAAAGGGTTCTTTCCTCTTTTTGTAATGATTCAAATGTAGGGGTGGAGTGCAACTGTGAGTGAGAGTGTCATTCCAGTTTATCTAATCTATTGTGTACTATAAGGTTCTATCTGCTCTTTTGTAAAAATTCTCTACCTATAAACAGTGCCGTCGGAAAGTATTCAGACCCCTTGAATTTTTCCACATTTTGTTACGTTACAGTCTTATTCTAAAATGATTAAATAAATAAAAATCCTCAGGAATCTACACACAACACCCCATAATGACAAAGCGAACACAGGTTTTTTTTAAACATTTTTGAAAATGAAGAAATACCTTATTTACCTAAGTATTCAGACCCTTTGCTAGGAGACACAAAATTGAGGTCAGGTCCATCCTGTTTCCATTGATCATCCTGTAAATGTTTCTACAACTTGATTGGAGTGCACCTGTGTTAAATTCAACTGATTGGACATGATTTGAAAAGGCACACACCCCTCTATATAAGGTTCCACAGTTGATAGTGCATGTCAAAACAAAAACCAAGCCATAACGTTGAAGGAATTTTCCGTAGAGCTCCGAGACAGGATTGTGTCAAGGCCCAGATCTGGGGAAGGGTACCAGCGGCCTCCATCATTCTTAAATGGAAGAAGTTTGGAACCACCACGACTCTTCCTAGAGCTGGCAGCCCGTCCAAACTGGGCAATCGGGGGAGAAGGGCCTTGGTCAGGGAGGTGACCAAAAACCCAATGGTCACTCTGACGGAGCTCTAGAGTTCCTCGGTGGAGATGGGAGAACCTTCCAGAAGGACAACCATCTCTCCAGCACCACCAATCAGGCCTTTATGGTAGAGTGGCCAGAAGGAAGCCACTCCTCAGTAAAAGGTGCATGACAGCCCGCTTGGAGTTTGCCAAAAAGCACCTAAAGACTCTCAGACCATGAGAAACAAGATTCTCTGGTCTGATGAAGAAGATTGAACTCTTTGGCCTGAATGCCAAGCGTCACATCTGGAGAAAACCTGGCACCATCCCTACGGTGAAGCGTGGTGGTGGCAGCATCATGCTGTGGGTATGTGTTTCAGTGGTAGGGACTGATGAACGGGATTGAGGGAAAGACTAGTCAGGATCGAGGGAAAAATGTACAGAGTAAAGTACAGAGAGATCCTTAATGAAAACCTTATCCAGAGCGCTCAGGACCTCAGATTGAGTGGCCCAGCCAGAGCCCGGACTTGAACCCGATCGAACATCTCTGGAGAGACCTGAAAATATGAAAATAGCTGTGCAGCAATGCTCCCCATCCAACCTGACAGAGCTTGAGAAGATCTGCAGAGAAGAATGGGAGAAACTAATACATTTTAGAATAAGGTTGAAACCTAACAAAATGTAGAAAAAGTCAAGGGGTCTGAATACTTTCCGAAGTCACTGTATTTCTATAAATACCCCAATTCATGTTGTAAAGTTCGAAAGAATACAAGATAAAAATTGCTGACACCATTCAAACCAATGAGGGTTCAAAACTTTAAAGCCAATTATCTCAGAATCATATTTTTGTAGATCGGACCTTATAGTCCCAAGCTCTCGATATGACTATGGCCAGTAATGGTGTCTCGTGAAAGATTTACATATATAGACTTGTGTCAACTGAGACCTGTTTTCCAAATCAGTGGTTCTCAAATATCTACTCATGGACCCCCAGCCGTTAGAAAGTTTGATTCAACTTGTCTATTAACACAATAATAACTCCTATGGAATTTTTAAAATATAATATCGCTAAGCAGAATAAAAAACCCTGTTCTTCAAAACGTTATTGGTAGAACCAACTTGTCTATTAACACAATAATAACTCTTATGGAATTTTAACAATACATTACAAAGTTAGTGGTAGAACCTTGAGAAAGATAAATGTTCTGTTAATAACCATTAAAATGGCTTCTATATAGCACCGAAAAGGTTTTAATGATAGCAGAACCTTTTTTTGTACTCTAACCTTCTTTATAGAACCTTAGGAAATTGTTCATTATAGCACCATAAAGGTTCCATTTAGAATCTTATGAGCATGGTTCTTTATAGAACCTTCAAAAAAGCATTCTATATAGCACCAAAAAGGGATCCGCTATTGTTACGAGCCAAAGAACCCTTATTTGGCTCTATTTAGAACCATTAGTTTTAAGTGTGTGTTCCTATAGATTGATCCAGCTTTACCACCTACATAAACATTATGTAACCCTATTTTTACAGCGTTAAAGCAGTCATGTAATAAAATCTAATGCTCTTTATAAAAAAATAAAAACGATTACAGGTTTAGATCCAATATCATGGATCACACTTCACTCTGCTTTTAAAGTCCCTAAAAATCTTTGAAATAAGCCCCTCGTTTAGATTCAGAAGAAATCTGAACATTAAGAACTCTCATCCTAAACACCAGCAGTCAAATGCACACAAATACTCTCTGACACAATCAAAATCAGCCAGAGGCCAAACTCTCCAGGGAGGTTCCCTGTGAGGTAATGGGAGGGGGACTTTAATGGTGAACTGATTTCAGCTGACATCTCCAGCAGCCCAGAGGAAAACACAGGTTCCCCTAGGGGTGGGCTACAGTCGCCCCCTGAGCCTTCACTGAGAGAAGCAGAGGAAGAGAGACAGATGGAGGGAGGAAAGGAAAGAGGGGATGTAGAGAGGTGGAGGAGAGTCTATAACAGGGCCTGTTGGAGATGATGGGGAACGGTACAAGAGCAACAGACAGACTGACTGACAGTTTGACCTTATCTGGACCATATACAGTATCTCTCTTCCTTTCTTTATCTCATATGTTCTTTCTCCACCCCACCCCTTCTCCTCTCTCTCTCTACCTCATATTTTCAATATTTCTCCATTGTATGTCCTACAGAAACTGAAATAGAACTGGAATGTGACTATTAACAAGTAATTACCCCTGTCTGTCTGTATTCTGCAATACTCAGCAATACTATTATGGTCGCAAACAGTAGCAGATGGGAGGATAGCATGGGCATGTCATATAGACGTTTTAAGTATCCTAACTAATTGAATGGGAAGTGATTTGCTCATTAGACCAGTCTAAACAATTTGAGTTCGGAGTGTGTTAATTGGAAAATGAGAGTAGAGGAGAGGCAGCTGTGGCTGTCACACAACACTCGCACAGGGATGGAGGAGAAAATAGAATTGGCTTCCTATTTTGCAACAAAGCCTCCTTCACTCATGCTGCCAAATATCCCCTCGTAAAACTGACTGTCCTACCGATCCTTGATTTCGGCCATGTCATTTACAAAATAGCCTCTAACACTCCTCAGCAAACTGGATGTAGTCTATCACAGTGCCATCCGTTTTGTCACCAAAGCCCCATATACTACCCACCACTGTGACCTGTATGGTTGGATGGCCCTCACTACATATTCGTCACCAAACCCACTGTCTCCAGGTCATCTATAAGTCCTTGCTAGGTAAATCCCCGCCTTATCTTAGCTCACTGGTCACCATAGCAACACCCTCCCGTAGCATGCTCCAGCAGGTATATTTCACTGGTCACCCCAAAGCCAACACCTCCTTTGGCCGCCATTCCTTCCAGTTCTCTGCTGCCAATGACTGGAACGAATTGCAAAAATCCTTGAAGCTGGAGATTCCTATCTCCCTCACTAACTTTAAGCATCAGCTGTCAGAGCAGCTTACCGATCACTGCACCTGTACATAGCCCATCTGTAAATAGCTCACCCTACTACCTCATCCCCATATTGTTATTTTTGCTCATTTGCACCCCAGTATCTCTGCCCGCACCAAAGGCATATGTGCACATCATCATCTCCACATTTATCACTCCAGTGTTAATGCTAAATTGTAACGATTATACCACTATGGCCTATTTATTGCCTTACCTTCCTAATCTAACTACATTTGCACTCACTGTATATAGATCTTCTATAGTGTCATTGACTGTATGTTTGTTTATCCCATCTGTAACTCTGTGTTGTTGTTGTTTTTGTCGCACTGCTTTGCTTTGTCTTGGCCAGATCACAGTTGTAAATGAGAACTAGTTCTCAACTGGCCTACCTGGTTAAATAAAGGTTAAATAAAAATAAAAATGAAAAAATTAAATGACAATGTTGTGTTGGGAAAGAGAAGGAATTGTTGCCTGGAGAGCAGAGGGGTCATGCCCACAGTGGGCACAAGAGCATTTTTTATATATATACTGAAATAATATATGAGTGCAACATGTAAAGTGTTGGTCCCATGTTGCATTAGCTGAAATAGAAGATACCAGAAATTGCCACAGATGTCTCAAGTTTTGAGGGAGCGTGCAATTGGCATGCTGACTGCAGGAATGCCCACAAGAGCTGTTGCCAGATAATATTTTGTTCATTCTACCATAAGCCGCCTCCAACGTCATTTTAGAGAATTTGGTAGTACGTCCACCCGGCCTTACAACCGCAGACTACATGTAACCACGTCAGCCCAGGACCTCCACATCCGGCTTCTTCACCTGCAGGATCATCTGAGACCAGCCCCTCGGACAGCTGATGAAACTGTGGGTTTGCACAACCGAAGAAATTCTGCACAAACTGTCAGAAACCATCTCAGAGAAGCTCATCTGCGTGCTCGTCATCCTCACCAGGGTCTTGACCTGACTGCAGTTCAGCATCGTAACCGACTTCAGTGGGCAAATGCTCACCGTCGATGGCCACTGGCACACTGGAGAAGTATGTTCTTCACAGATGAATCCCGGTTTCAACTGTATCTTGCCGATGGCAGACAGCGTGTATGTCATGTCGTATGGGCAAGTGGTTTTCTGATTTAAACCATGTGAACAGAGTGCCCCATGGTGGTGGTAGGGTGATGGTATGGGAAGGCATAGAATAAGTTACAGATAATGATCAGAATTGTATTTTATCAATGGGAATTTGAATGCACAGAGATACCGCAACGATATCCTGATGCTCATTGTCATGTAATTCATCTGCCGCCATCACCTCATGTTTCAGCATGATAATGCACGGCCCCATGTCGCAAGGGTCTGCACACAATTCCTGGAAGCTGAAAATGTCCCAGTTCTGCATACTCACTAGACATGTCCCCCATTCAGCATGTTTGGGATGCTCTGGATTGACATGTACGATTGAAAAGGATTGGGACACATTCCACAGGCCACAAACAACAGCCTGATCAACACTATGCAAAGGCAAATGGTGGTCACACCAGGTACTGACTGGTTTTCTGATCCACGCCTACCAGTCATGTGGATTGTAGATTAGGGCCTAATGAATTTATTTTGAGTGGCACACATAGCATTTGATTGGATTTTTGCTACCGGTGATAGGTAGGACTCGCAGGAGGTATGTTTGTAAATACATTTAATCAAGCTATGTAGCATATTGATTCCTTCTTGATGAACAAATACAATTCAAAAGTTGTGTTGCTTTTTATCTGTTCTTTACACCCAGCTTTTTCAGTCAAATATGATCAGGACACAGAACACAATTTCTGGTTTATTAAAATGTTCCCATACATATGCTGTGTACTTTTCTTCATCACGCGTTGAAAGTGATTCCTTTAAATAACTTGTATTATTGTGTATTCATATGCTTCTTCAATCACATTTCATAACACTTGCAACACATGTTCTTGCAACATCAGGCAAATGTTTTATACAAACATTATATTATCATCACCACAAATGGACAGTTTTTGTGTAATGAGAACATTTGCCGTGACCTAACGAATGTTCTGGGAACTTTCACATTTTGGTTTGCTGAGAAAACATGTGCTATTAAATTACCTGGAAACCTAATGTGAACTTTTGGGAAATGTGCTGTGTTAGTTACAGATATTGAGCACAACATTTTAGTGAATGTTAGGAGAACATTCCAAGGATATTTCATTTAAATATATTATTTTAAATACAAATATTTTGTTATTGAAAAACATTCGCTGAATGTTTTGGGGATGTTATCATCCTAATGTTAGATAAAACCCTAACTAGAACTTAATGGGAATCTTCTGGGAATGTTCCGGTTTGCTGGGATGATTGTTTCACTTGTTATCATATGCCCATTGACTCTATTAAGGAAGCGTGACAGTTAATAGATGACAAAAAAGGACAAAGAGGAAACATACTGAATCAATAGTTCTGAACTTTGACCCCTGGGGTTAGCAGTACCACAGTCACAAATACACAGAGGGTGTCCCGTTTGCCTCAATAGACCTCTGTTCCTCACATCCTGACTCTCATGGACATTAATGGCTGAAAGGACTTGATAGGCTTCCACCCCACCTCGTCATCATTTATCAAGTCTTTTCAGAGTTGTAGAGAGAAAGAAATACAGAACACGGAAAGAGAGCAGTGTAGCTAAGATTCTGGATTATCTTGTGGGACGAAGCCAAACTATTGATGGATCGATTTTTCTAAACTACCTTATAGGTTCAGTGTTGCACAATAGTACACCATTAAGGTTTAGATGGAATCAGATCAAGCGGTGATGTTTTGGCGGTGTTGGAGGTGTAACAGCTGCTCTTGATCATTGTGACAAAGCCACACTCACACCACTCGTGTTAGAAGTTCAGAACGAGAAAGTGTAGGCTATATAGAAATATTAATGCTAAAAATAAAAATAATTAAATGTCAGCCTAATCGAGGTGTAGATTAAATCTCACATTCCAGTGTTCAAACTTGTAACCAAAACTGAATGGTATTTCTCTTAATGTGACTATGGCAATGTCCGCTTTAGGTATAATGACAGGAGCTGCTTGTGGATTTGACAGCCCTAACACAGTTCCACCTCCAACACCACCAAAACAACCGCATTGCATTGGAACTGTGGTAAGGATGTGTTGAAGGCTACAGGATAAAGCAGCTGGCCTGCTCCTATGCACACAGATGGAGAGAAGACTCCCACTTATTAATTTCCTATTTCATACTCGTGACATGCAGAAAGGACATGTAAACACCATGCATAGGCACACATTAGTCATCATCATGCTATCATCGCGGCTGTTGTTATAGCTTTTTTTTTATGACAGAACTAACTAAATAAAAGGTTAGTCACAAAAAAAGTATTTTTTTTGTTTGTTGGAGGAGAAGCCATATTAATTTATAAGGAAATGCAATAAAAACTGCAATTTTCCTTTTTCCTCTCTTTTCATTATATTTAGGCCGAGGGTGAGGGGGAAGTGGGGAGCGGTGTCAAGGAGGCAGGAAATTACCCACTAGGCACACACTGGTTGAATCAACCTTGTTTCCTCGTCATTTCAATTAAGTTATGTTGAACCAACGTGGAATAGAAGTTGAATTGACATCTGTGCCCAATGGGTATTCTGTTACGATTAACTATGAATGGCACTCACGTTAGTTCTCCTGTCACAGTGCTAGCCGATACAAGATGGGATCTAAAACATACAAACAAGAACCCTCCGATTCAGCAGAATAACAAATTATCTCTCTCTAATGGGACAGACAGATTAAGTGTGCATTGATGGTCCAAATAACTACCTGACATTATCCATGGAGGTATTTAGGTACATTTACTTCACTTTTGCCTCAAGGTTACAGTCAAAAAGGAGTTGGAATAAAGTTGAAATACATAGACTGGGATTGCCAAATGAATACAAATATGGACTTTATCTGACAGCTCAGGGACTTAAAATGCTTCCTCAGATAACAAGACCCTGTCAACAACTGATATAAGTCTCCAAAATACACCATCTGTTCTGATTGAACAAACTTTGAAGTATTTTTCTAAGAGTGCCTGTCTGCCTCTGAGGGAATTCTGTTTTTTAATCAGCAGCTCAAAGCCCCTCAACCATTCATCCTCCATCTGTTGGCTGTTGAAGTAACCCTGGGCAGCCTTGTCATGACAACCTGCTAGGCAACAAGAATCACTATGGATATAGCAGAGCACTTATTGTATGACCTGAGCATCTAATGTCCTCTATAGACTTAGCATGACAGTACTATCCCATGATCATTCAGATGACCTCACACTGTCTCCTGATGCTTTAAATGGCTAAGTTGTATTTGGGGATTGTTAATGTATTTTACTGTAGAGACTCAATCTAATCCAGCCTCCTTCCTCACGCTCACAATATGAGGACAGTCGCAATGGCTCATGTGCTGATCATATAATGTACATCTATAGCTTCTCCAGACATGAGACTGTCAGACCCACGTGCATGTTTAAATAACTAACTCTCTCTCCCTCTGTCTGTCCGTCTCTGTCTCTGTCTCTCTCTTTCTCTCTGACACAGTGCCGGCATCATGCCTAAGCAAGTGGAGGTGAGGATGCATGAGAGTCATCTGGAGCCTATCGAGGCCAGGCCCAGGAACAAGTGTATCAGCTGCGTCTCTTCTCTCTTCAAGAACCTGCTGCTCACACTCACCGTGCTCGGTCAGTACAATCGTCAGGTGTTTTACCAAGCACACGATCACAATCTCTACTTCTCTCTCTCTCTCTCTCTCTCTCTCCCTTAAACCAACGGTTTAACGTTGAGGCAGAGAAAAAGACAAGCATGGGGCGGCACTTCCGACAGATGACATGGTTCAGTATGCTGGCCAGATGTGCTCTGTCCTGTTATGTTAGTGGCCGGTGCAATGGAAAGGAGAGGACAGCCATCTGTGCTGGCCCAGCCAGAGAGCCAATTAGCAGGTGCCCTGACCTTCCCTAGCCCAGTACCACCTGATGCCCCCTCACCACCACCACCTGGCACCCTCCCTTACCCTGGTTAGGAGAGCAGGACAGCATACCATGGTTTCATGTGTAGAGTGGGCCAGAGATATAGACTCTGACTATGGATATTTCTCTGGTTCAGGTCATGTGGTCAGGAACAACTCCTATCCCTAGTTCAGGTCATGTGGTCAGGAACAACTCCTAGCACAAGTAATGTGTAATGTGAGGACATAGCAGGGACATGATAGATTAATTTATTATAATGGAATGATGGGCACAATGAGTTTCCGGTCACAACGATTTTGTTTGCATTCAGTGGTTTTATGTGTGTTTATTATACATTTACCCATGATCATGTGTGTGTGTGTGTGTTCAAGTGAACACGTGTGAAAATAAATGAGTATGTGTGTGGCAGAACACTTCCATAGAGGCTCCCATAGTGGCATTAATCATGGATGAGGGGTTGGGAAAGGGTGGGAGGGCGTTAGAGATTTTTTATTTAACCTTTATTTAACTAGGCAAGTCAGTTAAGAACAAATTATTATTTACAATGACAGCCTATCTACAGAGACAGCCATAGTAGTACGGCACCCATGGAGCAAATTAGGGTTAAGTGCCTTGCTCAAGGACACATCGACAGGTTTTCACCTTGTCAGCTTGGGCCCAACACTCTGACCACTAGGCTACCTGCCTCCCAGATGTAAGATGCTCCATGCACAGGAAACCTTCCTCACCCAGCAGGTGTGCAGCAACAGTAGGGTGAGGTTACATTTCTGAAGCTGTGTGTGAATCTTAAACAGCTGACAGATATCTGTGAGATTAACCTCTACAGGATCGTGTCCAGACCTCGGGATGCTTGAGCTAACGTGCACTAATGTGATTAGCATGATGTTGTAAGTGACAAGAAGATTTCCCAGGACATAGACATATCTTATATGGGCAGAAAGCTTCCATTTTTGTTAATCTAACTGCACTGTCCAATTTACAGTAGCTATTACATTGAAATAATTGTTTTATTTTTTATTTCACCTTTTTTAACCAGGTAGGTCAGTTGAGAACAAGTTCTCATTTGCAACTGCGACCTGGCCAAGACAAAGCAAGGCAGTGCGACAAAAAACAACACAGAGTTACACATGGGAAATAAACAAACGTACAGTCAATAACACAATAGAAAATCTATATACAGTTTGCAAATGTAGTGCAAAATGCAGTAAGGTTAGGAAGACAATAAATAGGCAATAGTGGCGAAATAAATTACAGATTAGCATTATCACTGGAATGATGGAATGTGCAAATGATGATGAGATACTGGAGTGCAAAATTGAGCGGAAGTTAAAAAAATTAATATGGGGATGAGTTAGTAGGGTGGGCTATTTACAGAAGGGCTATATACAGGTGCAGTGATCGATAAGCAGCTTTGACAGCTGATGCTTAAAGTTATTGAGGGAGATAGGAACCTCTAGCTTCAAGGATTTTTGCAATTCGTTCCAGTCATTAGCAGCAGAGAACTAGAAGGATTGGCGGCCAAAGGAGGTGTTGGCTTTGGGGATGACCAGTGAGATATACCTGCTGGAGCGCATGCTACGAGTAGGTGTTGCTATGGTGACCAGCGAGCTGAGATAAGGCGGGGATTTAGCTAATAAAGACTTATAGATGACCTGGAGACAGTGGGTTTGGCGACGAATATGTAGTGAGGGCCAGCCAACGAGAGAATACAGGTCGCAGTGGTGGGTAGTATATGGGGCTTTGGTAACAAAACGGATGGCACTGTGATCCTACACAATTTGCACTACATCCAATTTAATGAGTAGAGTTTTGGAGGTTATTTTGTCGACATCGCCGAAGTCAAGGATCAGTAGGATGGTAAGTTTTACAAGGGCATGTTTGGCAGCATGAGTGAAGGAGGCTTTGTTGCGAAATAGGAAGCCGATTCTAGATTTAAATTTGGATTGGAGATGGTTAATGTGAGTCTGGAAGTTGAGTTTACAGTCTAACCAGACGCCTAGGTATTTGTAGTTGTCCACATATTCTAAATCAGACCCGTCGAGGGTAGTGGTGGGCGGTGAGGGCAACGTTCTATTGAAGAGCATGCATTTAGTCTTACTAGCGTTTAAGAGCAGTATAATACCATTAATACCAGTATAATACCAATAATACCATGCTATTGTTTGAGGAGAGTGCACAGTTTTGTACTTGAAAATGTATGAATAAACCAATAGGGAGATTTGGGCCGACTTGATACAACATTTTGAACAGTAATGCACTGGTTCATTGGATATGTCTAAAACTTTGCACATACACTGCTGCCATCTAGTTGCCAAAATCTAAACTGCTTCTGGACTAAGTAATATTATGTCCTTTCTCTTGTTTTTTTCTTTGTATTATTTTTTACCAGATCTAATGTGTTATATTCTCCTACATTAATTTCACATTTCCACAAACTTCAAAGTGTTTCCTTTCAAATGGTATCAATAATATGCATATCCTTGCTTCAGGTCCTGAGCTACAGGCAGTTAGATTTGGGTATGTAATTTTAGGAGAAAATTGAAAAAAAAGGGTCCGATCCTTAAGAGGTTAAAAGGTTTGAATTGCCCCTCTCAAGGCCTGTGATCTTTGGCATGGATCTAGCAGCAGCGGAAGTGCAGGGTGAAGGGGGGGGATTTGGGTCTGGGCCTAGCCTTGTCTGGCCTGAGCTGGACAGAGAGAGACAGAGCCGGGGACAGGGACAGAGACTGACCACAGGGCAAGTGTGCAGACGGGGCTGCAGGGGGCATGAGCATTCAGAGTTCAGCTCTCTCTCTGTGGCACAGGCGGATGAGGGGGTTGGGGGTGGAAGGACACGGTTGGAGAGGATGGGGTGTTGGGGGATCAGCAGCTAGTTTTCTTGCTAGGATACATGTAGATTGGATTTGGGAAGTGGGTTAGGGATGTTTTCCAAGATTGAGCCATGGGAAGAAAAGGATGTCTGGTGGGGTTGAGGGCACATGGTGATAAAGTCAGGGTCATCGCAGGATCAGAGGAGTGTGACTCCCCTTGGATAAAGGCCTACTTCATATACTGCAGTATAGTGAGAGTGATATTATCATACCCTGCTGCTAACTGACTGTTTCCTAGAAAACCTGATGCTCCTACCAAGCACTGTGAGAACCTCTTCCTGTCTGAATCAGACTCTATCCGCCTCTCTCACATTGGTACTAAATTCTGTCTCCCCCATCCACACCTACCCACTGTTCCCTATACATGCAATCCACAGCCTCTCATAACCAGATCCAGACTGCTAAATTAATACGCACCGAAAAGCAGCAATTTGAGGCAGACCTATGGAAATGAAATATTGTTACTGTTTGTTAATATTCTTATATATGTCTTTATATCATAAGCAAGTCCCATTTGGAAATTATTCTCTTTTTCTCCAAACTCTCTCTCTACAGTTTTACAACATGTTTTCTAAATGAAGAAAGTCCTTATCACCCCGGACCTTCTCACAAGGTAGTCAGACACAGCACTCTTGGGTCACTTCCCAATCCCACCTGTTCTCAACTCCTTGGCCTCTGAGATAGGGACCGCTTGCCTTTCCTGCACTAGGGTTATCATGAACACTGTGGCACAGGACCTCCTCTCCTCTTATGGTGTCTCTCTCATTCCTCTGGCTGCAGACATAGGGGACTCCCTCTGTATGCATTGGCCTTCTTTCACACCTCTTCATAGCAACTGACCGCCCCTTCCCCCCCTCTCGTTCTCCAGGTGTGATTCTGGGGGCTGTGTCTGGGATGCTGCTTCGTTATGCCTCTCCCATCCACCCAGACATCGTCATGGTGATTGCCTTCCCTGGAGACATCCTGATGAGGATGCTGAAGATGTTGATCCTGCCTCTCATCATCTCCAGTTTAATCACAGGTATGGCATGGTACAGTCATGGATTCGACAGAGGAGAAATAAATTCCGTTTTTTAAATACAGTTTGTTCAGTTTATTATTTATTAGTTTCAATCATCATCTTTCACTTTTAGTACTTCAAAAGTAACTTAGTAGGGCTACACTTATTCCACACTGCTATACCAACACATATTCGATCTGGAAGAGGAAAAATGCCAGGCTTAGAAATGCTTGTTTTGGCTATAGGTCTGGCTGGTCTAGATGCCAAGTCTAGCGGTCGCCTGGGAACAAGGGCTATGGTCTACTACATGTCCACCACGGTGATTGCTGCCGTGCTGGGAGTCATCCTGGTGCTGGCCATTCACCCTGGAGACCCCAAGATGAAGGAGCAGCTGGGAGATGGCCAAAAACACGATGACGTGTCCAGCCTGGATGCCTTCTTCGACCTCATCAGGAACCTGTTTCCTGAGAACCTGGTGCAGGCCTGCTTCCAACAGGTACAATACACTACAACACCCACATTTATTTAACCAGGCGAGTCAGTTATTTACAAATGTTTTTAACAACAATGGCTTGGATGAGATAGTCAATAAGGGCCTAGATGAGGCAACCCCAGAACAAGTCTTATGAAGACTACAATGATTTAAATGTTTATGTATTTACATCCTTAGCCCCTTGTTACCAAAATGTAAGATGGTTTGAGATGTAAGATATTAAGGACTTGTCTGTGTTCTCTTGTCCCACCTCAGATTCAGACAGTCACGAAGAAGGTGGAGAAGGTGATTGAGGAGGACGTCAATGCCACCACCACCCTGGAGGGCCTCCTGTCCAACGCTACCAAGGAACCTGAGTTCATCATCAAGAAGTCCCTCCAGTTCAAGAGTGGCATGAACGTGTTAGGTATGGTGGCTTCTCTTTTGGATCAGGCCACAATTGTTTCTACAACCGCCCAACTGAATGGAATTTGGCAAATAGCACTTTTAAAAGTGTCTTTACTTCTTTGTCTGACTTGTGCTCTGATATCTGCTTCACTGATTTATGCTCTCGTAAAAGCCTCGGTTTTATGCACTTTAACACTAGAAGCTTATTACCTTAAATGGATCAATTGAAAGTGTGGGTTCACAGCTCCAATCCAGATGTGTTGGTCATTACTGAGACGTGGTTAAGGAATAGTGTTTTGAATAATGATGTTAACCTTTCTGGTTATAACCTTTTTCGGCAAGACAGATCTTCCAAAGGTGGGGCAAGTCTATCCCCAAATAATTTGATTTTAAGTAATAAACTTTCAAATAGCTCTTTGTTGACTGTTGCTGGGTGTTATCGTCCTCCATCAGCACTGGCCTGTACCCTACCTGCCCTAAGCTCTCTCCTGGCCCCTTACACTGTCTGGACTCCCTAAATCTTTCTCAGATTATTAGCAACCCCACAAGGTATATCCTCACAAATACTCCTGATAGGTATCAGTCTGGTGTTTTCAGGAATGACCTTAGTGATCACTGTTTTACAGCCTCAAACTGATTTGTCATAGACGCTCGCTTGCTAAAAAACTATATTGAGCAAGCATTCCTTCATGAACTGGCTTCTGAATAGAATCAGCTTGATCCCCTCTGTCGAAGACACTTGGACCTTCTTTTTTAATATTTTCAGTGGTATTGTTAACAAACATGCCCCCATAAAGAAAATGAGAGTTAAAAACAGGTTCAGCCCCTGGTTCGACCGTGATCCTGCAGAGTTACTCCACCTCAAGAACTGCTTTTGGCGAAAGGCCCGGCACACGCATACTCAGGCTGACTGGCTCTCGTTCAGGCAAATGAGAAGTAAGTGCACTCAGGCTATCCAGAAGGCCAAAGTTAGTTACTTTAAGGAGCAGTTCTCTCTCTGTGGGTCTAACCCCAAGAAAATCTGGAAAACGGTTAAAGACCTGGAGAATAAACCCTCCTCCTAACAGCTGCCCATGTCCCTTAAAGTTGATGATGTGGTTGTTACTGACAAGAAGCACATGGTTGAGCTCTTTAATCACCACTTCATTAAGTCAGGATTCCTATTTGACTCAGCCATGCCTCTTTGCCCGTCCAACATTCCCTCTTCTGCCACCCCTTCTAATGCAACTATCCCTGATGCTTCTCCCTCTTTTTCCCCTGCCCCGCTATAAAGCGTTTCACTGGAGGTAGTTACTGAGTCTGAGATACTAAAGGAGCTCCTGAAACTTGACCCCCAAAAAGCAACTAGGTCAGATGGTTTAGGCCCTAGCTTCTTTAAGGTTGCTGCCCCTATCATCGCCAAGCCTATCTCCAATCTTTTTAACCTGTCTCTCTGTTCTGGGGAGGTTCCCGCCACGGCTCGTCCTTTATTTAAAAGGGGAGATAAAGCTGATCATAACTATTATAGGCCTATTTCTATTTTGCCCTGTTTATCAAAAGTGTTGGAAAAACTTGTCAATAATAAACTGACTGGCTTTCTTGATGTCTATAGTATTCTCTCTGGTATGCAATCTGTAAACTGCTCATCTCTGTATACCCGTCGCAAGACCCACTGGTTGATGCTTATTTATAAAACCCTCTTAGGCCTCACTCCCCCCTATCTGAGATATCTACTGCAGCCCTCATCCTCCACATACAACACCCGTTCTGCCAGTCACATTCTGTTAAAGGTCCCCAAAGCCCACACATCCCTGGGTCGCTTGTCTTTTCAGTTCGCTGCAGCTAGTGACTGGAACGAGCTCCAACAAGACTCAATCATGGACACTCTTACTGAAAGTTGTGGCTGCTATTGCCATCTCTACCTTCTTGCCCTTTGTGCTGTTGTCTGTGCCCAATAATGTTTGTACCATGTTTTGTGCTGCTACCATGTTGTGCTGCTACCATGTTGTGCTGCTACCATGTTGTTGTCATGTTACGTTGCTACCATGCTGTGTTGTCATGTGTTGCTGCCATGCTATGTTGTTGTCTTAGGTATCTCTTTTAGTAGTGTTGTTTTGTCTCTCGTCGTGATGTGTGTTTGTTCCTATATTTATATTTTATTTATTTATATTTTATTTTGTATTTCTAATCCCAGCCCCCGTCCCCGCGTGAGGTATTTTGCCTTTTGGTAGGCCGTCATTGTAAATAAGAATTTGTTCTTAACTGATTTGCCTAGTTAAATAAAAGTTAAATAAAAAAAATAATAATAAAAAAAGATATATCACACTTCAAGGGAGCCCTGGGTGCAGCTCATTCTGTCTCACTAACTGTAGCAGACTTTTATTAAACCTCATAAAAATAATTTCCCCATTCACTTTAATCTTCTCTCTTCATATCTCCCCGTGAGCCCATTTACTCTACTCATTTCCAGCTGTGATTCCCTCTCCTGACTGTGTGATGCAGGTGTGATTGGCTTCTTCATTGCCTTCGGCATTTGCATGGGGAAGATGGGAGAGAGAGCCAAGCTCATGCTGGAGTTCTTCAACATCCTCAACGAGATTGTTATGAACCTGGTCATCATGATCATGTGGTAAGAGATCTTTAGTCTTTCAAGCACATTCTATATAGACCTACGGTATATAGACCTACGGTAGCCATGTAAACCAGAGGAGGCTGGAGGGAGGAGTTATAGGAGGATAGGCTCATTGGGTGGCAGGTAGCATAGCGGTCAGAGCGTTGGACTAGTAACCGTAAGATTGCTGATTCGAATACCCGAGCCGTCAAGGTGACAAATAGGTCGATGTGTCCTTGAGTAAGGCACTTATCCCCAAATTTGCTCCAGGGGCGCCGTACTACTATGACTGACCATGTAAAACAACACATTTCATTGCACATATTTTTTTATTGGAATGGCTGGAATGGAATCAATATGACGGAATCAAATACGTTTGATGTGTTTGATACCGTTCCATTGATTCCATTCCAGACATTACAATGAGCCTGTCCTCCTATAGCTCCTCCCACCAGCCTCCTCTGATAGAAACATGCGTCTAATTTACGTGTTTTTATGATTGCGTTTGATTATCCGGCATGTATTGTTTTGTTTTTATGTCATTGACTAAGAAGGATACATCTTTCTCTTCAGAGTTTATACCGTGTAAAACACAGGAGGCTGCTGAGGGGAGGACGGCTCATAACAATGTCTGGAATGGAGTTAATTGAATGGTATCAAACAGATGGAAACCATGTGTTTGATGTGTTTGATAGCATTCCATTTGTGCCGTTCTAGCCATTTCTATGCGCCCGTCCTCCCCAATTATGGTGCCACTGGCCGCCTGTGGTGTTTAACCTCACCTCTGCCCCTAGGTACTCTCCCTTCGGTATCTGCTGCCTGATCTGTGGTAAGATTATCTCCATTGATGACCTGGAGGTGGTTGCTAGGCAGCTGGGGATGTACATGGTGACTGTTATTGTGGGCTTGATCATCCACGGAGCCATCTTCCTGCCCGCCATCTACTTTGCCATTGTCAGGAAAAACCCCTACACCTTCTTCATGGGCATCTTCCAGGCCTGGATCACTGCCCTAGGGACAGCCTCCAGGTAAGGGCCACAACCTTGGATCTCACTATTTACACCAATATTTACATCTAACTGCTGTCACTGTAAATATACAGAAATATTATAAAATGAGTAAAATCTTTCATATCACATATAGATAGATAGATAGATAGGTACTTTATTGATCCCCCGGGGGGGTAATTTGTGGGCTGAACGTTGTGGAATAATGTAAGCAACACCATGACTCTCTCATACTGTACCTGTGTTTGTCTCTGTCAGTGCTGGGACACTGCCTGTCACCTTCCGTTGCCTGGAGGAGAACTTGGGCATTGATAAGAGAGTCACCCGTTTTGTACTCCCTGTCGGCGCCACCATCAACATGGACGGAACCGCCCTCTATGAGGCCGTGGCGGCCATCTTTATTGCCCAGATGAACAACATCTACCTGGATGCTGGTCAGATCGTCACTGTCAGGTACAGACTGCCATAGAACATACAGTGCCTTCAGAAAGTATTCATACCCCTTGACGTATTCCACATTTTCTTGTGTTACAGCCCGAATTTAAGATGGATTAATTTGATATTTTTCTCACCCAACTACACATTATACCCCATAAAGACAAAATGAAAATATATTTTAATACATTTTTGCAATTATATTGAAAATTAAATAAATAAATATTTCATTTACATAAGTATTCACACCCATGAATCAATCCATGTTAGAATCACCTTTGGCAGTAACTACAGCTGTGAGTCTTTCACCTTGATTGTAAAATTATAATTTTTAAAATTCTTCAAGCTCTGTCAAGTTGGTTTTTGATCGTTGCTAGACAGCCATTGTCAAGTCTTGACATAGATTTTCAAGCCAATATAAGTCAAAACAGTAACTAGGCCACCCAGGAATATTCCATGTCGTCTTGGTAAGCAACTCCAGTGTATATTTGGCATTGAGTTTTAGGTTATGAAAAGATTAATTTATCTCCCAGTGTCTGTTGGACAGCAGATTGAATAAGGGTTTCATCTATGATTTTTCCTATTCCGTTTATTTTTATCCCAAAAGAACTCCCTAGTCCTTGCAGATGACAAGGATACCCATAACATGATGCAGCCATCACCATGCTTAAAAATATGAAGTGTGGTACTCAGTGATGTATTGTGTTGGATTTGCCCCAAACATAACGCTTTGTGTTCAGGACATAAAGTTAATTTCTTTGTCACATTTTTTTCAGTTTTACTTTAGTGCCTTATTGCAAACAGGTGTGCTTCTTTTCACTCTGTCAATTAGGTTAGTATTGTGGAGTAACTACAATGTTGTTGATCCATCCTCAGTTTTCTCCTATCACAGCCATTAAACTCTGTAACTGTTTGAAATCACCATTGGCCTCATGGTGAAATCCCTGAGTGGTTTCCTTCCTCTCTGGCAACTGAGTTAGGAAGGACGCCTGTATCTTTGTAGTGACTGGTTATTGATACAACATACACGTGTAATTAATAACTTCACCATGCTCAAAGGGATATTCAATGTCTGCTTTTATTTTTACCCATCTACCAATACTTGCCTACTTTGACTTGCCTACACTGCTCAACTTTGGGCGCTTACAGATATGAGGTAGTCATCATGTTAAAAACTATGATTGTAACTTATTATGTGACTTTTTAAGCACACTTCTACTCCTGAACTTATTTAGGCTTACCATAACAAAGGAGTTGAGTACGTATTGACTCAAGACATTTCATCTTTTCATTTTGAATTAATTTGTAAAAAAACAGTGACACAAAATCTCTGTTTAATCCATTTTAAATTCAGGCTGTAACACAAGAAAATGTGGAAAAGGTCAAGGGCTGTGAATACTTTCTGAAGGCACTGTACTTTCTGATCAGGGTGGGAATTTCACTTCCTACCTTATCAATGTAAGTAATAACGTAAAATACAGAACATTTAGAGGACACAGTTATTCAACGACACAGTTACAATACATAGTTGTGTGTTTGTGGATCATCCAGGAACTGAGTACACATCTTCAGGGATGCCAGTCCCAATATCCGGAATCCCCATATTATTATTACAGTCACACAACTCACTCTGAACGTGCTTCATGAAGTAGCTGTACCCATTAGCCTTAAGTGCACTTTGGTTAATAGATACAGTCCTTGGCCTTCGAATTTCTAAGCTAAATCTGTAGAGCAGTTTTAACCATTAACAGTTTTCTCCCCATGCAGTCTGACAGCTACCCTGGCCAGTGTTGGTGCGGCCAGTATTCCCAGTGCTGGACTGGTGACTATGCTTCTGATCCTCACTGCAGTGGGCCTGCCAACTCAGGACATCAGCCTGCTGGTTGCTGTTGACTGGCTCCTGTGAGTTGATCTGCATTGCTCGTGATTCAGAACCAAGTTAATGTAGTCATATGTATTCAAAGTCAAGGAGCTTATTGTGTATACAGTATACTGTATATACTATGCTCTCAGTGATAGCTGATCTTTCTTACCCCTGTCCAACTCGTTTTCTTATCTCCACACAACACTTGTATTCCCACCCATTTATTATTTTCCTATCCCAGGGACCGGTTCCGTACCTCAGTGAACGTGGTGGGAGACTCGTACGGCGCTGGTATCGTGTACCACCTGTCCAAGGCTGAGCTGGACGAGCTGGACGCTACACATGGCAAGTCAGATGACATCGAGATGATGAACAAGACATCGTCCTACTACGATGACCTCAAGAACCACCACGAAAACAACTCCAACCAGTGCGTCCAGTATACCGCTCACAATTCAGTCGTGGTAGATGAGTGCAAGGTACAATTCACGCTTGCGGACATAGATACATGTATATAGCTGCCTAACATGCTGCATGCTGCACCGCACCTTTTCTTTTCGCTCTTTGATGTTGCATGTTTCTATATGATGCCAATGTAAATACATACACTGTTATTTTAAGAAGAAACTGAAAAATACCCCAAAAAATGTGTATATTTTCAGTGTGCATTGGCTTGGAATAGCAGATTTTGTGCAATTTTTATAAGAATACATTCCAAACTTGCAGAACATATTTCTGTTATTGTAAATACCACAAACAGTTGCAAGCCAGAAAAAATGCACACACAAAATGTGAGACATTGTCATTCACAAGTGCAAGTGCAAATCCAAATCAGTGGGGTTACCCTAATGCACCCTCCCCTCCCACCACCACCTCCCACACTCACCATCCGGCCTCATTCCTTCCCTTTCAACCTGCTGGGGTTAGATCTGATAGAGAGGGAAAGCCTATACATGCAGGTTTCACCACTATCTCTTTCCCCAAATCCCTTGTCAAATTATGGGGCTTAACCTCTTTCTCCGGGCTACTTCAGAGGCTGTGCTGGATTAATCCTGCTGCTTTCTGGGCTTCGTGTATCAATGTGTGATCAAATTAGACTTTATACGGTTTATGAGAAAACACTGTAGCTGTGCATTCTCTTCATACTCCGTTATATCCATTTAAAGGGAGGTCATATAATTGCAGAGAGAGTGAAATAGTGCTTCATTAACACTGCATATATTGACTGAGCCCTGGTACCCCTCCAGACTGGGACTGAGTCATTCTCAGTCTTTAGAGATGAGATGCTCTTGCATTTTCACACCAGCTATTCTTGCTCATTGTGAGAAATCTTGCGAAATTGGAAGATGCAACGTAGCTCACGCATTATCTGAAGCTGTAACAGTTTCAATCCACTGTTTGAATAGATCAAGGTCGTTGGCTGCTATAATGTGGAGGAATTTGGACTGCTTGTTTTTTAGAGCAGTGGGCCCTGCTTTCAAAGGGCCTACTGATGAACCCATGAATTTATTACAGGATCAAGGGTGTTGCTTAGCAACTCTGAGGCCCTTCCACTCCAATCGTCTGACCACTGTATTCTGACAGTTTTGTATCCATTCACTAAGCTGGCGAAGCATGGTACAAAGGCTGTTTTCTTCCAAAGTTTTCTCTCTTTATTTTCTTGTATGTGTTGGCTGTACCTAAACTAACTCAAATAACTTTTCTAACATTTATCCAAAGACGCAAACCATTGTAGAACGCTTTGCAAAATAACTTGTACAGACTAAAACATAACATTGCACTCAATTTGTAGTATTTTGTACCTTGTTTTATTTGTACCTGGTGTTTGTATTTATACAATTTTATATACAGATCTTCTATCTTAATTGTATCACTCTGTTTTCACAGAGATTTTTCCTGCACAGCAGGAAACACAAATTGTAGTGTGTTCAAGGTTTTAAAAAGGCTTCTAAAGTTTGTTATTTCCACTTTAAAATGTCAGACTTGATTTGACAAATGTATCCAGGGGTTGAAATCAAAATAATTTTCCAATCATTTAATTCTGAACAGAACCATTATTTCTTTCATTCCGTTCCACTGTTCCGTTCCACTGTTCCGGCCTGCAAAATAAGTTCTGAACAATTTCAAACCCAAATATAGTGCCGGTGTATATAGCGTTTCTTTCTGTTACTTTTTAAGCCTGTATTTTTTTACATTAGCTCTACATGAAATTACTTCTCCAATCAGTGTGAATAGAGCAGCTTGCTATAGAGTGGGCAACCTATAGACTTGTTTACATGCTCAATGGACAGACAAGTGTAGGGTGCGAGATGCGACTGACATTTTGCGGGTGGGGTGAGAGCGAGAGATATGGCTTCTATGGAGGAACTTTGAATGTCTTTGAACTTCGGAGAGTTGGCTTAACGTTGGACCAGAGCTAGCTACCTAACAAGCTTTGACCAAAGCTAGCTAGCTAACAAGCTTGGACCAGAGCTAGTTAGCTAACAAGCTTGGACCAGAGCTAGCTAGCTAACAAGCTTGGACCAGAGCGGCACCATAATTAAAAACACGTCTTACCTTTTTGTTGTTAATAAATCCAATGTGAAATGTGACAACTATACTATCGCTAACTAGCATTGAAAAAGTGAATCCATTCATCTCTAATTTAAAATCTTGTAATGTTAGTAGTCTATAGTAGCCTAAGCTTGGGAGGGGGAGGGGCAGGTAGCCTACACACACACTGGCAAAGATTTTCAGCTGGCAGGCAGACATTGAAATAAGTTTCTAAGTGACAGATTGAGGGCTTTGCATTGGAGCCTTATTGCATTTTTTGTGGGACTGAAAAATTTGCCTGGATTGTAAAATAACATTATTAACCGGTTCCCATGCTTTTAAAATAATGGTTCTGTTCCGGAACAGAGCACTTTCGTTCCCGGTTCTGACTCAGTTCCTCAATTATTATCGTTTTTTGGTTCTGTTCCCTGAATAGGTTCGAACCCCTGAATGTATCAAACCCTACAAACATGTCTATTCATTATAATCCACATAATAATTCACATTTCCTGGTGCTGAATCAATATCTTTGTGCTGTGAGAAGCAGGGTCAAATTAGGATCCTTTGTATGTCACTGCATGTTAAATTTGTGATTATATGTTCATTGTTCTCAGGTCAGTAAAAAGGTCTGGTGCTCGTTGTTAAGACAGACCGCCGTGAGTCCATCAGCATGATCCTCAGTGGTTGTCCAGGTCGTCCTAATGCCATCAGTATACAACTGTCTTTTATACTGTGATTAATCATATTGTGGCGAGCTCGGCCAGAGGAAGATGGCATGAGACAGAGATTGATTTGACAGAAAGTTCCTGCGCTCCATACACCGCAGACTCCAGGAACGTCACACTTTATTCGTTATCGTCTCTTTCAATTATTAACAATGAACCTAACCTCCGGCCATGCGAGGCTTGGTCACGGTAGGCACTCTATCATCCCCCCTTCCCCCATAACCTGAACTCAAGACAACTTAAAAACACATTAGCTTAACTACTAAAAACCTAAACACATAACACAAACGTTTTATCGTGGAACGTGAACTTCACACAATCCCTTGCACTCTTCAGCTACCACATAACGCGTAGCTAGCGTATGCCGGCCAGATCGCTACAATATCATTGGAGCACAGAACCAATTGTTTCATTATGATAGTCTTTCGTTGATATTTTGACACTGGAAAAGATATACAATTTTAAATTAAAAGGATTTTAAGTATATAATGTCTGTGCAACCAAATGCAAACCAAACGATCAGAGTAGTTCTACAGTTCTTCTGGTGTCTGTGCTCCGAAGCATTCAGTCCAGGTCGTGAAGCATGCACTGTGCCTGTTTACGTAGATGTGTCAACCAGCTGTTTAGATCTCCATGGTGATTGCTTTCAGGTAACCTCGGCCACTAACGGCTCTACTGCTGCGGCGGCCATGGCGGAGTGCATGCTTGTTGAGGAGGAACCCCAGAAACGTGAATAAAGCCAGCACACAGATCCCCAGCGCCACATGCTTCCTATCTGGTGAAAAACAAGGCTGAACAAAAAAAAGAGTCGTGAACAGAACTACTAATTGTATTTTTTTTTTGTAATGTATTTTTATTTCATTTTTTTCCCTTTACAGTGTTTCTAACCGTCTATGTGACTGACTAAGAGGACTAATACTAATTCACTTATCAGTAAGACGATAACAAAGGTATGTTTTACCTGTTAGAGCACTAATGTGTGCTTCGTAGCAAACACTTGCACAACGAACATCAAAGCTTGGGAGGGAGGGTGGGAAGAGAAAAGAAAACTGTTACTTAAATTATTCCCAGAAATATATGCATCCTGTATCTATAAGAGTACTGCATTCAAAGCAGGGTGAGGGTCAGAGTTTGGGGGAGTGAGAATGGAACAACAGTCCTCCAGAGTGTGATGGTAGCTGTGTTTGGTACTGGCAATCTGGCAGTCTAACAACAGACGATGTGTGCAAGATAAGAGTGCCTGTATCAAACTTCACATTATTACAAGCATGTCATTTATATTACCAATGATACCACAGTAGGCAGCTGTTGACCCCCTAGCCCCTTTTACCTCACAAGTTAACCTTTGCCCTATACCTGACAGAGCCCATGTGACCTATCTGAGTGTCTTTATTACCTGATATTACCCACAATCCCCAGGGGGAATTAGGGTGTTGATACTGTAGAATACAGAGACACAGACCTATAAGGGCAGGGTCTGTAGCCTCCACATGCACATGTTCTCTGGAAGCACAAAACACGTAAAAAACATGGAACCTCTCCTTCCCTTTTATTATTGTAAAATGTTCTTTTTTTTACTTTAAGGGAAAGGGACTTTTTAAATGTCACCTCTAGTATGAGATTATATACTGTATCTGTGTGATTTGTGTGTGTGTGTGAGTGTGTGTGTGTGTGGATGGGTTGGGGGTGAGAACATGACATATCTCCCCAGTTACTAATAGGGACCAAACAGGCATGTAATCAATCAAGCCAGAAGCCTTTGAAACGCCTCCATTACTTATTGTCAGTAATTTATATAGTCTTTCAGGGTTTCTTACTCTGTACACAATCCATTTGTAGCTAACTCCAAGAGAAAAAGGTGTCTCATTACTCATTTCAACTTCTACAAATTATATACTATGAAGTGTAGAAAGATCTCTTCACGCAATTACTGCAATGTCTCAAACTGAAAAGTAAAGGTGAAATTTGTCCCCAGATACCAATATATCAATAGTTTCAGTTCACGGACGTTTTTCACATTAGTTAGTCCAAGTACTACAGTGTTATCATACCCCTCTCCCATACCCTGAAGCGAACAAATTGATTATCTGAGGCCCAAAATAAAGTAAAGCACAAATTAAGTTGTTTTGAAAACCGAATACAAATGTAATACTGAGAAGTCCATATAGCACCATTGCAGCTTTGAGGATAAAGTTATAGATCATTTTTTTATCCCTTTTTGACACTGGTCTCTTTTCACATTCAACAATCCTAATTCGAAGAACCCAATAAAGGGAAACTTAACTCAGGCTTTATCATGAACTCTTTGGCAGTGAAAGAGACACTTTCACCAAACCCTCATCATGTTAACCTTCTCATGAAAGAAAATAGGACATTGACAATTGCCTTTATATAGCACAACTTGAATATGAAAGCTTTGACTTTGAACACATAGATTGTTTACCACCTTGATATTTTTTTAATATAAACATTTGTTCTATATCTTGCACCTACAGTATATGACGGAGATAAGGTTTCCCTTTACAACTATTCCTAAGTAAGCTACTTTAATTAAGGGATTCTTGTTAGGAACAGCACATAAAACATATACATTTTTTGAACATATACATTGCAGTGACTTTTCTTGGCTTCCCTTAGTGCCTGAAACTACAAACACACATATCTTATCAAAGATGCCACAGAACAACCACAGAACTGAAAAAAAGTAATACGACTGCAAGTTTCAACAGGTTGACAACTCACTGCACAGCTAGTGGCAATGTGGCTATCTGGGATGTAATACTTTGTGAGTTAACAACTCTAACCTCTTACCACAGATGATGACGACTGTTCTCAGAGACCCTGAATGCTACAGCTGTGTGTATCATCAGTCTCATATGGTTACTACTGTAGAGCAGTCCTCTGGATGCCTGAAAATGGCCATTACAAGCATAGGAACAATCAGTAAGGAAAATTCTACCAATCAATCAATCAATCAATCAATCAAAATCAATAAAAAGAGAAACCCACACAAAGTTAGATCACTGGCTGCTAATCTTTAATGCACGTATGTGATTGTGTGAGAGATGTTTTGTACAGGTGAGGCGTTCTGCAGGTGTGGATGTCATTTCTTTATCTGTGTCCTGTCCTCTAATTTTGTTTCAGTTTGTTCAATGACAACCTTGCCTTGAAGATGTTAACTCCAAACTGTGCAGTCAGTTTGACCGTCATGACAATGCTGATTAAAGTAACACTAGAAAACTTAACTAGCATTCATAGTGCAGCACACAGTCTTTTACCTGAAACACTTTCTCGGTCAGAAGATCAATGCCACGTTGCTTTTGAGCTAGTATAATAAAGTGTGCTTCTCTACGCCACAGCACACAGTGGTGTTCTGCTGTAAGAGCTGCATGGACACTGCCATCACACACAGACAGAACACACAGACACACACACACACACACATATGCACACACACACACACACACACACACACATATGCACACACATGCATGCACACTTGCATACAACACATACACACATCCGACACATGCATGCACACACATACAGACTTAAACCTGGAAGGTCACAACACACATTTTTACATGCACTGAGTGAGATGCTGAGCACAGCACTAAAACCCCCGAAGGCCCCAGGGTTAGGGCCTATCCTATGACCATGTGACCTTCAGGAATTTGTCCTCCAATAAGGAGATGATGCAGACCAGCGTGTCACCATAGGGATTGAGTGTTGGAACACTGTTGTGTTCAAACTCACTGTTGTAGAAGCATGAAGTTCAACATGATGAAATTAGTTTTGCACCACGATCTTAATATCTATCTTGTCTTGATATTGAAGTGCCTCCTTGCACTTTGTACATATTGAAGGTAATGTGTATTTGTTTTATTTTGGGTGTGGGGGGGGGGGGGGGGGGTTGACATATGTAGGAATAGAGAATAATTGCTGTGACAGTTTTTTGTAATCCTCTAGAGAAATATAATCTATGTTCTGAATACAAAATAAATTAGTCAAAATGTATAGAAAATTATATGTAATAAATTGCTTATTTTTATTTGTTAACTGTTAACTAGTTGTCTCACTTAGCTGTCACACATCATTATATACATATCTTTTTTTGTATCTAATGTAAGCGTTTTGAATGTTTGTTCCATGGAGATATAAGTTGTGTCCATTCATTTTCATTGTACATATACATTTGAAGTCGGAAGTTTACATACACTTAGGTTGAAGTCATTAAAACTCGTTTTTCAACCACTACACAAATTTCATGTTAACAAACTATAGTTTAGACACAAGTAATTCTTCCATCAATTGTTTACAGACAGATCATTTCACTTATAATTCACTATATCACAATTCCAGTGGGTCAGAAGTTTACATACACTAAGTTATGTGCCTTTAAACAGCTTGGAAAAATCCAGAAAATGATGTCATGGCTGTAGAAGCTTCTCATAGGAAAATTTACATCATTTGAGTCAATTGGAGGTGTACCTGAAAGGCCGCTCAGCAAGGAAGAAGCCACTGCTCCAAAACCGCCATAAAAAAGCCAGACAACGGTTTGCAACTGCACATGGGAACAAAGATCGTACTTTTTTGAGAAATGTCCTCTGGTCTGATGAAACAAAAATAGAACTGTTTGAATATAATGACCATCGTTATGTTATTGAGGAAAAAGTGGGATGCTTGTAAGCCAAAGAACACCATCCCAACCGTGAAGCACGGGGGTGGCAGCATCATGTTGTGGGGGTGCTTTGCTGCAGGAGGGACTGGTGCACTTCACAAAATAGATGGCATCATGAGGAAGGAAAATGATGTGGATATATTGAAGCAACATCTCAAGACATCAGTCAGGAAGTTAAAGCTTGGTCGCAAATGGGTCTTCCAAATGGACATTGACCCCAAGCACACCTCCAAAGTTGTGGCAAAACAGCTTAAAGACAACAAAGTCAAGGTATTGGAGTGGCCATCACAAAGCCCTGACCTCAATCCTATAGAAAATGTGTGGGCAGAACTGAAAAAGCATGTGCGAGCAAGGAGGCCTACAAATCTGACTCAATCTGACACCAGTTCTGTCAGGAGGAATGGGCCAAAATTCACCCAACTTATTGTGGGAAGCTTGTGGAAGGCTACCCGAAACGTTTGACCCAAGTTAAACAGTTTAAAGGCAATACTACAAAATACTAATTGAATGTATGTAAACGTATGACCCACTGGGAATGTGATGAAAGAAATGTGATGAAAGAAAAGCTGAAATAAATCATTCTCTCTACTATTATTCTGACATGTCACATTCTTAAGATAAAGTGGTGATCCTAACTGACCTAAAACAGGCAATTTTTACTAGGATTAAATGTCAGGAATTGTGAAAAACTGAGTTTAAATGTATTTTGCTAAGGTGTATGTAAACTTCCGACTTCAACTGTATATAATTACTCTGTTCAATGGCACTGCAGAATGTTCCAGAGATTACAATGATTCTGAGGCAAACAATATTGAACTTTAAAGGCAAGGAAAAAGGAGGGAAACTATCTGATTAAAGAAGGGAGTCCGTATTGGGTGATGTGCTGTTTCCAAGCTGGTGAGATGAGGATGTTATCATGACTAGGTTTCCAGAGGAAGAGGAAAAGGTCAAATTTACCCTGTATGTATTATTAACTAATGAAACAAGCACAGCGTTACTATTATTTTAGTTCATTATGCAGGTGGTCACCCAGATCCTGATCTAGTAATCATCTAGCCTCTCTACCAGAGAACACCACACTCACCGTTAGTGTCTGCCATCTTGTCTTGTGCTTTATGCATCATGCTGTGGTAACTAAAATACATAAATATTGTTTAGATTCTTCCTCACAGTTAGCGATGGTTACTGTAGTGAGCCCAAGTGCCATATCCATACGCTCGCCTCTGTCTAACCAGAACTATCAACCCACCAGCACCATTTCATAAACCCATACAGACACATATTTGCCTTTTTGCCTTTCTTGATCACAATTGTTTGCACACACAAACACAAACACAAACAAATCCAATACTGAGTAAAAAGGATGTTCAAATGGAAATGAGATGGCACAGTATTTCTAAGATGAGCCAGTATATGTTCAAATCTGTATTATACAGATGTCTCTGTCTTTCTGATAGGCTCCTCCTGAGTAGACCTGATATCCTTTCACTCCCTCTCTTTTCTGGGATGTCCCTTCTTTTTAAAGTCGTTGTTGTAATGTTGATGTAAAGGGAGAGAGTATGTGTGGGAGACACAATATTACAAAATAAAGACAAAAAATATATGAATTATTTTCTTTATCAGATCAGTGGTATAAAAGTATGTTCATACATATCAATAAGTGTTGTACCATTGGTGTACATACGATTATGAAAACTAATAAATGTTGATTCATAACTAAATGTGGGCTGTCCTTTTAGATTTTTGATGAACACAACTTACAAGACTGACACACATTGAACTGTATATGTGCTACATTCATCCCTGACTATACACTGTTCACTTTTCATGGCATACTGTACTGTACTATGAGGGGTTGACTTAAGGTCAGTTGATTGACACACACACACACACACACACACACACACACACACACACACACACACACACACACACACACACACACACACACACACACACACACACACACACACACACACACAAATATTATGAATAATTCACTGCATCCTTTTGCTTTGGCTCTATTGGACCCCTGTCTCTGTGTTGCTTCTCCAATTAAACCTCAGTAATTATGAGTGGCCTAGAGAAATAGACAGCCAGATAGAGAGAAAGAGAGGGTAGAAAACCTAACACCAGCATAACAAAGGGGATTAATTAATATTGTATTGATGAAAATGTATAAATAGTATGGACACATTTACTTTACTCTGCATTTATATCATAAACTGGACACCGAACACACAACAGAGGACTAACAGAAGAGGAAATAGTGACAATACCAACTGAATGATAGGTGAGCACTCCTGGTATAAAGAGATCCAGACACTTCTCTATGATAGGACAGGACACACCTGCCTCACACATGCACCATGTTAAGTTTAAACATAAAACCACAGTGCAAACTACAGAAGACAAACCAATATCATGACAATACAGTTTAAAGCAGGTGATGAAGGAATTACAGATTGCAGGTGAGAATGATCAGCTTCCAAACTACATAGAGAACATCCATTCAGTTGTGTACAGTCGGTATGTGTGTGTTGAAGGGAATTCCGGCTATGTGCACTTTCACTTTTGCTACCATCACACCACTTCCCTTAAAGGGAAAGTGTGTGTGCATAAAAGGTTGATCATGGATGAGGAGGAGAAAGATAGGATAGACTGAAGCTGGCTGATAAACCTGAGCTAGATAGTTCAGACTTACAGACACGCTGTACTTTTTAACTCAATGACAGAAATGTCTTTCTACATCACAGAGCTGAGTGGAGAGAAGTTGATGGTTGCTCAGCAGGCTAAGAGCGCCACCATAGAGATACTGGAGGATGCTTTGGAGAAGGGCTTCTATGGCTTCCCTGTCAGCTTTGGCTACAGCTGCTCAGAGAAGCTTCAGGGACCTTCTGAAGTTGATGAAGTTGGTGAGCTTCAGAGAGGACACAGACCCTGAGGAGAGTGAGACCATCCCGAAGATGGGAACAACAGCCTATTTGTGCAAGGAATTCTGGTCAGCACCAGATGACCTGTGCCAGGATTCTAAACCAGGCACCCTCATCCACGAGGTGTCCCACCTGCTGGGAACGGAGGACATCACCTACGAGCTCCTTACAGTGGAGATCTTTGAGCTCTATGGAACATTGCTGGGGAGTTTCCGTTCCATTAAAGACGAGGACATGAAGGATCACTGTTGAGAGGAGGTGGCCCAGGTCAATGCCAACTGTCTGGAGCATGAGTTTGAGACCATTATCAACCACGAGAAGAGTTACCAGGATGGCAGATACACGTGCTGTTAGGAGACCAAGAGAAACTCAGTCTGTAGATTCAGATCTACAGCGCAATACCATTTATATCAGAACTTTGGTTAGTATGGCACAAAGAATGCCCCTTCTTTTGCTCAGGCATGAAATCTCTATTCTAAAGAGTTAAATATACTGTAGTTTGTGTCACCAGTAAATGAAGCCATGTATGAAAAATGCGAATGTTGATTAATCACTTTTTAATGATGCACAGAAAATGACAAATTCTTCAGCGTAGAACGTCATTCTTGTTAATGTTCCAGCTGATCAGTTAACAGTGTTTTGTTTTTCTTTTCTGCAGTAAATAAGAAAAAGGAGATGGAAGAGAAGCTTCAGGTGTACCAGAAACCAGTCCAACATCCTGATTTTCACAAGGGGACAGTGAAGTATGCTAAAATAAGGAACAGCGCTTGCAGGAAGTCTTATACGCCCCATCCTTAAATTCACTTCTCAACAGGACAATAACTACCCTGGAGTTGCTTACCTAGAAGACATTGCATGTTTCCTGAGTGGCATAGTTACAGTTTAGACTTAAACTGGCTTGAAAATCTATGGCAAGACTTGGAAATGGCTGTCTATCAATGATTAACAATCAATTTAACAGAGCTTGATGATTTAAAAAAAAAAAAGGGCAAATATTGTTCAGGTGTGCAAAACTCTAGAGACTTATCCAGAAAGACTGACAGCTGTAATCGATCCCAAGGGTGATTCTAACATGTATTGACACAGGGGATTGAATACTTATCTAATCAACATATATTAGTGTTTTATTTTCCAGTAATAATTTAAAATATTAAATGTTTCTTCCACTTTGACATTACAAAGTACTGTATTTAATAAAGTACCTATCTATCTATCTATCTATCTATCTATCTATCTATCTATCTATCTATCTATCTATCTATCTATCTATCTATCTATCTATCTATCTATCTATCTATCTATCTATCTATTTTGCGTAGATCTTTGACAAATCAATTTTAATCCCACATTTGTAATTTTTTATATTTTTTTAAGTCAAGGGGTGTTAATACTTTCTGAAGGCATTGTACCTATTTTACAATATTGGATGGCTTAAATGAAGTAGCTGTATGAGATTGGTTTAACTTTTCAAGATTTAATCATAGACTTTCAGACACATAAAGAACATGGCCTTTCCAGCTTTCAAAATGGCTTTCTTTGTCTTACTGTCTCTATATGTCGCCTGGGTAAAAACATACTCTTGCATCATGACTGGGATACCATGGCAACAAACCTTTCTCCTGCTCCCGAGCAACGCACCACCCCTTTTCTCTCTCTCTCTCTCTCTCCCTCTCCCTCTCTCCCTCCTGCCTCTCTCCCTCCATCCCTCCCTCCGAATAAACACCACAATCAAACATTTCCTCTATACACATTTATTTCATCCATGAATTGACAATTTTTTTTCATTAACAATGTTTTGTTAATTCATCATTACACACTCCTACCCTAATACATTTTAAAATGTTCCTCAAAGTGAATCAAATGAGAGCAAGATTGGAGAGGGAAAAAAAGCCACACAAAAAAGCTGGGACACACATTTGTCATGATCCTTACTGAAAAGGCCTGACAAATGTACTGCCAAACTGATATGGGATGATTAATAATACCCACAGACAATCACACATAGAGATGATTTGCCTAAGAAAGAGTCAGCATAAAGATGAATATGTAATCACGTGGAGGTGAGGAGGAATGGGCACATTGGGACATGGATCAATATGGAGACACAGAGCTCCTAGCCAGAGACACATGCATTCATCACCCTCCCTCTCTCTGGTGCACATAACAGGGAGAGCCACAGAAATATGATGGCCTCTTCTGCTTTGTTACAAAGGAACACAGAGAAGAAGAATCCAGAGTTGTGCTTGGAGTTCTACTGTTCTGCCCATTACTATAATATCTGTGTCCAGATCTTTTGTTGTTGTCAGTGTGTACAGATTAATTATTTTGTCAGTGAGGGACGCAGTCACTTTTTTAGAAATTTTTGCAAATGTATAAATAAATGAAAAATCACATTTACATAAGAATTTAGACCCTTTACTCAGTACCTTGTTGAAGCACCTTTGGCAGTGAATACAGCCTTGAGTCTTCATGGGTATGACGCTACAAGCTTGGCACACCTGTATTTGGGGAGTTTCTCCCATTCTTATCTGCAGATCCTCTAAAGCGCTGTCAGATTGGATGGGGAGCGTCGCTGCACAGCTATTTTCAGGTCACTCAAGAGATGTTCAATCTGGTTCAAGTCCGGGCTCTGGCTGGGCCACTCAAGAACATTCAGAGACTTGTCCCGAAGCCACTCCTGCATTGTATTGGCTGTGTGCTTAGGGTCGTTATCCTGTTGGAAGGTAAACCTTCGACCCAGTCTGAGGTTCTGAGCGCTCTGGAGCATGTTTTCATCAAGGATCTCTCTGTACTTTACTCAGTTCATCTTTCACTCGATCCTGACAAGTCTCCCAGTCCCTCCTGAACTGGGAGACTGAAAAACATCCCCACAGCATGATGCTGCCACCACCATGTTTCACCGTAGGGATGGTGCCAGGTTTCCTCCAGATGTGGTGTTTGGCATTCAGGCCAAAGAGTTCAATCTTGGTTTCATCAGACCAGAGAATCTTGTTTCTCATGGTCTGAGATTCCTTTAGGTGCCTTTTGGCAAACTCCAAGCAGGCTGTCATGTACCTTTTACTGAGGAGTGGCTTCCTTCTGGCCACCCTACCATAAAGGCCTGATTGGTGGAGTGTTGCAGAGATGGTTGTCCTTCTGGAAGGTTCTCCCATTTCCACAGAGGAACTCTGGAGCTATGCCAGAGTGATCATCGGGTTCTTGGTCAACTCCCTAATCAAGGCCCTTCTCCCTCAATTGCTCAGTTTGTCCAGGTGGCCAGCTCGAGAAAAAGTATTGGTGGTTCCAAACTTCTTCCATTTAAGAATGATGGAGGCCACTGTGTTCTTGGGGACCTTCAATGCTGCAAAAAATGTTTGGTACCCTTCCCCAGTTCTGTGCCTTGACACAATCCTGTCTCTGAGCTCTACAGACAATTCAATTGACCTCATGGCTTGTTTTTTTTGTCAACTGTATAACTTTATATAGACAGGTGTGTGCCTCTCCAAATCATGTCCAATCAATTGAATTCTCAAAGATCATCAATGGGATCTGTATATTATTTTTATACATTTGCAAAAATGTCTAAAAACCTGTTTTCGCTTATGGGGTACTGTGTTTAGCTTGATGAGGATTTTTTTATTTTTTATCAATTTTTGAATACGTCTGTAACGTAACAAAATGTGGAAAAAGGGAAGGGGTCTGAATACTTTCCGAATGCACTGTATATGGTAAATACATGTGATACATGTGTACCCCAACATCCAAATCTGACCATTGTATCTATTCTCCGAAAGCCATTGATATTCCATACAATCCTGTGCACTACTCAACATGACTTTATTATTTATAGAGATCATGTTAATTGACATCATATAAAAGCTATTTAAAATGCAGTCTTGAAAACTATACATGAAGTTGATTCATACAATATCTACTCTGACTATTGCAAATGTTCTATCACAATTGAAGACCATAGGTTCTGAATTTGATTAAATAATTATCAAATATGACAGCTTTTCTTTATTCATTAAAGGGCATGTGCATGCCAAAAAATATGAATTACAACTGTTGCTAAGGCATTTGGAAAACACGTGTACATTATATACAGAAGCAAAAATAGCAAGAAAAATCCAAACTGCATAAATTAAAATAGTAACATCTTGTTGTGTTTTCTTGTAAAAAAAAACTGAACTGAAATATACACAAGGTTAATAATGAAAGAAACCGGGGGAATGATAAACATCAGTGGGCCACTACGTCCCACATTTACCCATCCATAGGAAACAATATTAATCCCATGAACATCCAGACAAATGTAGTTTTCACATTTCTGCCTGTGTGTCTGTTTTTCCAACTCAATGCCTAAAAAGCTTCAAGTGACAACTATCAACAATGTCCTTCCCCTCAACCTCAACCTCAACCTCAACCTCAACCCCCTACTGGTCTTGGTAGCAAACCTCGACCCTCATCCCCCACCTTTAAAAACTCCCAGTGACTTGATATACCCCCTTCCTCTTTCCCCTCACACATACATACACACATATGGTACATACATATACAAACACATACTCACCGCACACACACATACACACCTTCAACATATCCACTCAGAACCTGGCATAGAGCAGGGACTGTCAACCTCCAGTCCTCCAGGGTCACAGGGTCTGCAGGGTTTAATTTCAACATGTCACTCAATTGATTCATTCATGTTACTGATTGGCTAGAGAGGCCAGACTGATTTAGATTAAACACTGATTGAAAGGCAGGGGTGAATATCAGCATGTGTACATGAAGCCTGGGTTGACACCCCTGTTGTAGAGACTCAGTCCAAACCCTAGGTCTGGAAACTATCCAATCCTAACCACATACCTGACAAAGCAGGGTAGAAAGTATAATTCTGTTCTTCTTGGCTTTAACGGTCTAGCTAGCCCATCTGAGAGACAGGCAAAGGAAAGGGCCAGTTTCAGATGTTGTACCTTCATAACGAGGAGGGACAAACCAGCCATTCTCCACAGAATAAAACAAATAGAATCAGTAGAGTATTAACCATTCCTTCCATTTACAAAGCCCCCACCCCAACCCCAGCTGGCATGTTCAGTGTGTCTGTCTGCGTGGTACCAGGCCAAAGTGGCCATTTCCATCCCAGCCAGCCTCTCTCTAGTCCTGCCCCAGTGTCAGCACCCCCATAGCTACTCATCTCTCTCAATCCTTTTATCCCCCTCTCTCTTCTTCTTCTCCTCCTTCTCCTCCTCCTCCTCCTCCTCTCCTCTCTCACGCCAGCTGTCCTTTCTCTGGCGACTCATCCAGTGTGATAACGGTGAACTCCTCTGCGTTTCCGTTTTCCTGGATCTTCTCTTTGTTCATCAGGGTCACCATCTCCTGCTCTCTCTCCTGGGAGCGGGAGCTAGCCACGGATGCCGCCGCCCCGTTGCCGTCACTCCCATCATTGTTGGTGATCATTAGGGTCTGCTGCTGACCGCACCAACTAACAGACAGAGAGAGGGAGCAGTGAACACATTAGGATACTGTCACCAACTAACAGACAGAGAGAGGGAGCAGTGAACACATTAGGATACTGTCACCAACTAACAGACAGAGAGAGGGAGCAGTGAACACATTAGGATACTGTCACCAACTAACAGACAGAGAGAGGGAGCAGTGAACACATTAGGATACTGTCACCAACTAACAGACAGAGAGAGGGAGCAGTGAACACATTAGGATACTGTCACCAACTAACAGACAGAGAGAGGGAGCAGTGAACACATTAGGATACTGTCACCAACTAACAGAGCGAGAAAGAGGAAATAATGCATGTGTTCATTCATTTTCAATCAGAATTCCAGTTGGTGAAATGAGATCTACCTCTTTCGCTTGGCCACAGCAGCACACACGAGGAGAATAGCGCTCACTGCCACAACCACTCCCACAATGATCAGCCAATCTGCACAGAGGAAAACAATTAAAAAGGTTGAATGACATGAATAATGAATGTCTATAATGTCTCTTCACCCGTTGTGTAGCACATGCCTCCATACATACAATGTAAAGTGTGTTGAAAAGCATTATATAAATGTTATTGATTGCTCCATTATTAAAACATTATGAATCCATTAAAACCAGTGATTCTCAACTGATTTTTCCTCAGGACCCAAATTGAATCATGTGTTCTCAGTCGTGACCCAATAATCACATTGGGAAAAAGAATCGGCAAAATACAATCTGGAAACAAATATTTGTAATGTTATATTGTTATTAAATGTACCAAGTCTATGACAAGGGAACAACATTCCCACCTCTTTCATTGTCAATAATTACATTTTGCCCATATTCTTGATGAAGAATGTTAATAAACAACAAAATCAACCATAGCACTGCTAATTGCTCTATATTGAAAATACTGTGATTGAAGACAAATTGAATTATTAAAAAATGTAAATTCATTATCATTTCTACCTGGTTTAAGTAGTTTAAAGTTCAGACTGATGTATATTTTCATTAAAAAAACATCTATACTTTACTCAGACACCAGCAATCCACAAAAAACCTCCCAATTGAGCCACCAATTAAGAATCGTTGAATTAAATCATATAATCCATTGTAATTACATGACCATTATTATTAAACAGATCACTCATGTCATGTACAATACTAGTATTAATACTACTGGTAGAGGTATTAGGGGTAGTGTGCCACTCACTGGGTGGGCTACTGTTCTCGTGACCGGCTGCAACAGGGGCTACTCCCTCAACTGGATTCATCCTCCCTCTGGGAATGGGCTGAGCTGGACCTACATGGAACAAGGAGACACAGGGTTAAAGAAACATCTTTGATGCTTCACAAATGAAGTACACATAGATGTCAACTGGTGTCATCCGATGCCATACACATCCACCCAGGTAACACACACAGAACCCCTGGAGAGAGTGCAGCAGAAATCAATAAGAGTGCTTGGTTATCACACTAAAGTATGATGAAGACCTGCGTTCATCTTGTCAGTCAGTCAGACAGATGGCCTGGGCATGAGTACTGATGGACAGTGATTTAGTGCACTACCATGTGATGATGTAGAACACTACCATGTGATGATGTAGAACACAATCATGTGATGATGTAGAACACTACCATGTGATGATGTAGAACACTACCATGTGATGATGTAGAACACTACCATGTGATGATGTAGAACACTATCATGTGATGATGTAGAACACTATCATGTGATGATGTAGAACACTATCATGTGATGATGTAGAACACTATCATGTGATGATGTAGAACACTATCATGTGATGATGTAGAACACAACTTGGTTGTTATATTATAACACGACTTGGTTGCTATATTATAACACGACTTGGTTGTTATATTATAACACAACTTGGTTGTTATATTATAACATGACTTGGTTGTTATATTATAACACAACTTGGTTGTTATATTATAACACAACTTGGGGGTCCCCTTGCTTACACTATTCACTATTTAGGACTAATATGAAGCTCAGAGTGGGGTTAGGACTAATACAGACCATTATTAACATAGATTTGACTGAATGATTCAGTGCTTCAAAATACAAGTTGATTCCCCATAGGAATAGGCTATAGGAGCATTGGACCCGCAAATTACCTACTGTATTGACAGGGTCTGTGTATTACATCAAATCATTGGATCTGAGGATGGCAGGTAGCCTAGCGGTTTGAGTGTTGGGCCAGTAATCAAAAGGTTGCTGGTTCGAATACCCGATCAGACAAGGTGAAAAACCTGTCGATGTGTCCTTGAGCAAGGCACCCTAATTTGCTCCAGGGGCACTGTACTACTATGGCTGTCATTGTAAATAAGAATTTGTTCTTAACTGACTTGCCTAGTTAAATTAAGGTTATATAAATAACATTGGATGCAGAGATAGTTTATATAGAATTTGAGCCAGTACAGATGGGGAGTTGAGAGGAAGAGTCATGCTGTGGCACAGCCAGTGGTGTACCAGTGTTCCTCTCTTTCTCACTCTCCCTCATCCGGTCACAAGAGGGGAGCCTTCTTCAAATAAACTCCACAGAGGAGATGACACACACTGAAAGACAAACTTTCAAGTCTCCATGGAATATTTCTTCATGAATGGTGGTCAATCTGAGCGTTTAGTTCAGTTTATTTGAAAGTGTCATCAAACTACAACTTAACCATTTGTATTTTAGATTCTTATTTCAGCAACCAGAGCTGACCATGGAAATGATTCCTTGTGGTTGAATATGTTTATATAAAGTGGGATATAGCTTTTATAACTAGTGCCAGTTGTCTTCTTGTATAACTCTATATGCACACGGATATTACATTACAAACAAGAGTGGAAATTGAAGTCAGTGTTCTGAGTTTTAATCCACAATCTATTTCACACCCCAACACCAGGGGGAGAGGTTAGTTCTCTAACTTCCCAGAGTCGGACCAAACGTTGCTGTGTGTGGGTGGTATGCTTTCTGCTCCAAGAATCCTTCTCTGAGTTTTCAGACTGAGCACTTTCAAGAAAATGTAAAGCATACTTGTTTTTTATGTGATTTCAACAGGTAAAGATGGTGCTAGTTATGCTCTTCATTTAAGCTGCAGAGGAAAGTCAGAGAAGACTGTATTAGAGATTGCATCATAATGCGTCTTGAGCTGCTAAATATATACCTTGCCACAGTCCATCACTTCCCCCTCTCTGGGGTGTAACCAGGGTTCTAAAGAGGAACAGCATTCCTCACATATACCACACTGCTCTCAGAAGTGATGACACTGACTGGACAAAGGTTGCTGGTTCAACAGAGGGACGTCCTGCCCTTGAGTATCACAACTGCTATTTTTAAGCTCAGGGAAAGCTTTATGGCAGTGATTCATCCCGTCACAGCAATCCTATATGAAAAGTATTATTGTTTCAGAGTAATGCCAAGCACGTGTTTTGTAAGTTTCTCTGTTCGGACATGAAAGATGGTTTACTTGAGACGTATTTGTATTTTAAATTGTCCTATTTAAATTCAATACATTTTCATTATAATTATGTTCATGATACCAAACTGAATGACAAAGCAAAAAACAGTTTTCTTGTAATATTTTCATACCTTCTACCGCCTTCACCTCCTCCTGCTCTGGCATAATCTCCTGCACATCCTCCTCGCTGGCTGGGCCATGTGATTCTCGTGGCTGTCCAACAGTTGGTGCCATAGACGAGGCCCCCTCCTCCTCATTGCCAGACGGTAGCATCCCAGACCCAGTGGTGTCCTCCATCTCAGTGGCCCTCACCCCAGTGCTGCCGCCTGACTGGGTCTCAACCCCATCAGCCTGCTCTTCCTCCCAGACAGGGCTCTCTGTGGCTGCCCCATCTGAGGCCTCACCCTCACCCTCAGCCTCTGCTGTTGGTTTCTCTGGGCTAGCTTCAGTGGATGCAGGTTGGGTCGGGCCCACTTCCTTGACTACCTTAGTGGGGCTCTCGGTTCCCTCTTCCCCAGGGACGTAGGTGTAGTCCACTATGTCAGGCTCTGGGCTGGCTGTGTCCTCAGGATGGGCTCCGACCTCTGGGGTTGCCTCCACCACTGCTGGGGTGTATGTCTGGGTGTCTGTCTCTTCCTCTTCCAGTTCTGAAATTAAAACCATTATAAAACTATAACTATATAAAACTATTATTCACAAAACAAATCCCCTCATTCTCTTCTTCCATAAGGTTATCCCAAATCTGTCAAGGTTGTATTGGTGAAAGCAATGGGGTAGTAGCCATATTCTCAAAAACGAATATGAAGACACAACTGACTTTACCCAGGTGTTGTCTGGCAAAAGTCAGTTGTGTCTTGATATTATTTTTTAGAGCAGAGGCTTCTTCCTTCCTGACCTCCCATGTAGGCCAAGTTTGTGCAGTCTCTTTCTGACAGTGTACCCATGCAATTCGACATTGATTGTGACAAGAGAGGCTTGTAGATCCCTTGATGTTACCCTGGGGTTCTTAGAGACTTCTTCTTTTGGTCAGCTCTTGGGCTGAATTTGGTTAGTTTCTCTCTAATGTTTTCTAATCATTTGCACTTGTTTTGGTACCTAATTCTAATTTTAGCCATTTTATGTGATGGTAAAGGTAGGGGTGTACTAACTTTTTCCCCATAAGGAAAAGGCATGTTTGTTTATTTTAATTGCAAGTTTTTTTTGTGTGTGTGTGATTTGTTAAATTGGGTAACCTTTATCTGTCAATAGTGTTGAAGTGAAGATTACATATCCATCTGTCCGAATATCTAAAAAAACAAAAATCTAAGAAAGAACTTTCCAGGGTGTGTACTTACTTTTTCACATGACTATCTATTTCCCTTTTATTAAGAATGTGCTTACAGTAAATTTTTCCTATTTCACACATGCGCAAGTGTATATTAACAAACACATATGAAATATAAATGTGTTTTTTTGCTTATCCCACTCCCCCTGAGACACCCTTGAAGATCACAGCAAGAGTCTGCCATTATCAACGGCGACCCTGGAGCAAATAGAGTTAAGTACCTTGCTGAAGGGCACTTTGACAGATTTTTCCCAACGCTTTAACCACTAGGCTACGTGCTGCCCTGGATGTGTAAGAGATATCAAGCTACATCATATACACCATAGAGAGGAATAGGCTAGTGTCAAGGCCCCATGAGTTATCCATATCTTTAAGGTCTCCTATATATGAAATGGATGGTTGTGTAAAACAATTTTACTGCAAAAGTGGTTACATTGATTTATATTGTGACACACCCCCTGAACTCAAACAGTGCAGAATAATGCCTGGATGGAGAAGGGTGGGCCACATAAGCAAGGTTGATTCAAAGTATTTGAGGAGGCTCCTCACCCCTACTTTAAATGGTGAGGAGACAAAGTAGCCACTTTTTGAAGCCAGTGATATTTCTCACACCCTTCCACACCTCTCTCACCTGGCTCTGCCTCAGCTTGTCCTCCATCTTCTCCTTATACCCTCTCTTCCCCTAAGCAATTCCCAACTTCAGCTCCCTCTGGATGCATTTCAATTTGTCCCTGTCCCCCTCCTTGAAGGCCCTCTTCTTCTCATTCAGCAGGGCCTTCAGGTCGCTGGTGACCCAGGGTTTATTATTTGGAAAACAGCGTACCTTCCTGGTGGGTACAGTGTTGTCTACACCAAAATGTATATAGTCCGTTATGAAGTCAGTAAGTCCATTGATGTCCTCCCCATGAGCATCACAGAGCACATCCCAGTCTGTTGTTTCAAAGCAGTCCTGTAGGGCCTCATTTACCTCTGGGGACCATCTCCTAATGGTCCTAGTGGCCGCAGGATGCTGTTGGACCATAGGCCTGTAGAGTGGGGTGAGGTGGACAAGGTTGTGATCTGATCTACCGAGGGGAGGGAGTGCAGTGGAGTTGTTATATGCTAATGTGAAGGATTCATACAAGTCCAGAGTTGTATTATTCCTAGTTGGGCACTTCACAAACTTTGAATGTGGGCAGCGTTGAAGAGAGAGATGCATAGTTAAAATCCCCCGAAATGGCAAAGAAAGCACAGGGATGCACCCTGTAACCTCGCGATAACAGAGTGAATGACGTCACACGCTGTGTTTGCGTCAGTGGAGGGCGGGATGTAAACAATGACAGCAATGGCCTCCATGAATTCCCTCTGCAAATAGTAGGGCCTCAGGCTAACGGCTAACAGCTCAATGCTACAAAACTGTTCCTTAAGAGCAATATGTCTTGGATTACACCATCTGTTGTTAACTAATAAAGCCAGGCCCCCTCCCTTACTCTTACTGGGAGAAACGCTATCCCTGTCCGCTCTGATGGTCCGGAAACCGCCGATAGTGACGTTCTCTATGGGGATGTTATCATTCAGCCATGTCTCAGTAAAACACAATAGGCTGTGGTACTGGTGATGTTAAATACTTCTCCAATCGTTGTTGAGATCTGATATTCTGTGCAGCGTAAGACGATGTCGTAGGCCTATTATCAACCAATCATATTTCTCAAGTGCTTTCGAGCTAAATTCCAGCTATAGGACAGTTAGGCGTAACTAATTACAAAAAGTGTGCTTCTGGCGAAGAGCTACAATAGTAAGTAAACAGCCTTATTAGACTGAAAGATTAGGTAATTTCATCAAACTTGTAAGGCTCTCCATGCTCATTAGTTGCTCATTCAACACTATATTTGCTGCTACTTTACTCAATCCCATTTTGATTATTATGATTAATTAGTGATTAATTGATGATTAATGAGTATTCTACTTAACATAACCAAATATAATAGCATAGTATAAACAAAAACACCACGTTAAAAATGTCTTATGAGATTATATGATGGTTAGAAACAAAAATAGCTTGCAGCCAAAACTCAACAGCGCGCCACTAGAGAATTAGCTTGGATTGAAACAAAATACAAGAAGGGTACATAGCCGTCGGAAGTAGGGGTGCTGAGGGTGCTGCAGCAACCCTGAAAAATCCATATACAGTTCAAGTCGGAAGTTTACAAACACTTAGGTTGAATTCATTAAAACACTCCACAGATTTCATGTTAACAAACTATAGTTTTGGCAAATCTACTTTGTGCATGACACAAGTAATTCTTCCAACAATTGTTTACAGACAGATTATTTCAATTATAATTCACTATATTCCAATTCCAGTGGGTCAGAAGTTTACATAAATTAAGTTGACTGTGCCTTTAAACAGCTTGGAAAATTCCAGAAAATGATGTCATGGCTTTAGAAGCTTCTGATAGGCTAATTGACATGGGAAAATCAAAACAACCTCCACAAGTTTGGTTCATCCTTGGGAGCAATTTCCAAATGCCTGAAGGTATCACAACAATAGTATGCAAGTATAAACACCATGGGACCACCTAGCAGTCATACCTCTCAGGAAGGAGACAAGTTCTGTCTCCTAGAGATGAACGTACTTTGGTGTGAAAAGTGCAAATCAATCCCAGAACAACAGCAAAGGACCTTGTAAAGATGCTGGAGGAAACAGGTACAAAAGTAACTATATCCATAGTAAAACGAGTCCTATATCGACATAACCTGAAAGGCCATTCAGCAAGGAAGAAGCCACTGCTCCAAAACCACCATTAAAAAGCCAGACTACGGTTCCCAACTGCACAAAGATCATACTTTTTGGAGAAATGTCCTCTGGTCTGATGAAACGGAAATATAACTGTTTGGCCATAATGACCATCGTTATGTTTGGAGGAAAAAGGGGGAGGCTTGCAAGCCGAATAACACCATCCCAACGTGAAGCACAGGGGTGGCAGCATCATGTTGTGGGGGTGCTTTGCTGCTGGAGGGACTGGTGCACTTCACAAAATAGATGGCATCATGAGGAAGGAAAATTATGTGGATATATTGAAGCAACATATATCCACATAAGTTAAAGCTTGGTCGCAAATGGGTCTTCCAAATGGACAATGACCCCAAGCATACTTCCAAAGTTGTGGCAAAATGACTTAAGGACAACAAAGTCAAGGTATTGGAATGGCCATCACAAAGCCCTGACCTCAATCCTATAGAAAATGTGTGGGCAGAACTGAAAAAGCGTGTGCGAGCAAGGAGGCCTACAAACCTGACTCAATTACACCAGTTCTGTCAGGAGGAATGGGCTAAAATTCACCCAACTTATTGTGGGAAGCTTGTGGAAGGCTACCTGAAACGTTTGACCCAAGTTAAACAATTTAAAGGCAATGCTACCAAATACTAACTGAGTGTATGTAAACTTCTGACCCACTGGGAATGTGATGAAAGAAATAAAAGCTGAAATAAATAATTATTTTCACATTCTTAAAATAAAGTGGTGATCAACTGTATGAATGTTTTTGTTTTTACAAAAGTAGAGCACTGGGCCTTTTCTAGTCCTGTATTAGCAGACCAATATAGCAATATAGTCTGTAGCACCGGCAAAACAATTCTAATCGCAGTACCCCACCCACAAACATCTTCTCGCAGCTATAGAAGGCTATATAGTTTGTTAACACCATCTGCTCTAATTTGCTCACGGAAAAGGATTGAAGAAGATCTAAATGCATACTCCCATGAAATGTATTCAGATTAATTTATTGGCATGCAATTCTGCCAACATGTTGTGTTCTTGTAGGATACACCTTACAGCAAAACCATCCTGTTGTCCCGCATTTGGATAATTTAAATGTCGTCACCTTAGTCATAAGTACAGTACACAAATCTGAAAAATGTCTCTCATAATGTGGCAACCATATTGGATTTTGGATGCCATATTGGATTTGGACTCAAATCAATGAATGAGCCCGTCTTCCTATAACTCCTCCCACCAGCCTCCTCTGGTATATCATCAGGTATGGTCTGAGAGGTCCTCATTCTAATATCTCTGCTCTAAATCACGTCCTGTTATTCAAAACATTTGTTTTGGCACATGCACTCTAGTCAATAGTGAGGGTATAGCCAACATGATGAGATCATTATGGACAAAATCATCATGTCACCAGAATAAGACCCTCGATATTTATTGGAAAGGAGCATCAAGCTCATCCCCATGCACATTCACACCCTGTGAAGTTCATCATAACTTATTTAATCTGTAGTCTAATAAACTGCATGTTTCCCGAGTCGTAGTGGGAGGATCACACAACATATAAATGCGTAACTCCAAGTTACTTCGATATTGTCACACCCTGAGATGTTTCACCTGTTGTCTTTTCTCCACCCCACACCAGGTTTTCCCTATTCACCATTAGTCCTTAGTCTCTGTTCTGGCAGTTGCCAGATCGTCTTGTCCTGTACAGTGGTTTCCAGCGTTCCTTGTTACCAGAGTTTTTCCCATTACCCGTGTTCTGTTCAGTTTTTTCCCCCGGTGTCGATATCTGCCTGTTTGACCCGGCTACGAGCCTGCCTACTCCTTTGTACCTCAGTCCTTCTGCTATCGTCTTCTGGCCTGTACACCGACCAACGAGTCTGCCTACCCCAGTGTACCTCTGCCGTGCTATCCTGTTGCCAACCATTGCTTGCCCACCGACTACGAGATTGTTTGCCTATTAAACAATAATTTATTCTATTGGAATCTACTCTGCCTCTGTGTCCACATTTGGGTCCACTAGCCTGCTCTGTGTCAGATATGATGGTTATTTTATCAATATTTGTGCATAAAGACATTTCCACCTCCATTTCTTGCATAATACATTTTACAGACACAAAAAGATCTCACGTTGTGTAACATATTTTGCTTTGTTGAGACTTCCACTGCGCTCGAGTCAGCACACCATTTGTTGTTGATGAAGAGGCAAACCCCTCCGCCTCTCAATTTCTCTGACTGTATTGTCCTGTCCGGTCGGTGAATGGAGAATCTATCGAGTTGGATAGCCATGGGGGGCATCTTTTCCGGAAAGCAAAGAATATTGCAGTCACGAAAGACCTGTTTGATAGCAAATCTGCGATCGAAGGTCTTCCATCTTATTATCAAGTGATTGTCTAATAGAATGGAGGGAAGAGGTGGCCGGTTTTCCCTTCACCTTAATCTCTCCAGGGCTCCCCCTCTTCTGCCTCTGTAATGCCGGCGTATCCTCTTGGATATCCCTAAATTTGGATCGGAATTACAGAAAGAGCCTTGAAAAGGTTTGGCATGGGCCCTCAAATCCTCAAAAAGTTATACAGCTACACCATTGAGAGCATCTTCACTGGCTGCATCACTGCTTGGTATGGCAACAGCACTGCACTCGATCACATGGCACTACAGAGGGTGGTGCGGACTGCCCAGTACATACCTGGGGCAGAGCTCCCTGCCATCTAGGACCCCTATATGAGGTGGTATGAAAAGAAGGCCTGGAAAATAATTAAAGAATCCAGCCATAGACTGTAGTCTCTGCTTCTGTACAGCAAGCAGTACCTGTGCATCAAGTCTGACACCAACAGGCTCCTGAACAGCTTCTATCCACAAGCCATAAGGCTGCTAAATAGCTAACAGAATGACTATACAGATTATCTGAGTTGACCTTTTCATTTTTGCAGGACACACATAACATGCACACACATTTAAACTGCGTCTACACACACTCACACACAATACCACCATAGAGGAATCTTTGACTGGAAAAAATTACAGTTTCAGAAGAAAGTTATTTGTTTCTGGCCATTTTGAGCCTGTAATCGAACCCACAAATGCTGATGCTCTAGATACTCAACTAGTCTAAAGAAGGCCAGTTTTATTGCTTCTTTAATCAGCACAACAGTTTTCAGCTGTGCTAACATAATTGCAGAAGGGTTCCAGCTACTATATACAACATTAACAATGTCTACACTGTATTTCTGATCAATTTGATGTTATTTTAATGGACAAATAATTAGCTTTTCTTTCAAAAACTAGGACATTTCTAACTGACCCCAAACTTTTGAACGGTAGGGTACATATATAAATAATAGTACAAAAAACAGATCAAAATACAAACATTTTTTACATTCCTCCAGAAATAATTTCCATAATAATACTTCAACTTTCCCGAATGGCACCAGAACATCAAGATGACATTTATTTAGAATTTCGTTCCAACAATATTGTGCATTAACGTAGCTCGGTGGATTAACGTAGCTCGGTGGATTAACGTAGCTCGGTGGATTAACGTAGCTCGGTGGATTTACGTAGCTCGTGGAGACGCTAGAAACCTCAAGAGTTAACCAATCCTGTGAACGGGTTGGGCAAAGATTAAATTTATTTAGAATTTCGTTCCAACAATATTGTGCATTAACGTAGCTCGGTGGATTAACGTAGCTCGGTGGATTTACGTAGCTCGGTGGATTTACGTAGCTCGTGGAGACGCTAGAAACCTCAAGAGTTAACCAATCCTGTGAACGGGTTGGGCAAAGCAGGTGTCTATACTTCACCAGCAAAGTTAGATAAGACAGAATTTTATGAAGTAGTGCCTTGTAAATAAAAAGTGAGTATTGTAGAGATCCACGGGTCTTTAGCGATAGTGTAAGCCTTGTGACAGATTAGCGTCCTGTCCAGGGGGTGTACTTGTACATCAAGCTGTCATATGCTACAGAATCAGGAGGCTCCGGCCCCTATGGGCTGTTCTGGCTCGGACAAAGCTTACTTAAATTTAAATATATAATATTACATTTCCCCCCCGGGGGATCAATAAAGTATCTATCTATCTATCTATCTATCTATCTATCTATCTATCTATCTATCTATCTATCTATCTATCTATCTATCTATCTATCTATCTATCTATCTATCTATCTATCTATCTATCTATCTATCTATCTATCTATCTATCTATCTATCTATCTATCTATCTATCTATCTATCTTATTAGACAGTGTAGCCGCAGATTGGCATACTGTATGAAATACAGAGGAAACAGAAAATGCAATGTTTTGTTGATTATTTTGATTGGTGAAAAAGACAGGACTGACCGGCAGCATCTGAAGCAAGGTCTTCATCTGTCACCTGAACACTCTCTGGTCCTGTTGAGTCAGGGTTGACGGCTGCATCACAGTTCTTCAAAGACAAATCTGTCAAAAACAAAGGTTGGGATCAAGGATCTGAAATGAAGCACACATGTGTAATTGTCTTCAGCATATGTTACAGTTACAGTTCTAAGAATGGCAAGAATCATTAAGATTTTTTAGAGATCGTCTCTCAAAGAGCTCTGTACTCATGCCAAATCTGGTAAAAATCACCTGCGGCATTGAAACAGAAGGCATCGAAAGTTTGGTCCGGAGTGTCCTGATGGAAGAAGACTCCTGTCATGTTGTTGGCACAGTTAACATGGGCCTTCTGTCTGAGGATGGTGGAATTTCCGTTGCTGATCCAACCATATCTAAAATCAAATGGCAAATATTAGCATTTGGATTTTACATGACTGGGAATACAGATATGCAAAAAGGTAGGGGCATGGATCACAAAATCAGTCACTATCTGGTGCCTCATGCAGCGCGACACATCTCCTTCTCATAGAGTTGATCAGGCTGTTGATTGTGGCCTGTGGAATGCTGTCCCACTCCTCTTCAATGTAAAGTTGCTGGATATTAGCGGGTACTGAAACATGCTGTCGTACTCGTCAATCAAGAGTATCCCAAACATGCTCAATGGGTTACATGTCTGGTGAGTATGCAGGCAATGGAAGAACTGGGGCATTTTAGCTTCCAGGAATTGTGTACAGACCCTTGCGAATGGGGCCGTGCATTATCATGCTGAAACATGAGGTGATGGCGGGGGATGAACGGCACGACAATGGGCATCAAGATCTCGTCACGGTGTCTCTGTGCATTCAAACTGAATTCAAATTGACATCAATAAAATGCAATTGCGTTCTTGTCCATAGCTAATGCCTGCCACCATGGGGCACTCTGTTCACAACGTTGACATCAGCAAACCGCTCACCCACACATGTCGTCTGCGGTTGTGAGGCCGGTTGGACGTCCTGCTAAATTCTATAAAATGAGGTTGGAGGCGGCTTAGAGTTAGAGAAATTAACATTCAATTCTCTGGCAACAGCTATGGTTGACATTCCTGCAGTCACCATGCCAACAGCTATGGTTGACATTCCTGCAGTCACCATGCCAACAGCTCTGGTTGACATTCCTGCAGTCACCATGCCAACAGCTCTGGTGGACATTCCTGCAGTCAGCATGCCAACAGCTATGGTTGACATTCCTGCAGTCACCATGCCAACAGCTATGGTTGACATTCCTGCAGTCACCATGCCAACAGCTCTGGTGGACATTCCTGCAGTCAGCATGCCAACAGCTATGGTTGACATTCCTGCAGTCACCATGCCAACAGCTATGGTGGACATTCCTGCAGTCAGCATGCCAACAGCTATGGTTGACATTCCTGCAGTCACCATGCCAACAGCTATGGTTGACATTCCTGCAGTCACCATGCCAACAGCTCTGGTGGACATTCCTGCAGTCAGCATGCCAACAGCTATGGTTGACATTCCTGCAGTTACCATGCCAACAGCTCTGGTGGACATTCCTGCAGTCAGCATGCCAATTGCACGCTCCCTCAAAACTTGAGACATCTGTGGCATTGTGTTGTGTGACAAACTGCACATTTTCAAGTGGCCTTTTATTGTGCCCAACACAAGGGGACAACCTGTGTAATGATCATGCTGTTTAGGTCATTCAATGATTACGCAGCCTACTAGAAATAAAAATACACATGAAAGATTTACACTTACGTTTTAATATTCATGCTAGCATACCACACTGCCCTACCAAGCAAAATGCTTCATCATGTGGACAAGTATCCTGCCTCTATTGTATTGTGATTTGGAGAAAATGGGGTTCATATTAGCAGTAACTACATTTTTTTTTACTTTTATTTTACTAGGCAAGTCAGTTAAGAACAAATTCTTATTTTCAATGACGGCCTAGGAACAGTGGGTTAACTGCCTTGTTCAGGGGCAGAACGACAGATTTTTACCTTGTCAGCTCGGGGATTCGATCCAGCAACCTCTCGGTTATGGGCCCAACACTCTAACCACTGGGCTACCTGCCGCCCCAAGGTTACATAAGGTTACTGTGAAACCAAGGTAAATAAAAGCAATTTTTCTCAGTTCCACACTATGAGCAGTTACTGCCTATTTGCTCTGTAGGGCAGCACACACGTCCAATACATTGCTTGATTCTAAATGGTACGGTAGTGTGGATATTGGAACACTGACTTAGTCTTACATTTTATTATTTACCCATTGATAAAGCAAATCCTTTGGATCCTAAGAGAAGACTGTATAGTCATAAAGATGGGTGTGTGACCTCACCTGCAAGTCTCTAGGCCTTGGGCGTGGGCCTCGGTGACCTGTTCCTTGCTGGCGATGGTGCCACCCAGGCTCTCACACAGTTTCTTGGCCAGGTCAAAGGTCAACGAGTAGCGAGCTTCTCCCTCCACGTGGAACACTCCAGCATGGCTGCAGCTACGTGACTTTACTGTAGCTGAGGGAAGGAGGAGAAGGTGAGAGAGAGGTTAGTATTGAGGAAATCAGCCTGTGAGACACTGTGACTGCATGGCGGCCATTTTGTAACTATGAATTTTTAAACTATAATATTTCAACTTCGTCGAAGAAAAGGAAAGAACACAAGGTGGAAGAAGGGTTACTTTTCAATATGTTCTGAAAAGGCATTCACTAGCAACATACATAGCAACAAGACCAACTGGTGATAAATAAAACAGATGATTAAAACAAATTCATTTCCCCCTGGCATTACCAACAAAGTTGGCATTCACAATAAAGTTTCCATCACGAATTTGAAACACTTAAGCGAAGTTCCCCTGTAATTATGTTATTTCAACCACCCATTGTCAGAAAAATAAATCTGATATAACTATGATGCTTTTCTTAAAACCTCTTAACACTTAGCGTTGTTGAATAAGGGTCTTGGGAAATATCTCTGAAATCAGTAGCTAGTTCTTGTAGTATATCGCTCAACAGTAAGTGACAACTGCAGCTAACTGCAGCTCTTCGTTAAGTGTAGTAGCTGACGTGAATAGTGTTGTCATCCGCATATATATATACACACTGGCTTTACTAAAAAAACAATGTAAGTGGCCTAAACAGGGTTGGGTAGGTTAGTTTCTAAATGTAATCCATTACAGTTACAAGTTATCTGTCCAAAATTATATCAGTCAGTTATAATTGAAAAAAAGTCCTATTATATCATATCAGTAAAGTAACTTAATCTGATTAAATCAATATTAAAGTTTACATAGCTGGCCATATATGGATGTTAAATTTGACTTTATCGGTGGGTTATGTAGGCTTCTTCTAACCCATCGCTTCCTACTACATATAACAATGCGATTCAATTACATCTTTACATTAAAAACCAGTCTATCAGAATTCCAGTCATTCCAATAACTGTTATACCCCTTCTCACAAGAATGGGCTTTAGGTGAGGCAGATGAACCTGTAGCCATACTTCAACAGTATTTAACATGAGATCGTCTCTAAGCTTTACAGGAATGTGGTTCTGAATATAGACCGCAACAATCTTTTCGGTAGATGTTATCACCATGTATTGCTACCACTGTATCACCAACGGTGTTATCTAAGTGAGTTTCAGAGATAGTCAGAATATGAATGTCATCTGTCACAAACAAGTTATTGACTTCATGGACCTTGTTTCTCAGGCTGCATATGTTAATATGGGAATATTTTAGCACTTTTCTGAATGATTGTTTTTAATCCTTTACTGGGAAGCTTCTCAGAAATAGACTAGGTATTCAGGGAAATTAGGGGAACATAAATTAAGTTAATTACATTGTGTCTGCCAACGCCCCTAGGATAATGTACATTTGATGCAGTATTATGACGACTAAATGTCACAATGTAGGGATTAACTGAGCCGGTCTTCGGTCATTGATAAGTAATTGTTTCAAGTATTGTTTTTAATCCATCCTCAGTTTTGTCCTATCATAGCTATTAAACTGACTCGTTTCAGTAAACTATGCTAGCTAACATTGTATGATCATATTATTCGTATCTCAGAGCCATTTGCATTGCTAGTTATAGCCTAATGTTAGCTAGCTAACATTGAACCTGGTTGGTTAGCTACCTGCAGATTCATGCAGGGTAGTAACGTCATGATGGGATTATGGTTAATTGTTTAGCTAGCTAGCTAACGTTAGCTGGCTGGTTCGCTATATGACGTTATGTGTATGATCTTATTATTTGTATCTCAGAGCAATTTGCTTGGCTAGTTATAGCCTAATGTTAGCTAGCTTACGCCATTTTGCCACAACTTTGGAAGTATGCTTGGGGTCATTGTCCATTTGGAAGACCCACTTGCACATCATAATTTGCTTGCACATCATAATTAGCACATCCTTCATTCCTGTGTTAATGATGATAATCTGTAATTTATTTCACCACTATGGTCTATTTATTGTCCTACCTCCTAACCTTACTGCATTTTGCACTACATTTTTGCACTCTGTATATAGATTTTCTATTGTGTTTTTGACTATGTTTGTTTACTGTGTAACTCTGTGTTGTTTTTGTCGCACTGCTTTGCTTTGTATTGGCCAGGTCGCAGTTGCAAATGAGAACTTGTTCTCAACTGACCTACCTGGTTAAATAAAGGTGAAAAAAAAAAAATATATATATATATTTCCTGACTGATGTCTTGAGATGTTGCTTCAATATATCCACATAATTTTCCTTCCTCATGATCTATTTTGTGAAGAGCACCAGTCCCTCCTGCAGCAAAGCAGCCCCACAACATGATGCTGCCACCCCCGTGCTTCAAGATTGGGATGGTGTTCTTCGGCTTGCAAGCTTCCCCCTTTTCCCTCCAAACATAACGATGGTCATTATGGCCAATCAGTTCTATTTTTGTTTCATCAAACCAGAGGACATTTCTCCAAAAAGTATGATCTTTGTCCCCATGTGCAGTTGCAAACCGTAGTCTGGCTTTTCTATGGCGGTTTTGGAGCAGTGGCTTCTTCCTTGCTGAATGGCCTTTCAGGTTATGTCGATATAGGACTAGTTTTACTGTGGATATAGATACTTTTGTACCTGCTTCCTCCAGCATATTTACAAGGTCCGTTGTTGTTGTTCTGGGATTGATTTGCACTTTTCGCACAAAAGTACATTCATCTCTAGGAGACAGAACGTGTCTCCTTCCTAAGCAGTATGACGGCTGCGTGGTCCCATGGTCTCTATACTTGCGAAATATTGTTTGTACAGATGAACGTGGTACCTTTAGGTGTTTGGAAATTGCTACCAAGGATGAACCAGACTTGTGGAGGTCTACAATTTTTTTCAGAGGTCTTGGCTGATTTCTTTTGATTTTCCCATGATGTCTAGCAAAGTGGCACTGAGTTTGAAGGTAGGCCTTGAAATACATCTACAGATACACCTCCAATTGACTCAAATTATGTCAATTAGCCTATCAGAAGCTTCTAAAGACATTACATCATTTTCTGGAATTTTCCAAGCTGTTTAAAGGCACAGTCAACTTAGCGTACAGTGGGGAGAACAAGTATTTGATACACTGCCGATTTTGAAGGTTTTCCTACTTACAAAGCATGTAGAGGTCTATAATTTTTATCATAGGTACACTTCAACTGTGAGAGACGGTACACAAAAATCCAGAAAATCACATTGTATGATTTTTAAATAATTAATTTGCATTTTATTGCATGACCTAAGTATTTGATCACCTACCAACCAGTAAGAATTCCAGCTCTCACAGACCTGTTAGTTTTTCTTTAAGAAGCCCTCCTGTTCTCCACTCATTACCTGTATTAACTGCACCTGTTTGAACTCGTTACCTGTATAAAAGACACCTGACCACACAATCAATCAAACAGACTCCAACCTCTCCACAATGGCCAAGACCAGAGAGCTGTGTAAGGACATCAGGGATACAATTGTAGACCTGTACAAGGCTGGGATGGGCTACAGGACAATAGGCAAGCAGCTTGGTGAGAAGGCAACCACTGTTGGCGCAATTATTAGAAAATGGAAGAAGTTCAAGATGACCGTCAATCTCCCTCGGTCTGGGGCACCATGCAAGATCTCACCTCGTGGGGCATCAATGATCATGAGGAAGGTGAGGGATCAGCCCAGAACTACACGGCAGGACCTGGTCAATGACCTGAAGAGAGCTGGGACCACAGTCTCAAAGAAAACCATTAGTAACACACTACGCCGTCATGGATTAAAATCCTGCAGCGCACGCAAGGTCCCCCTGCTCAAGCCAGCGCATGTCCAGGCCCGTCTGAAGTTTGCCAATGACCATCTGGATGATCCAGAGGAGGAATGGGAGAAGGTCATGTGGTCTGATGAGACAAAAATAGAGCTTTTTGGTCTAAACTCCACTCGCCGTGTTTGGAGGAAGAAGAAGGATGAGTTCAACCCCAAGAACACTATCCCCGTATGAAGCATCTCAAGGTCCTGGAGTGGCCTAGCCGTCTCCAGACCTGAACCCAATAGAAAATCTTTAGAGGGAGCTGAAAGTCCGTATTGCCCAGCGACAGCCCTGAAACCTAAAGGATCTGGAGAAGGTCTGTATGGAGGAGTGGGCCAAAATCCCTGCTGCAGTGTGTGCAAACTTGGTCAAGACCTACAGGAAACGTATGATCTCTGTAATTGCAAACAAAGGTTTCTGTACCAAATATTAAGTTCTGCTTTTCGGATGTATCAAATACTTATGTCATGCAATAAAATGCAAATTAATTACTTAAAATTCATACAATGTGATTTTCTGGATTTTTGTTTTAGATTCTGTCACTCACAGTTGAAGAGTACCTATGATAAAAATTACAGACTTCTACATGCTTTGTAAGTGGGAAAACCTGCAAAATCGGCAGTGTATCAAATACTTGTTCTCCCCACTGTATGTAAACTTCTGACCCACTGGAATTATGATATAGCAAATTATAAGTGAAATAATCTGTCTGTAAACAATTGTTGGAAGAATTACTTGTGTCTTGCACAAAGTAGACTGTGGAGTGGTTGAAAAATGAGTTTTAATGTCTTCAACCTAAGTGTATGTAAACGTCCGACTTCAACTGTATCCTAATGTTAGCATGTTAGCTAGCTAACATTGAACCTGGTTGGTTAGCTACCTGCAGATTCATGCAGGGTAGTAACATCATGAGTTGGGATTATGGTTCATTGTTTACCTAGCTAGCTAGCTTTATAAAAGACTCACTATGCAAGTAACCATTTTGGGTGCCTTCGTAAATTCAGTCTGAGTATGCCAGAGTGCAGAATAACTGATTTACAAACGCTCAACACCCATTGAGTTTGTCCGGTGTCGGTAAACGCTGGCACAAAAACTTTACTAAATTGCTGCCAGCAGCGCAGTACAGTCACCAGTGCTCTGAATAACATGAAAACAGCCTAACCAGCTCTGCTAGGGTTAGTAAAATGGTCAGTGGGGTGTCCTCTAATTTGTGTCTGGAAGTAGCTAGCAATCTAGCCAATTTTAGCCAGTTAGCTTGGGTGCTTGACTACCGATTGTGGGGTCAGAATACTTGGATCCACCCTACTCATTGGCCAGAGCGTCCAGTGATGGTTGGGGCTAAAGCTTAAGAGGGTGTGAAATATGAGTTCACATTGGCCTCATGATGAAATCTCTGAGCGGTTTATTTTCTCTCCGGAAACTGAGTTATGAAGGATGCCTGTATCTTTTTAGTGACTGGGTGTATTGATAAACCATCCAAAGTGTAATTAATAACTTCACCGTACTCAAATGGATATTCAATGTCTGCTTTTTTATTGAATCTACCAATATGAGCCCTTCTTTGCGAAAATCATCCTGATATTGTGGTTGAATCTGTGTTTGAAAATCCCAGCTTGACATTACAGATAATAGTATGTGTCGGGAGTTAATGTTAATGTTAAATACTATTATTGTGAGTCCATGCAACTTACTTCATAAGCAACATTTTACTCATTAATGTATTAAGGCTTGCCATAAAATGTCAGTTTTACATTTTATATTAATTAAAACAATAAAAAAAAAATTAAAAACATATTTCCACTTTGACATCATGGGGTGTTGTGTGTAGGCCAGTGACACGAATTCTCTATTTAATCCATTCTAAATTCAGGCTATAACAACAAAATGTGGAAAAAGTGAAGGGTTGTGAATAAAGGGACTGTAACGTCACCCCACCTGTAACTCACAGAAACTACAGAGTTCAAACCTTCCTAAACACCATAAAAAATGAGATGATTTACAGTAACATATCGTATAACTACAATGAGGTTACTTCTCTGTCGCTTGTCCCTCATTTTACAGTACATCAATGCTATCTGTTAGGAGAACCACAGGAGAGAAAAGGAGAAACTGGATATTTACTTCTCTCTGTGTTGAGTACATTTCCTTTATCTCCTGACAGTTGACAGTTTGAGTATTGATACATCACTAATAAGTTACTCATTCAAATAACATAGATATTATCCTTCTGATTAAGTTTGTCAAGAGTCAGAATATGCACATGGGGACAAAGATTGTACTTTTTTGGAGAAATGTCCTCTGGTCTGATGAAACAAAAATAGAACTGTTTGGCCATAATGACCATCGTTATGTTTGGAGGAAAAAGGGGGATGCTTGCAAGCCGAAGAACACCATCCCAACCGTGAAGCACGGGGGTGGCAGCATCATGTTGTGGGGGTGCTTTGCTACAGGAGGGACTGTTGCACTTCACAAAATAGATGACATCATGAGGAAGAAAAATTATGTGGATATATTGAAGCAATCTCTTTATGTTACTTAGATTGACACATTCTTAAGGATTTTAACACAGAACTATATAAAAGGAACGAGACGCATGCTGATTTGATGTTTGTAAATTGCTGACAAGTTAGTGTACCAGAGTAACATCGTCTCAATGCCTGCACTATTTTACATCACTCTATGTTTTGATGTCTCAGTGATTCTGACAATTTGATTTGATCTTCTACCTGTCTGACTGCAGTCTGCTTTGACTACAGCACAGAGTTGTAGAGAGTCAAAGTACTGAAGCAGTTCACTTATCAACCCGGTACGTTAACCGATGACGTATCACATTTTGAAAATAAACATTCAACATTCATGGCATCAGAAAAACTGCCTGGCCCAGCACTTGAGAGAGGAGGTTGAACAGGAAGTTACTTTTCCGTTAGTGACGGTTGGACTCGAGGGTGTACACACACACACACACACACACACACACACACACACACACACACACACAAACACACAAACACACACACACACACACACACTGCGCAGACCTGGATCAAAGTGATCACAGCCTTTAGATGGATGAAAAGAGAGGGTAACCAATGAATCAGAGGTGTTACCATTAGCATGCAGGGAGAGTGGCCATGCACAACTTTGTCACTCCAAGATCCTGCTATTCCAACTTTGTCACTCCAAGATCCTGCTATTCCAAGGCAGTGACTCTAGAATAGATGCTATTGTCAGTTAATGAACTTGAAAGGGCCAGAGACCACGGAGGGTCTGGATATACAGAGGCTGCTAGCTGGGAGAAGGGGAGCTTTTACACAGTGCATGCCAGAACCTCCAGCTGCACTAACTGGAACAGACAGGCTCCTCTCTCGTCTCTCTCCTGTAGTTACACAAAGCAAATTACACCACACACACTAGTACACACTGATACACTCTGCCTCCAAACCAACACACACTGATACACTGGCCTCCAAACCAACACACACTGATACGCTGGCCTCCAAACCAACACACACTGATACACTGGCCTCCAAACCAACATAAACTGATACACTGGCCTCCAAACCAACATACACTGATACACTGGCCTCCAAACCAACATACACTAATACACTGGCCTCCAAACCAACACACACTGATAGGCTGGCCTCCAAACCAACACACACTGATACGCTGGCCTCCAAACAAACTTACACTGACACACTGGCCTCCAAACCAACACACACTGATACACTGGCCTCCAAACCAACACACACTGATACACTGGCCTCCAAACCAACACACACTGATACACTGGCCTCCAAACCAACACACACTGATACTCTGGGCTCCAAACCAACACACACTGATACACTGGCCTCCAACCCAACACACATTGGTACACTGGCCTCCAACCCAGCACACACTGATACACAGACCACCACCACCAGCACAAACTGATACACAGACCACCACCACCACCACCACAAACTGATACACTGGCCACCACCACCACCACCAAACTGATACACTGGCCTCCAACCCAACACACACTGATACACTGGCCTCCAAACCAACACAGTGATACACTGGCCTCCAAACCAACACAGTGATACACTGGCCTCCAAACCAACACAGTGATACACTGGCCTCCAAACCAACACAGTGATACACTGGCCTCCAAACCAACACAGTGATACACTGGCCTCAAACCCAACACAAACTGATACACTGGGCTCCAACCCAACACTCACTGAGACACTGGCCTCCATCCCAACACAAACTGATACACAGGCCACCACCACCACCACAAACTGATACACTGGCCACCAACCCAACACAAACTGATACACAGGACACCACCACCACCACAAACTGATACACTGGCCACCACCACCACCACCAAACTGATACACTGGCCTCCAACCCAACACAAAAACTGGATATTTACTTCTCTCTGTGTTGAGTACATTTCCTTAATCTCCTGACAGATGACAGTTTGAGTATTGATACATCACTAATAAAGTTCCTCATTCAAATAACATAGATATTATCCTTCTGATTAAGTTTGTCAAGAGTCAGAATATGCACATGGGGACAAAGATTGTACTTTTTGGAGAAATGTCCTCTGGTCTGATGAAACAAAAATAGAACTGTTTGGCCATAATGACCATCGTTATGTTTGGAGGAAAAAGGGGGATGCTTGCAAGCCGAAGAACACCATCCCAACTGTGAAGCACGGTGGTGGCAGCATCATGTTGTGGGGGTGCTTTGCTACAGGAGGGACTGTTGCACTTCACAAAATAGATGACATCATGAGGAAGAAAAATTATGTGGATATATTGAAGCAACATCTCAAGACATCAGTCAGGAAGTTAATGCTTGGTCACAAATGGGTCTTACAAATGGAAATTGACCCCAAGCATACTTCCAAAGTTGTGGCAAAATGGCTTAAGGACAACAAAGTCAAGGTATTGGAGTGGCCATCACAAAGCCCTGACCTCAATCCTATTGAAAATTTGTTGGCAGAACTGAAAAAGCATGTGAGGCCTACAAACCAGACTCAGTTACACCAATTCTGTCAGGAGGATTGGGCCAAAATTTACCCAACTTATTGTGGGAAGCTTGTGGAAGGCTACCCGAAACATTTGACCCAAGTTAAACAATTTAAAGGCAATGCTACCGAATACTAATTGAGTGTATGTAATCTTCTGACCCACATGTGATGAAAGAAATAAAAGCTGAAATAAATCATTCTCTCTTATATTATTCTGACATTTCACATTTGACCCAATCTCTGAGCGGTTTATTTTCTCTCCGGAAACTGAGTTATGAAGGATGCCTGTATCTTTTTAGTGACTGGGTGTATTGATAAACCATCCAAAGTGTAATTAATAACTTCACTGTACTCAAACGGATATTCAATGTCTGCTTTTTTATTGAATCTACCAATATGAGCCCTTCTTTGCGAAAATCATCCTGGTATTGTGGTTGAATCTGTGTTTGAAAATCCCAGCTTGACATTACAGATAATAGTATGTGTCGGGAGTTAATGTTGATGTTAAATACTATTATTGTGAGTCCATGCAACTTATGTGACTTCATAAGCAACATTTTACTCATTAATGTATTAAGGCTTGCCATAAAATGTCAGCTTTACATTTTATATTAATTAAAACATTAAAATACATTTAAAAAACATATTTCCACTTTGACATCATGGGGTGTTGTGTGTAGGCCAGTGACACGAATTCTCTATTTAATCCATTCTAAATTCAGGCTATAACAACAAAAGGTGGAAAAAGTGAAGGGTTGTGAATAAAGGGACTGTAACGTCACCCCACCTGTAACTCACAGAAACTACAGAGTTCAAACCTTCCTAAACACCATAAAAAAACGTCAATCACGCATTTAAATAAATTAGATGATTTACAGTAACATATCGTATAATTACAATACGGTTACTTCTCTGTCGCTTGTCCCTCATTTTACAGTACATCAATGCTATCTGTTAGGGGAACCACAGGAGAGAAAAGGAGAAACTGGATATATTACTTCTCTCTGTGTTGAGTAAATTTCCTTAATCTCCTGACAGTTGACAGTTTGAGTATTGATACATCACTAATAAAGTTCCTCATTCAAATAACATAGATATTATCCTTCTGATTAAGTTTGTCAAGAGTCAGAATATGCACATGGGGACAAAGATCGTACTTTTTGGAGAAATGTCCTCTGGTCTGATGAAACAAAAATAGAACTGTTTGGCCATAATGACCATTGTTATGTTTGGAGGAAAAAGGGGGATGCTTGCAAGCCGAAGAACACCATCCCAACCGTGAAGCACGGGGGTGGCAGCATCATGTTGTGGGGGTGCTTTGCTACAGGAGGGACTGTTGCACTTCACAAAATAGATGACATCATGAGGAAGAAAAATTATGTGGATATATTGAAACAACATCTCAATTAAAGCTTGGTCACAAATGGGTCTTCCAAATGGACATTGACCCCAAGCATACTTCCAAAGTTGTGGCAAAATGGCTTAAGGACAACAAAGTCAAGGTATTGGAATGGCCATCACAAAGCCCTGACCTCAATCCTATTGAAAATGTGTGGGCAGAACTGAAAAAGCATGTGAGGCCTACAAACCTGACTCAGTTACACCATTTCTGTCAGGAGGATTGGGCCAAAATTCACCCAACTTATTGTGGGAAGCTTGTGGAAGGCTACCCGAAACGTTTGACCCAAGTTCATTCTTAAAATAAAGTGGTGATCCTAACTGACTTAAGACAGGGAATTTTTACTAAGATTAAATGTCAGGAATTGTGAAAAACTGAGTTTAAATTTATTTGGCTAAGGTATGTAAACTTCCGACTTCAACTGTATATACAGTACATTTAATAGTGGTATTAAACCTGTCCTATATCTAGGAGATATAAGAAAGCTCAGGAAATATTTTAGTATTATTGGACACATATTTAACCCCTTATTTATTTGATTTTGTTTTATGTGATTGTATTATATATTTTATAAACAATGCAAAACATACACATACAAATGACTACATCATACAAACATCACACCTGCCCAGACCCACTAGCCCCCACCCCTATCTCCAGCATCACTTCCTACACATGGCCTCAACCTGCACAATTTTGTTTCTCTCCGTTGCACACCCTCTTGAAATGTTTAGATAATAAAGCATTTTAACTTTCCATTGAGTGAACGACTGAGGATTGGCTGATTTCCAGTTTTTGAGTATACAAGGTAATTGATAAGAAAAGTTTTGTCCAACCCATCGGGTATCTCACTGCACCCTCATATGTCACGTCTTGAAATATACAGACAGAGTAATTAAAAGTACATTTACATTGCAATACCTCTGACATCCATCTTTCTAACTCTGCCCATAACTTTTGACCCCTTATTTTCTGTTGGCACAAAACTACCTCCATACTTCCATTCATTTGTATGGGTTACCTTCAGGCGAGTCCCGTGACACAAAATGGAGAACACCATCATGTTCGTGAGAGTCTCATCTTTTCATAGAGTGGTCATATTGTTTGTAGGCCAAACCGTTCGGACGTTACAGCCAGAAGTTGGCACATCATCGTTACCGACTTCAGTCTTGTCCCATCACTGCGACTCCCCTACTCAGGAGAGGCGAAGGTCGAGAGCCATGCATCCTCCGAAACACGACCCTGACAAGCCGCACTACTTCTTGATACACTGCTTGCTTAACCCGTAGGCCAGCTGCACCAATGTGCCGGATGAAACACTGTCCAGGTGGAGACAGAAGGAATTTTGATGGAGATTTTTTTATGTTACTTAGATTGACACATTCTTAAGGATTTTAACACAGAACTATATAAAAGGAACGAGACGCATGCTGATTTGATGTTTGTAAATTGCTGACAAGTTAGTGTACCAGAGTAACATCGTCTCAATGCCTGCACTATTTTACATCACTCTATGTTTTGATGTCTCAGTGATTCTGACAATTTGATTTGATCTTCTACCTGTCTGAATGCAGTCTGCTTTGACTACAGCACAGAGTTGTAGAGAGTCAAAGTACTGAAGCAGTTCACTTATCAACCCGGTACGTTAACCGATGATGTATCACATTTTGAAAATAAACATTCAACATTCATGGAATCAGAAAAACTGCCTGGCCCAGCACTTGAGAGAGGAGGTTGAACAGGAAGTTACTTTTCCGTTAGTGACGGTTGGGCTCGAGGGTGTACACACACACACACACACACAGACACACACACACACACACACACACACACACACACACACACACACACACACACACACACACACACACTGCGCAGACCTGGATCAAAGTGATCACAGCCTTTAGATGGATGAAAAGAGAGGGTAACCAATGAATCAGAGGTGTTACCATTAGCATGCAGGGAGAGTGGCCATGCACAACTTTGTCACTCCAAGATCCTGCTATTCCAACTTTGTCACTCCAAGATCCTGCTATTCCAAGGCAGTGACTCTAGAAAAGATGCTATTGTCAGTTAATGAACTTGAAAAGGCCAGAGACCACGGAGGGTCTGGATATACAGAGGCTGCTAGCTGGGAGAAGGGGAGCTTTTACACAGTGCATGCCAGAACCTCCAGCTGCACTAACTACAACAGACAGGCTCCTCTCTCGTCTCTCTCCTGTAGTTACACAAATTAAATTACACCACACACACTGGTACACACTGATACACTCTGCCTCCAAACCAACACACACTGATACACTGGCCTCCAAACCACCACACACTGATACGCTGGCCTCCAAACCAACACACACTGATACACTGGCCTCCAAACCAACAAACACTGATACACTGGCCTCCAAACCAACATACACTGATACACTGGCCTCCAAACCAACACACACTGATACACTGGCCTCCAAACCAACACACACTGATACACTGGCCTCCAAACCAACACACACTGATAATCTGGCCTCAAAACCAACATACACTGATACACTGGCCTCCAAACTAACACACACTGATACACTGGACACCAAACCAGCACACACCAATACACTGGCCTCCAAACCAACACACACTGGCCTTTAACCCAACACACACTGATACATTGGCCTCCAACCCAGCACACACTGATACACTGGCCTCCAAACCAACACACACTGATACACTGGCATTTAAACCAACACACACTGATACACTTGCCTCATACACAAGACACACTGATACACTGTCCTCCAAACCAACACACACTGATACACTGGCCTCCAACCCAACACATTGTTATACAATGGCCTCCAAACCAACACACACTGATACTCTGGCCTCCAAACCAACAAACTGATACACTGGCCTCCAACCCAACACACACTGATACACTGGCCTCCAACCCAACACACACTGGTACACTGGCCTCCAACCCAGCACACACTGATACACTGGGATCCAACCCAACACACACTGATACACTGGCCTCCATCACAACACAAACTGATACACAGGCCACCACCACCACCACAAACTGATACACTGGCCACCAACCCAACACACAAACTGATACACTGGCCTCCAAACCAACACAGTGATACACTGGCCTCCAACCCAACACACACTGATACACTGGGCTCCAACCCAAAACTCACTGAGACGCTGGCCTCCAACCCAACACACACTAATACACTGGCCTCCATCCCAACACAAACTGATACACAGGCCACCACCACCACCACAAACTGATAAACTGGCCACCACCACCACAAACTGATATGCTAGCCTCCAAACCACCACAAACCTCCAGCTGCACTAACTGGAACAGACAGGATCCTCTCTCGTCTCTCTCCTGTAGTTATACAAAGCAAATTACACTACACACACTGCTACACACTGATACACTCTGCCTCCAAATCAACACACACTGATACACTGGCCTCCAAACCAGCACACACCAATACACTGGCCTCCAAACCAACACACACTGGCCTTTAACCCAACACACACTGATACACTGGCCTCCAACCCAGCACACACTGATACACTGGCCTCCAAGCCAACACACAGCGATACACTGGCCTCCAACAAACACACACTTATACACTGGCCTCCAAACCAACACACACTGATACACTGGCCTCCAACCCAACACATTGTTATACACTGGCCTCCAAACCAACACACACTGATACAGTGGCCTCCAAACCAACAAACTGATACACTGGCCTCCAACCCAACACACACTGATACACTGGCCTCCAACCCAACAAAAACTGGTACACAGGCCACCACCACAAACTGATACACTGGCCTCCAAACCAACACACACTGATACACAGGCCTCCATCCCAACTCAAACTGATACACAGGCCACCACCACCACCACAAACTGATACACTGGCTTCAAACCCAACACAAACTGATACACTGGCCTCCAAACCAACACAAACTGATAAACTGGCCACCTCCACCGCCACCCCAAACTGATACACTTGCCTTCAACCCAACACAAAATGATACACTGGCCAACACCACCACAAACTGATACGCTGGCCTCCAAACGAACACAAACTGATAAACTGGCCTCCAACCCAACACATTGTTATACACTGGCCTCCATCCCAACACAAACTGATACACAGGCCACCACCACCACCACAAACTGATACACTGGCCACCAACCCAACACAAACTGATACACAGGACACCACCACCACCACAAACTGATACACTGGCCACCACCACCACAAACTGATACACTGGCCACCACCACCAACACAAACTGATACACTGGCCACCACCACCACAAACTGATACACTGGCCACCACCACCACAAACTGATACACTGGCCACCACCACCACCACAAACTGATACACTGGCCTCCAACCCAACACAAACTGATACACTGGCCTCCAACCCAACACAAACTGATACACTGGCCTCCAACCCAACACACACTGATACACTGGTCTCCAACCCAACACAAACTGATACACTGGTCTCTAACCCAACACAAACTGATACACTGGTCTCCAACCCAACACACACTGATACACTGGTCTCCAACCCAACACACACTGATACACTGGTCTCTAACCCAACACAAACTGATACACTGGCCTCTAACCCAACACACACTGATACACTGGCCTCTAACCCAACACACACTGATACACTGGTCTCCAACCCAACACACACTGATACACTGGTCTCCAACCCAACACACACTGATACACTGGGCTCTAACCCAACACACACTGATACACTGGCCTCTAACCCAACACAAACTGATACACTGGCCACCACCACCAACACAAACTGATACACTGGCCACCACCACCACAAACTGATACACTGGCCACCACCACCACCACAAACTGATACACTGGCCTCCAACCCAACACAAACTGATACACTGGCCTCCAACCCAACACAAACTGATACACTGGCCTCCAACCCAACACACACTGATACACTGGTCTCTAACCCAACACAAACTGATACACTGGCCTCTAACCCAACACACACTGATACACTGGGCTCTAACCCAACACAAACTGATACACTGGCCTCTAACCCAACACACACTGATACACTGGCCTCTAACCCAACACAAACTGATACACTGGCCTCTATCCCAACACACACTGATACACTGGCCTCTAACCCAACACACACGGATACATTGGCCTCCAACCCAACACACACTGATACATTGGCCTCCAACCCAACACACACTGATACACTGGCCTCTAACCCAACACATCAGTTGATTTGCAGTCATTGCTCTGTCTAGCTACATCTTATCAGACCTAAAAGACAAACAGCTTGCTCTGTCCCTCCTGTGTCTGAATTTCTCTGACACATGTATCTCTCTTACTATCTTTCTCCCTCTCACTCCTCGCTCTCTCTCTCTGTCTCTCTGTGTGTAGATGTACAGTATGTGTTCATTCAACTCTCTCTTAGAATTCAATTCAATTTCAATTCAATTTAAGGGTTTTATTGGCATTGGAAACACATGTTAACATTGCCAACTCAAGTGAAATAGATAATAAACAAAAGTGAATTAAACAATAAAGAATTTACAGTAAACATTACACTCACAGAAGTTCTAAAAGAATAAAGACATTTCAAGACATTATGTCTCTATACAGTGTTCTAATGATGTGCAAATAGTTAAAGTACAAAAGTCTCTCTCTCTCATGCAGTAAGGATCTGTATATATTACAGAAAAAGGCATTTGGAGCAGCTTTCCCTTGGCTACAAAGACTTCAGTGTATATGAGCAGGGAAGAGAAGGAAGGGGCTACTGGGGAAACTGAGACTCACTGAGAGGCTTTAGATCATAATTAATAGGTTTAACAGCATTCTTGGAGATACAGTAGTGCTGAAATATGAGGTAGCCCCTGTTTAAGATCAGTTTAAATGCAGATCAGCTACTGATTGAGAGAAGAGGCCACTGGAGAGGGGGATGAGGCCAAAACTCAATGAGAAAGGGAGAGAAGGAGGAGAGGAATAGCTCAACTTAGTGGTGGCCGGCTGGGAGGCCTACGTGTGATTGGTTGGTAGAGAAGGAAAGAGGGGTATTGGATAGGGGCCAAACATGTGTCCATGCAGATCAGATAGCAGTTGACGGTAGTCCCAGCTTGCATGAGCACAAGCACTCTTTGTAAGGCCCTAGTGCTGGTCCACAGGAACCCCTCACCTTGAAAAGTGACACCCAGAGGTACTGGAGGGATCGTTACGCCAGGGGAGCAAATAAAGCCACAGGCATGGGGGCCGGCTGGCCTCGGTGGGGTGTGTGTGTGTGTGTGTGTGTGTGTGTGCGTACGTGCATGCATGTGTCCAGACTGGATGGACACAGCCTGCTCTGGCCCTGTGTATACCTGTAGCCATCTGATCAATTAAGCCTTGTCTAACGTGGTCTGAGGAGCGGAGTAAAGCTGGCCAACAGCCAAGACGCCCTGAGCAAACAACCCAGCAATGGGAACAGCCATCTTAATGCCTAGCTCATATTTCTATAACATGAACATTATGGATGTTGATATGTGCGTGTGTGTTTGCGAGCGTGTCTAAAGCAGAAAATGCTTTTGAGTATAGCCATTGGAAGGTCAAATTTCAGCGTCCTATTGCTTTGGTAATTTACAGAACCATATGTGGATTGGATCCAAGGTCATGGGAGAGGCCTTGTTAATGGGTTATTGGTTTACATGGATGTCTGGACTGCAGCACATTTAGGGTTCAAAGACAGGATGAGCAGTAACCACCTCAGGACTCAACACACCAGACACCCAATTACTGTGAACACACACAGAGACGCACACACACGCACATAGATGCACGCACACACAGCTATCAGCTTTATATAACCCTTCATGCCCTAAGGTTAAACGAAGGGGCAAACACTTGTAGGAACACACAGGGGAAATGTGAATACACCACCCCCTATTTCTATACCCCTAAACACACACACATACCACTCTATAGCTCCTCTGTTGTTTGCATTTAACAGCTGCACGCTGGCTGTGCTTACAGTGAGACCCCCCCCCCAGCCAAGTCAAAGAGAGCGAGACTAACCCAGACCTGTTTGATTTAGCACCAACTTCCCCACGTCAGAAAGATGCCGCTCTGAGACACAAATCCAATCAAGAGCCTTTACTGAAAGCATGAGGGAGCGAGACAAAGAAAAAGAAAGATAGCGAGTGAGTGCGAGAGAGAGAGAGAGAGAGAGAGAGAGAGAGAGAGAGCGGTAGAGGAATTTATGAATATCCTTAGAAAATGGAACGTAAAAGCAAGGCAGCATAGCTCTCAGCTGTGGTCAGACAATGAATAGAGCTCTTTCGTATCCTCACATTGATTGAAGAGCAGATTGATGCTTTCTGAAGGCTACAGTGGCCATACAATACCAAGATAACCATCTGAAAGCATGAGAAATGAGCAGCTGCCCGGCATGTTCTCATTGTTCTCTTCCCTAACACACTCACCGGTGAGTGTGTATGTGAGTGTGTGTGTGTGAGAGAGAGAGTGAGAGAGACTTTCTCCTTTGTGTCTGTGCTGTCATGAGTCTCAGACTGCCAGACATAAGCCTGTCTGTGCTAGTGTAGCCTAGTGCACGCTGCTTTACCGGCGTCTACTCATCTCTTCCACAGGCACTGCCTCAGCCTAACATACTCTCTCTTTACACACACACACTCACACAAACCCACACACTATACATGTTTATCAAGCGCTGAGAAGGAAAAAAAACTATACTGTCTCGCCATAAAATCTACCAACAAAGAAGAGTGTTTCCAGGCTAAAAGCAGAGAAAAAAATCCCCAGACAAAGAGATGTATGCTGGGCAGAGAGAGGTGCACACCCTCACCTTGAGCCGGTTCCAACCTGGAGGAGGACAGTAATCCAAAGGTAACCCCCAAGAGCAGAGTCCACATCTTGGGCTTAGCGTCTGGCAATGGCTGGGTGAGTTACTGGATGAGTAGGAGGTGTGTATGTTCTCTCCAGTTGTCCTGTCTTTTCTGTGCCAGGAGTGAGGGGTGGTGAGTGTATGTGAGAGAGAGAGATACAGAGAGAGAGAGAGGGGGAGGGAGAGTAGCTATTGGAGCTGAGACAGACTTTGCCCAACTTTTTTATGTTCTGTGTGAGAGAGAGGGTTTCAGAACCTAGTGATCCAGGCAGAAGGGGGAAGAGGGTGGTGCATGTGTGGACACACCCTTCTGCCCCTCCCTACCTTGCGCAGCCTCTTTCTATCAAATGTTTCTCTCTCTTTTCTCTTCCCTGTCACCGTCTGCTACTTCAGTTTTTTATTAGCTTTATTAGCAGAGTTTATTACCTTTCTCTCACTCTGTCTATGACAGTAACAGTTTCTGAGAGCGCATCTGGTCTTTTGTTTACTCCCTGCTCTGTATTCCATGAATATCCTTTTCCCCATTAGACTAACCCCCCCCCTCTTCTCTTCTCCAATCTCAACAACCGCCATGATACATTGAGTGACACTATGTCATCGGATTAAATATAGATCACTTCTACTCTTACCATCTTACCATGGGCTTTGTCTCAAGACCTTCCCTATCCTGTCTCTTTTGCATTGCCACTGGTAGGTGAACATATTCATATTCCTTTCACCTAGCTAAGTCCTATAGATCAGTGGTCAATGAGAATTCAAGGAGTCTAATGAGACAGAACCATGAACTGACTGACTGTACATAAGCATTACAGGAAACTACATTGATGTTCATGAAGATTTGTTCCAGCTCAAGTCTCAGCTGTGAAGGGCCAAAAATAGCTTTGACATCATGTTTGATGTAATTTAAATGGCATCTATATGAAGATTAAGGAACCGGTCAATGAGGGCAATTTTATCACTATGAAGTTCATATTGAGCTTCTAATTGAAAAGACCCTGGTCCTTTCAGGTCTAAAGGAAAGAAATCAGACAAAAACTTTGTTCATGTTTACATTTGACATTTTAGTCATTTAGCAGACGCTCTTATGCAGAGCGACTTACAGTAGTGAGTGCAGACATGTTCATACTGTTCAAGTTCAAGTCCTTGGTCCTTTCAGGTCTAAAGGAAAGTACTCTGGCAAAATCTTTGTACATTTCCAAGTAAGTACCCTCAACAGGTCAGCAACATGAATGTGTAGGCTATATTGTAGTTGTCTTGTTTTCTTCTCCTCAACCAAACATGAATAGAGAATGCTGTAATGGCCCAGTGTGAAAACCAGTGGAGGCTGATGAGGGGAGGATGGCTTATAATAATGTCTGAAACGGAAAAATGGAATGGCATCCATCTCTTTGATATAGTTGATGCCATTCCACCTACAATTCCGCTCCAGCCATTACCACAAGCCTGTCCTCCCCAATTAAGGTGCCACCAACCTCCTATGGTGAAAACAGTTTGCAGGCAAGCAGCTCCATAATCATGGGAGAAGTCCAACACAAAGGCACCCAGGTGATGCTATCGAGCCCTTTCACTTGAAACAGTAATTCGAATCAATGACTAATAATAAGACTTCAGGGCGGCCGTTTTGGATGATGTTGCCTCATGTAAAACATTTGATCTAAAATCCAAAATGCTGGAGTATAGAGCCAAATATAAATATTTTTTTATTTGGACAGTGAAAATACATTTTTTTATTTGGCTCTACACTCCATCATTTTAGATCAAATGTTTTACATGAGGCAACAGTACAAAATGTCACCTTTTATTATTATTTTCATACATATCTGTTTAGAAATGAATGCACATTATTTATTTAGTCGACCCATTTGAATGTCATAAGTGTTACAAATTCACTTATAGTGTATTAAATGTAGTAAAAAGGTTATTATTTGGTCCCATATTCCTAGCACACAATGACTACATCAAGCTTGTGACTCTACAAACTTGTTGGATGCATTTGCAGTTTGTTTTGGTTGTGTTTCAGATTATGTTTTGCCCAATATAAATGAATGGTAAATAATGTATTATGTCATTTTGGAGTCACTTTTGTTGTAAATAAGAATATATTATGTTTCTGAACACTTCTATAGTAATGTAGATGCTACCATGATTACAGATAATCATGAATGAATCGTGAATAATGATGAGAGAGAAAGTTACAGATGCACAAAGATCATGCCCCCGAAACATGCTAATCTCTCACCATTTAAAAAAATATATAATAATAATAATAATCATATATTAATCAAATAAATCCTCATTACCAATAACATGCTAACCTCTCACCATTACCAATAACATGCTAACCTTTCACCATTACCAATAACATGCTAACCTCTCACCATTACCAATAACATGCTAACCTCTCACCATTACCAATAACATGCTAACCTCTCACCATTACCAATAACATGCTAACCTCTCACCATTACCAATAACATGCTAACCTCTCACCATTACCAATAACATGCTAACCTCTCACCATTACCAATAACATGCTAACCTCTCACCATTACCAATAACAGGGGAGGTTAGAATGGTATGATTTGTTATATCTCTATACGTTTAATCCTGAATACAATATATGATCCCAATATACGATCTACAGTATCTATGTGAGGCAATAGAGAGAACGAGATAGAAATAAACCAGTGTGTCTAGTTCATTAACCAGAGGAGAGATAAAGAGAGCATTGTTATGGCTTATCTTTATCACGCCAAATAAAATATGATGGTACAGATAAATATGGCTGTAAATCCCACCATCTCCATGACAGCTCTAGAGGATTGGCCTTGTTACAGTGAGAGGAAACAGCGTGGGAGTGTTGTGAATGGCAAATTGCCCTCTAGGTATTTTTTTTGCTGTGTTTTTTTGCTGTGTAAAAAGCTGATCAGTAAACGGTCAGTAAAACGGTTTGTGTAAAGCAATAATATGGCAATAAAACAAAGTGTGCAAGGTGTTGTATTACACAGTGAATACAATGCCTTCAGAAAGTATTAGTACCCCTTGACTTATTCCATATTTTGTTGTGTTACATCCTGAATTCAAAATGGAATAAATATATTTTATTTCTCACCCGTACATGTCTCACCACCTACACACAATACCCCATAATGACGAACTGAAAACATGTTTATAGACATTTTTGCTAATTGATTGAAAGTGAAATACAGAAATGTCTAACTTACATAAGTATTCACACCCCTGAGTCAATACTTTGTAGAAGCACCTTTGGCAGCAATTACAACTGTGAGTCTTTCTGGGTAAGTCTCTAAGAGCTTTACACAACACTTGCCCATTATTGTTTTCAAAATTCTTAAAACACTGTCAATTTATTTGTTGATCATTGCTAGTCAAAACTGTAACTCAGCCATTCAGGAACATTCACTGTCTTCTTGGTAAGGAACTCCAGTGTAGATTTGGCCTTGTGTTTTAGGTTATTGTCCTGCTGAAAGGTGAATTAATCTCCCAGTGTCTCGTGGAAAGCAGACTGAACCAGGTTTTCCTCTAGTATTTTGCCTGTGCTTAGCTTCATTCAGTTTATTTTTCATCTTGAAAAACTCCCCAGTCCTTAACGATTACAAGCATACCCTTAACATGATGCAGCCATCACTATGATTGAAAATATGGAGAGAGGTAGTCAGTAATGTGTTGTATTGGATTTGCCTTAAACATAACACTGCATTCAGGACAAAAAGATAATTGCTTTGCAAATTTTTTTGCAGTATAACTTTAGTGCTTCCTTCTTTTCAATTAGGTTAGTATTGTGAAGTAACTACAATGTTGTTGATCCATCCTCAGTTTTCTCCAATCACAGCCAAATTAAACTCTGCAACTGTTTAAAAGTCACCATTGGCCTCATGGTGAAATCCCTGAGAGGGTTCCTTCCCGTCCGGCAAATGAGTTAGGAAGGGCACCTGTATCTTTGCAGTGACTGGTTGTATTGTGATACAACATCCAAAGTGTAATTCATATCTTCACCATGCTCAAAGGGATATTCAATGTCTGTTTTATTTTATTTTTTTATTTTTACCCATTTACCAAACAGGTGCACCTCTTTCTGAGGCATTGGAAAACCTCCCTGGTCTTTGTGGTTGAATCTGTGTTTCAAATTCAATGCTTGACTTACAGATCATTGTATGTGTGGGGTACAGAGATGAGGCAGCTATTAGAAAGTAATGTTAAACACTATTATTGCACACAGAGTGAGTCCACTTGTTATGTGACTTGTTATGCAAATGTTTACCCCTGAAATGATTTAGGCACGCCATAACAAAGGGCTTTGAGTTCTCGTCACTCAGATGGAAAAGCAGCCTTAACAAACATCTACTAAAAGGGACGGGTTGAAGGGTGGGATTAAAAACAACAAGATAACTAATGTAAAATATACTTTGTCTGTAAAATGTATATAGGTTCAGAACTTTTGTGAAACAGCACAGTTAAAAATATATGTGTTAAATCCCAGGGTCCTTAGCTTAGTGATGAGCTTGGAGAGCACTATGGTGTTGAACGCTGAGCTGTAGTCAAATAACAGCATTCTCATGTACACTACCGTCCAAAAGTTTGGGGTCACATAGAAATATATTTTGGAACAAAAAATGTATCAGAAATACAGTGTAGACGTTGTTAATGTTGTAAATGACTATTGAAGCTGGAAACAGCTGATTTTTTATGGAATATCTACATAGGCGTACAGAGGCCCATTATCAGCAACCATCACTCATGCGTTCCAATGGCACGTTGTGTTTATCATTTTAAAAGGCTAATTGATCATTAGAAAAACCTTTTGAAATTATGTTAGCACAGCTGAAAACTGTTGTGCTGATTAAAGAAGCAATACAACTGGCCTTCTTTAGACTAGTTGAGCATCTGTGGGTTCGATTACAGGCTCAAAATGACCAGACAAAAGGAAGTTTCTTCTGAAACTCGTCAGTCTATTCTTGTTCTGAGAAATTAAGGCTGTCATTCATTTTTCAACAGGACAATGACCCAACACACCTCCAGGCTTTGTAAGGATTATTTGACCAAGACAGAGAGTGATGGAGTGCTACATCAGATGACCTGGCATCCACAATCACCCAACCTCAACCCAATTGAGATGATTTTGGATGAGTTGGACCACATAGTGAAGGAACAAGTGCTCAGCATATGTGGGAACTTCTTCAAGACTGTTGGAAAAGCATTCCAGGTGAAGCTGGTTGACTGGTACGACGTTGTCGATGCACTTCTAAACACAATCATGTTCATGTAAAGGCCCCTGACAACTAGTATCAAAATGTATATTTATTTTTGCATAATTTCCTTTCGTAATTCCTTCCGTAAGAAATATTGCCTATTGTAATTTAATTCTGTTACCAATAACCCACATATCTTTAAGATAAGATGTATCTCCCTCATGAGGAGTTTTCAGGCACTTGTCGTAAGAGTAGGGGTGTTAACCCCGGTGTCCTGGCTAAATTTCTAATCTGGCCATCATACCATCATGGCCACCTAACCATCCCCAGCTTCCAATTGGCTCATTCATCTCCCTTCCTCTCCCCTGTAACTATTCCCCAGGTCGTTGCTGTAAACAAGAATGTATTCTCAGTCAATCTACCTAAAATGTTAATATTTTTTTGAAAATGTGGGTTTGGAACCGGTTCAGGGAACAGAACCTAAAACCGGACACGAAAGAGAACTATACTGTTTCAGAAAAGAACCATTATTATAAAAGCATGGGAGCCAGTTAACAACATTATTTTACGTTCCAGTCTTTTTTTTCCCATTCTCACAAAAAAAAATCAAAGCACCAATGCAAAGCCCTCCCTCTGTCAATCAGAAACTTCTTCCAGTGTCTGCCTGCCAGCTGAAAATCTTTACCTGTGTGTGTGTGTGCGCTTGTAGGCTAACTGCACCTACCCCTCCGAAGCTTAGGCTACTATAGCCTACTGACGTTACAAGCGTCATTCAGAAGATAGGGAAAGAGATTTTTAATTAGAGATGAATGGATTAACTTTTTCAATGCTAGTTAGAGATACTATAGTTATCACATTTTACATTGGATTTATTAACAACAAAAAGGTAAGACGTGTTTTCAATTCTGCACACACAAGCTTGTTAGCTAGCTAGCTCTGGTCCAACGTTAAGCCAACCATCCAAAGTTCCTCCATAGAAGCTGCTCCTCCGTCGGTATAATTCTGTGGGCATAATTCAGAAAATGCATGTCATCACAAGATGCCCAGTGCTTCAAGCCAAGCCTCTTCTTCCACCCTCTCTCGTTCTCTCCCCACCCACAAAATTTCAGTCGCATCTCACACCCTACACTTGTCTGTCCATCACTTATGTAAACAAACCTTTTGAGATGCATTCCACAGCAAGCTGCTCTATCCGCACTGATTGTTGTAGTAATGTAATGTTGAGCTAAATGTAAAAACATTATGATTTCAGAGGTTTAAAAAGAAACAGAAAGGAATGATTTAAATCGTTACTTTTTTGGGGGTTCGAACCAGTTCAGAACTTTATTTTGCTGGTGGAACAGTGGAACAGAATGAAAATAAATGACATTTGGAAAATAATTTTGGTTCCAACCCCTGGTTCTAATACACAATAAAATGACATGGGAGAGTGAATGAAGTGTGATTAATGATGGGATCAACATGAGTGAGGCATACTGTGCTGTAGGATAAAGAGAACCAAGACTGAACCACAGTGACTAAAGCAGTCTCCATCCATATCCACCCTTCCCTCTGTATCATACTTTACCTCACACTTCCTCAACGTGTCACTTCCTGTTCAGCTGTTGGCATGGCAACACATTTTTGTTTGTTTTCTCCTCTGGGGTAATGACAGGGTACAAAGCAAAGGCAGATAACGAGACGCCCACATACCCACACAAAACACTAATTTGTGTTCTCATCAAAACAGCTGGAGGTAATGAATGTGCACTTACACGCATGAAAAAACTCCCAGGACTAGAGTTAAGACAAACAATTATGAAGATTAAATACACAATCTGTATAAACTATCATGTAGTGTTGAATATGTATCAGAGAGAGAGAGAGAGAAAAACAGAGACAGAGAGGGAGAGCGAGCTGGGCTCAGCTCTAGACCACCAAGCCTAGTTGAGTTACCCTCCATAGAACAATGGTTGCCCTAGTTTCTCTCTGTGGGGAGACAACAGTGACCCACACAGCAAAGACGGTCCAGTCCTTCATGGGCGTGCTGGGCCTTTTGTGTCATATTTGCTGTTGTCGACTTTTAAAGCACTTAGGCACACAGCGACTGTGTATGACTTTGTCAACAGTGTAGCACAATGGAATACTCCAGTTGCTCAAACAGCAAACCATTTCACCTGTGCTTACATGTTTATCTTAGTCAAAAGTACCCAGGAACTTGCTCAAGAGTGAACATGGCCTTTGACTGAGAGGATCATATTTTTCTGAAAGGGGTCAATTTCATTTCATTGATGAGTGGGATATAAACCCTTAAGGAATAATGAGAGACAGGTTGAAAGACAGCCAGTCAATAGAACTAGAGAGAAACATGGAGAGTGATATAGGATGGAGAAGCAGACAAACAGGGACAAAGAAGAAAGTATTGTCCTGTCTGTGAGCATTCTCAATAATTTAACCAAAAGCCCACCAAATCCAACTTGGTTCTGTTCTGGCTCTCCGTAAGTATGAGTAGAACAGGAGCACAGTACACATTACAGTACACATCCAGTAATACACATTCAACTGCTGAGTCAGCCAGTACACATCCAGTAATACACATTAGACTGCTGAGTCAGCCAGTACACATCCAGTAATACACATCCAGTAATAAACTGCTGAGTCAGCCAGTACACATCCAGAGTTTCCACCGCTCTCATGGGTTTGCTCACACGCACACACACACACACACACACACACTCACACATGCACACACACACTCACACCCCCACACACACGTGGTCAATACTGTTTGTGGTAACGGCCTGGCCGACTAATGGCACTTCCTCAGCATTCCTCTCCAGCAACGTGGCTTTTTCCCTTGGAGCAGCGCATTGAGAGGAATGTGGTTTGACGCGATCGCAAGATGTCCATATATGTGCAGAGCAATGGAAAGCTGGTATCACCAATCATTAAACTATGAGGGCAAAGACTCTGGTGAGGATGAACTGTAAGTTAGAGTTGAACTAGTGGACTATACCTCTATCACACTGTCAGAAGTGTATAGGCAGATGATATTACCCCTTGTGGTGATTAAAACAGGCTACTCATTAAACAGTTCATCAATTGGAGGGAGTAAGGAAGGAGGACCCAGACAAGCCTCAGTGAGCTCAACTCTTTTGAATATACCATCAAGAGCTCAGATTCTGTGATATCTAAAAACTGTCAAACCAAACGTATCATATATTCTGTCTATTCTCTTTCTGGTAAAGATGTGAGCTCTAAGGACGACAGTGAGGAAACTGAACCATGTTGGTTGCAATGGTGCAGTTTCCTGTGGGGATTGGTTAACCTCGCTCTACAACCACGAAAACATGATGTGATGTTGACAGCATGAGCCAGAATAGTGTCTATGTGTGTAGGTGCGTACCTCTGTGTGTGTGTGTGTGTGTAAATGTGGTCCTCTGTCTCTGTGTGTGTGTAAATGCGGTCCTCTGTCTCTGTGTGTGTGTGTGTGTGTGTACATGCAGTCCTCATTTTATGTGTGTGTGTGTAAATGTGGTCCTCTGTCTCTGTCTCTGTGTGTGTGTGTGTGTGTGTGTGTGTGTGTACATGCAGTCCTCATTTTATGTGTGTGTACCTCTGTGTGTGTTTAGAGGATGGGATAGGTCAGCCCTACCTCACCCCTACTCAGTTGACGCAGCAGGGTCAGAGCCATAATGAACCGACTGGGCCGGGCATCATTGGAGCATGACTGGGCTTCTTCAAAAGGCCTGGCTTTGCTCTATAATAACAGAGAGAGTGAGGGGCTTGGCTGGTGTTTGGGTGACGGGGACGGTTCGGGCAGCCAGGTGTTTGGATAGTGACTGTGTCAGTCTACTGTATGACCAGCTGGAATGTCCCGGCGTCATTCACCTCTGGGTCACTCGAAGAAAACAAAGTTAGTCACACACTGTTACACTCCTATTTGATGCATAGGTCAACCAATCTCATCACTTATTGAGTCAAGACCTGTGAGCCCAATGTGCAGGGAAATAACTCATAAATGCCACTGTTCATATGGTGCCACCAAACCAAAACTCCTCCCATCCACTACCAATTAATAAGGAAATGAAATGCTTGAGCAGACTGTTCAAAGAAATTACTGAGAAGAGACACACCAGTATAGAAAGATATATTTTTAGTTTTTTGGACAGATGACAGATTTTCAGCATACAGTTTTAGTACCTACCCGTTGGAACGAGTGATTCAATAAAAGGGAGCAGAAGTAGTGAGGGACGAGGGGAGGGCAGAGGAAATCCTGTCCACAATGGTTAAATAAACTTGAGCTTGAGACAGTGGGAATGGGAGTGGGCCTTTTAAGTCTGATGATCAGTCACAAAGCCTGATCAACCAGAGGAGGTGTGTGTGTGTGTGTGTGTGTGTGTGTGTGTGTGTGTGTGTGTGGTGTGTGTGTGTGTGTGTGTGTGTGTGTGTGTGTGTGTGTGTGTGTGTGTGTGTGTGTGTGTGTGTGTGTGTGTGTGTGTGTGTGTGTGTGTGTGTGTGTGTGTGTGTGTGTGTGTGTGTGTGTATGTATGTATGTATGTGTGTGTGTGTGTGACAGAGCAAGCTAGCCACAAGAGACGTGTAATCAAGCAACTGTGGTATGTAAGATTGAAGTTTGCCTTCTCGTCAGGACACTCGTCAACACTGACTATTAATTACGAGGAGATCACATTGCATATGAAACACTAGCCTATAAACTAGCTTTTTTTAACCTTTATTTAAATAGTTTGTTGCTAGCAAACCTGCCAATATGACAACCAACTATCACGTTATCTGGTTTTAATGGCCTCTGATATTGTAGGTTTATATAAATGCACATTGGCACCCTGATATTATAGGTTTATATACTGTAAACCTACCGTGGGCCTCCTCGAAATAGGAAGCCGATTCTAGATTTCATTTTGGATTATTCCCAATTACAGGGGAACCCTGTCAAATCTGTTCCAAAGTATTACCACGCATAATAGAGAGATATGTGATTGTATACAAATGTAAGCAAGTTTTGAAATGATTATGTTTTAATCAAATATTATATCTGTTTGGGATTCTTGAGGTCAATTTGGAGTCAACAAATGATTTATAATTATGTTCTGAATCGGGCCACAAACAGGCAAATAACGGTGCAGTATAACAGTAGTGTGCAGAACGGCATCTCGGAACGCACAACTCATCGGTCCGTGTCACGGATAGGATATTGCAGCAGACCACCACACCGGTTTCCACTTCTATCAGCTAAAAACAAGAAGAAGCAGCTCTAGTTAGCACACGATCACCAACACTGGACAATTGAATGGAAAAACATCTTACGAATCCCGGTTCCTGTTGCTTAATGCTGATGGCAGAGTCATTTGGTGTAAGCAACATGAGTACATGGCCCCATCCTCCCTGGTGTAAACAGTACAGGCTGGTGGCGGAGGTGTAGCTGTGTGGGGAATGTTATCCTGGCACATGGTAGGTCCCTTGAGACCAATTGAGAAACGTTTGAATGCCACACCTTGTAGAATCCAGGCTGTTCTGGAGGCAAAGGGGGGTCCGACCCAATACTAGATGGGTGTAACTAATAAACTGTCCACTGAAACACAGGAATATCACTTTTTTGACTGCACTGGGCCTTTAAGATATGAACGTATGGTTCACTGCCTTGATGAAGTTTAATGGGTGAGGGACAAGGAGGGGTAAGGTGGAGGGAGAGAGAGGGATGGTTTGGGCTGGTGTTGAGTACTGTAGAGTGAAGGAGTTCGTCCCCCTCTCTCCCTCCCACTCTAGTCAGAAATTTGAATCAATACACCCCCACCCCTCCTTCTCCACTGCCTACACCATAGTGAGCAGCCTTCCTCACCGCATGTTACCTATTGGAACTGGACTCAAACCTCTCCATTCTATTAGTCCATTCTGTTAGGCTCCAAGACACTCCTGGTCACACACACACTCCCTCAAGTCGGATCAGAAGGACATCTGGACACTACTATAATAGATGAGCCATCACACCATGAGAGGATTTGCCCTCTTCTATCTCCATGGCAACTGCATGTGGTACTACTGATGTCACTTAACTCACCATGCTGTGTGTCCGTGAGTCTGCCCTCTAGCCATACACCCCAGCCACTATACCATGCTGTCCGCCTCATTTCATCAAAACCATGTCCTTCTAAAATAGCCAATTGGATGTGTTCCTCTGCAGCGAGTGGTCCCCGGCTCCAGCCGTTCTGGGTAATGAGATTGGGCTGAATGACAGAGACTTGCAGCCTCTGCTCAAGGAAGGAGATGTCACTCCGTGGTAGGATGCAGCAAAATGTCAGAATCAGTTCTGTCAGGGGGGTTTACCGTGATGAAATTCCCATTGGCATTCTGAAACACTTTCCCGCTGTTTGTCATTAGACCAGCAAGGTTGTGATTTGTATACTGTTGCTACATGAGTTACTATTGGCTGTGTGAATGTATCCACGATAGCAATTCCACCTGTCTAGTGCCAACGTTTTGTGGTCTTAGCCCTTCTTTGTCTGGCATCCCAACTAGGGTCGTGAAAGGATGTATACACTCCTCTCTTGGAGCAGAGACCTCCCCCTTTCTCCCTCCTTCCATCCCTCTCATCCATCCCCATGAATCCCCCTGGCATGTGAGCCAGTCTTTGATGGACCTCTCCACATCCGCTCTCTTTCTCCTGTGGTTCTGTCAAGTCAGGCCTTTGGCCAGATCTAATCTATGGGCCGATGGTTCTCAGAGGGGGAATCAAACCTACCATATCTGCCTGCAGCAGCTGCTGCCTCCCCTGTATCTATATATACACACTATATACTAGGCAGCACAATGAAGGGGAATTGAGACCATTTCAATGGACTAGATGCAATTTTCAATAAAACGAGATGAGGAAGGAGATTATCTTGGCTGGTGCAGATATAGGAGGATGTAAGGTAATAGCATATGGCTTCCTGTGTAAAAAGCAAAGCTATAGCACATAAAATGACTTACACATATCCTGTATACATCAAAGATCCTATGGTATGGAACTATGACTAATAATAGCTAAACCCCACCGAATATTCTGATGGCTTTTCAGGATTGTGTGTGAGTTGGGGACAGTGGGAACAGAATAGCTGGCATTCTGTAACAACAAACAACATGAGTATTTTCCTTCCATTATGGCTAGGTGGTTATAACTGACTGAAATGTTCAGGGGTGTTTGTTTCTTTCCCTCTTCCTCTAGCACACCTTCCATTGCCGTGGTAACTAGGAGATAGTGGCTGGGTGTAGAACACTGTAGACTGTATGCCCCTGCACCCCCCACCCCCTTGGCCTGTCTATCTCCCCCCACTCCCCTCAACACAGAATGCACACATCTTTCCATGCTACCAAAGCAACGGCTCAAGCCAACCTCAAAGGAAGAACAAAATGTTCTCTCACCGCAGGTTCTATTCAGTGTGAGGGATAGAAACCAGCACTGTCACCGGTGTAATAGTGGGAGGGACCCTTGGTTTTGCCTTGATGTTGCCTTCTAGGAGGGGACTCTGAATTGGATCCTACTAATTGTAACCAGTATAGTTTGAGTGGAGTTCAGGTTTCATTTGTGTGTTCTTTTCTCATTCACATGGCATACCATAGCCCTTTCTGAGATGTTAAACATATAGCTAATCTGAATTTCCTGTATATACAGTATATAGAATTAGTCATTTCCTGAAAGCCAAGTAAGGACATGTATAAATTAGAACACTTCTAGTGTGTCCAATGACATTATCAATATCCCATACCTTTCCTTAACCCTAACAGAGCTTACCTTTGTTACATCAGAGGTGCTCAATGTCATTCTGATTGGAGATCAGAGGCATTCCCTGATTCATCTCAGCCCCCCTTGTGAGACATACATGGCCTGGGGGATGGCCCTGGGACCTGTTCAGTACACAGAATGTGAGAAACGCATTAAAACAGGTCACACGTGGACTTGTCCAATGAGGATACTAGTTTCGTTACAGAGGCCCTACTCTCCAACATTTCTTAACACGCTACCTATCCCACAACACACTACTTACCTATGGAAAAACATGTGTTTTGTAGGATACAGTGCCCCATCAGTGCTGATACACATTTAAACAGCTGTTCTAAACATATACTACATGACCAAAAGTCTCATTCTAAAATCATGGACATTAACATGGAGTTTGTCTCCCCTTTGCTGCTATAACATCCTCCACTCTTCTGGGAAGGCTTTGCACTCGATGTTGGAACATTGCTGCGGGAACTTCCATTCAGCCACAAGAGCATTAGTGAGGTCAGGCACTGATGTTGGGCGATTAGGCCTGGCTCGCAGTCGGTGTTCCAAATCATCCCAAAGGTGTTTGATGGGGTTGAGGTCAGGGCTCTGTGCAGGCCAGTCAAGTTCTTACACACTAATAACTACAAACCACTTCTGTATCACTTTTATTGAAGCATTTTTTAAATAAAAGTATTTTTGATCTGTTTGAATTGATGGCAGAGTAACGATAGAAAAGAGAAGCGATTGGTGCTGTTAAATGCTTTTTACATTTTATTTACTAGCTAGTAGCGGGTAAAAAACAATGGCCGAAGTGCCTCCTTTGTGACTTTATATGCTACTATATATACTGGCAACGGGGTAGAATTAGGGAAAGGCTAAAGGAAGCGTTTTAAGGACATAGGTTTGACCCAGGTAGACAGGATGCCTGTACAATGGGAGGGCCAACAAATGGGAGGGCCAACAAATGGAGGATCAAGGGGAAGGATCCTCACCCCATGGGGGGCAGAGGCCCAGGTCTCCCAGGCTCCTCACGCTCTACTAGGCAGAGACCCAGGTTGAAAGGATGAGGAAATTAACTCAGGAAAATGAGGAAGAAGCAGATGAACTTAGAAAGCTTGCTTTAGAGGAGGAGAATAAAAGGAAGCAGCTGCCAGGCTAAGCTTAGAAGCTCAGGAGGCAGCCCGAGGAAAGAGGGCTCTTGGTGAAAGAACGCGGTGACATAAGACGCAGCAGTGTTTTGAGAAGGAGGCCAGGAAGGACCTGGCTGAGGGAGGAACCCTGACCAGGGCGTACGCCATTATGAAGGACGGGTTCAGCTCTGGAAAGTTGAAACGGTTAGTGGAAGGTCAGCCCCACTGCCACTATATTATGGCGCTGGGAAAGAACGCCACTCCTACCGAAGTAGAACCTGAGGTGAAAAAGTATGACCAAATGACCCAGAGCACGGGCTCAGGGCGCCATCACCAAGGTAGATTAGCTAGTGTGAGGCTCAGGCTCCAGGGAATAGTAAGGAACCTAAACCAGTCTTTCTGGATAAAGAAGTATTTATGTCCCTCAGTAAAGAGGACCGAGATGAGCATGTGTGTAAAATGAACGCATGGAAATAGAGAAACCCTATGAAAGGAAAAGGTAAAAAGTGATGGGTTGGCCCGGGGCCTAGGGAATATTTAGAATTATTATTAGGAGAGGTGTACCTAGTGGATTGGGGGCTTCCGGGATTCCGTGAGAAAAAAAATAAAAAAATAAACATTTGAATGTATATTAGGGGAGCTAAAAGTAAGCATATACAGTATGAGGGGCATGGAGTTTAAAATATGTACGAGTTTAACAAACAGCCTAGGGGAATTAGAGGTACATCATCAGGCAGCTCAATAATCTAAGTCCAACGGACCCTTCTGGGCAGGCAATAAGGAGATAGATGAATATGTACGGCTCGGTAATATCCAAGTTATCCAGGGATCGGATAAATCAATTCTTGCAGGTTCTGAAAAAGGGGAGGTCGTTATGCGTTATGGTCATCCACAAGGATGCAGGACATTCAGAATAAAGGACACTCTAAAAATCGGGTTATACATTTACTGTACAAGAGGTTTGAGACTATGTGCAGACATGTAAGGTATGTGGCTGCGTCCAAGCAAATATGGCTGCATCCACGTAAACATTGGACTAGCTGGACTTGCGGTCCAAAAATAGTTAAAAGTGGAAAATGGAACACCTTTTTAAAGTGGTAAAACTAGGAATAGTACACATTTGTAGCCCAGTAGGTAAAATTAAGATGTGGGAAACATTGAACTGTAATAATAAGAAATAGTCTGAACAGCTCTTAAATGGGTGCATTCAGTTGAATGACAGAGTGTTGGAACGGCTGGGTATGAGCCCTGCAGAAGCTGCAGTTGAAGTCAGAAGTTTACATACACCTTAGCCAAAGACATTGCAACTCAGTTTTTCACAATTCCTGACATTTCATCCTAGTAAAAATTCCCTGTCTTAGGTCAGTTAGTATCACCACTTTATTTTAAGAATGTGAAATGTCAGAATAATAGTAAAGAGAATGATTTATTTCAGCATTTGTTTCTTTCATCACATTCCCAGTGGATCAGAAGTTTACATGCACTCAACTAGTATTTGGTAGCATTGCCTTTAAGTTGTTTAACTTGGGTCAAACATTTCGGGTAGCCTTCCACAAGCTGAATTGGGTGAATTTTGGCCCATTCCTCCTGACAGAACTGGTGTAACTGAGTCAGGTTTGTAGGCCTCCTTGCTCGCACATACTTTTTCAGTTCTGCCCACAAATCTTCTATAGGATTGAGGTCAGGGCTTTGTGATGGCCACTCCAATACCTTGACTTTGTTGTCCTTAGGCCATTCTGCCACAACTTTGGAAGTATGCTTGGGGTCATTGTCCATTTGGAAGACACATTTGCGACAAAGCTTTAACTTCCTGACTGATGTCTTGAGATGTTGCTTCAATATATCCACATAATTTTCCTTCCTCATGATGCCATCTATTTTGTGAAGTGCACCAGTCCCTCCTGCAGTAAAGCACCCCCACAACATGATGCTGCCACCCCCGTGCTTCATGGTTGGGATGGTGTTCTTCGGCTCCCTTTGTCCCCATGTGCAGTTGCAAACCGTAGTCTACTTTTTATGGCGGTTTTGGAGCAGTGGCTTCTTCCTTGCTGAGCAGCCTTTCAGGTTATGTTGATATAGGACTTGTTTTACTGTGGATATAGATACTTTCATATCTGTTTCATCCACCATCTTCACAAGGTCCTTTGCTGTTGTTCTGGGATTTTTCGCGACAAAAAAAATAGTTTTAATGACTTCAACCTAGGTGTGTTTAAACTTCCGACTTCAACTGTATGCTGGGAGGGAGCTCAAGGCTCAGGTTATGGCGTTGGTTGGTAACCCTGACACCAGATCCTCTGGAGACACTGTTAAGGTAAAAGGACCGGTGGATATGATAAAACCATTTAAACAAGTATACTATACTACTGAGGAGGTAATTGAGGTAAAGGATAAAAATACTGTTAAGTTATAAAAATTAGGAGTATAAACAGTAAATAGGCTAAAAGAAAGTGCCAGGACCCCAAAAATTTGTTTAACAACACAGTAGCAGGAGGTATTTAAAGGTGTGCCGTACCAGTGAATGTGTTTGGATCGGACAGTCCCAGGGTCACCTAGAGAAGGTAAGGAACAGGGAAGATTATATCTGTGATATTGTGAGGGGTGAGAGTGAAATAGGAGGCGAAGAGAACAGGATGATGTGAAATTAATGAGAGATTTAATTGAGGAAAACAGCAATACACAAAGAAACAATAACTTGCAAGGGTTGAACACAAACATACAAGGTATTATAGTGACTCTGATGACCAAATGAAAAACAGGTGTGGATCATCAGGATGTTACTGCCATCTTCCCACGACCGCCGGTTAGAACGGCGGAGAGGAGGAGCGCCGGCGAGGAGGAGCGCCGGAGAGGAGGAGCGCCGGAGAGGAGGAGCGCAGCCCTGCGCGGGGCATTCGTTACAAAATCCCTGGAGTAAAAGATCATGTAAAACGGGAAGAATTAAAGAAGGTTGCTTCTCTTGCCTGAAAAATGTAGAAGAACGAAAATGATGCTGGAGGGAGTATAGCGGAAAATTTTACCCCACTGTGGTACAAGGGACAGGGATAAAGGTGTGGGATACCATTTGCCTGTAGACATAATTTACTAGGGCGTTCGTGACCCAGATTAGTGCAAGTGTTAATTTAGGAGCCTAAAGGTTTTACTATAGGTCATGAAGGGGGATATTATTATTGCCCCTACTGTACCCAAAAGGTGTATACAGGGAAACTTGACAGACTTTAAAAAGGACAGAAGATCCTGCCTCTTAGCTGAGGAGGTGTAAGGGGACAAAGTGTTCTGTTCTTCTTTTTCAGGTCTTGCGAAGGGGTGGAGCTACGAGTAGAAGTATGAAGACCTGAGGACAAGAAGAAAGGTTAAGTATCGGTGGTAAGACTTGATGGTCGGTACTAGTAAGGTTAACATGGAGCTCCTAAGTTGGAGGAAGAGCACATCTAGACTAGGGTAGGAGTCAGCAGTAATGGAATAACACAATAGAAGATCTATATACAGAGTGCAAATGTAGTGCAAAATGCAGTAAGGTTAGGAAGGTAGGACAATAAATAGGCCGTAGTGGCGAAATAAGTTACAAATTAGAATTAACACTGGAGTGATAGATGTGCAAATGATGATGTGCAAATAGAGATACTGGAGTGCAAAATGAGCGAAAATAACAAATATGGGGATGAGGTAGTAGGGTGGGCTATTTACAGAAGGGCTATATACAGGTGCAGTGATCGATAAGCAGCTCTGACAGCTGATGCTTAAAGTTAGTGAGGGAGATAGGAACCTCTAGTTTCAAGGATGTTTGCAGTTCGTTCCAGTCATTGGCAGCAGAGAACTGGAAGGAATGGCAGCCAAAGGAGGTGTTGGCTTTGGGGGTGACCAGTGAAATATACCTGCTGGAGCGCATGCTACGGGCGGGCGTTGCTATGGTGACCAGCAAGCTGAGATAAGGGGGGGATTTACCTAGTAGAGACTTATAGATGACAGAGAGGACTAACATAGAGGACAAAAGTGAAAGGAAGGAGGTAAGAGAGGGGCTAGGGCGTCTCTCTGTTCAGACGAACGACCCCAGGGTCCCAACCGCAACACACTGGAGAGGCTTATAAAGGATAAGGACAGCATATACACAGAAGGAAGAACGCCTTTTGTGGGTTGAACAGAACCTTTGCAATTCATTGGTTTGCTTTGTCCATATGTATTTCTGACATCTGTTTCAGGGGGTGGTTATAATACAGTAAGTTAGAACATATCATATAGACCAGGGGTCTCCAACCCTGTTCCTGGAGAGCTACTCTCCTTTAGATTTTATATCATATAGACCAGGGGTCTCCAACCCTGTTCCTGGAGAGCTACTCTCCTTTAGATTTTATATCATATAGACCAGGTGTCTCCAACCCTGTTCCTGGAGAGCTACCCTCCTTTAGATTGTATATCATATAGACCAGGGGTCTCCATCCCTGTTCCTGGAGAGCTACTCTCCTTTAGATTTTATATCATATAGACCAGGGGTCTCCAACCCTGTTCCTGGAGAGCTACCCTCCTTTAGATGTTCAATTCAAACCCATCTGTAACTAACCTGATTCAGTTTATCAACCAGCTAATTATTAGAATCAGGTGTGCTAGATTAGGTTTGGTGCGAAAACCTACAGGATGGTAGCTCTCCAGGAACAGGGTTGGAGACACCTGATATAGACAATCTTGAGAGATTTCAGTGGATTTTTTTGTTTGTTGGTCAGGAGACCAATCAGAACCTACAATCCCCAAAAAGTCTTTAGTCAGAATGTTGAGGGAAATTTCAAAGTGCCAAAAACAGTGCTGTTGATGGCGGCCGATAAGAAATACATGAGAAATGTACAAAAACAAGTCCATACATCAGCATCGGTTTGCATTGTCCAGGTGAATGGATGAGAACTCATTGAGACATGGGTCGTTGCATGGGGACTTGATATATGGGAACTGGAAAAGACACTTTATACACAAACATAGTGTGTTAGAATAGCTCCGATGCATCTCCCACAGGTTAACTGGGACGTACCCGGATATGGTAACATTTGGCCAGCGACAGTAAAATGACACACCTCCATCACAAAGCCTTATCAGTGATGATAATGACATAGCAGAGGTCATAAATAGTCATATCTACTGTATATAATGGCACACCTAAACAGCTAACCTTAACCTTAAGCTGCTAACCCTGCGCTCTCTCTTTCCTTCACTTTCTCCATCCCTCTCTCTATCTCAGGCTAGTGACATGCACTGCGGCCGCTCCAGGTTGGCACAAAACTTATCCAGGAAGCACAATGCCAGAGAGAGAGAGAGAGACAGACAGAGACAGAGAGACAGACAGAGACAGAGAGAGAGAGAGAGAGAGAGAGAGAGAGAGAGAGAGAGAGAGAGAGAGAGAGAGACAAAGACAGAGACAGAGACAGAGACAGAGAGAGAGAGAGAGAGAGAGAGACAGACAGACAGACAGACAGAGACAGAGAGAGAGAGACAGACAGAGACAGAGACAGAGAGAGAGACAGAGAGAGAGAGAGGTGGGGGAAAGCGAGAAAGAAAATAGGAAGTAGGGTGGTGAGAGAGGAAGGTAGGGGAATGAGAGCGAGAGGCATTGCATCATTATTCTGGCTCAGCCAGGGAAAACATGCAGACAATTAAGCAAAGAGAGATTACAGCTAGACATAATGGGGCCTTATTACTACCTATTCCCTGTTACTAATTCAGTCAAGATAGCATGTACTCACACCACAAAGAGACTGTGTGTGAGGTGAATTAAGGAGAATACAAAAGAGCATACCAGGAGACATTTCCTTAATAGACATAAAGACATGATGCCACTTCCAACAGCCTGATGTGAACTCACAGAGAGAGAGAGAGACCATCCTATATATGTGTTTAATAAGCAATAAAATCCACAGGCAATTTGCTGTGTGGGTTAATGACATAGACAGGCCTGGGGGATGGAGGGAGGAAGAATGCATACATCTTCAAGAAGAGATAGAAAGAGCTTGCTTTATAGGAATTAATTCTCCTCCTCTCTGACACAGAAACCTCCATTTATGTCTAAATGACCCCATTAATTCTAATGAGTTAAAACAGCCCGCCCTCCCCTGGAATGTATTGACACATAATTGATGGCTCTTGTCGTCTAGCCACAAATTATTTTCATGCCAGCATGTGATAATGTAGAATCTGCATATTATATGGGCTAGCTGTGATGGTTATATCTCTAATAGCAGGACATTAATGACTGCTTCCTTATCAGCAGCCTACTGAACTATACAAGAAATGACTAGCTTAGCGCCTGGTACAAACGCTGCAGATTGTTATAATAATGTAGTCAACGGTGAACCAGATACAGCTATTGAACACCTTGCTGCCACACATGGTCTCCCACACTGTGGACCTGTTGAAGTGCTGAGTAAGAACCTGAGTCAAACACCAGTTCACCTTCTAACAAGCCAAGAGAGAAATCCCACAGCACAGTCTACACCGAATTTGTACAAAGCACATTATCTAAATAACATTCCAGCTTTAAAGGACAGAGGGTTAGTATTATCTCACTTCTAGATAATAAGGTGTGTTGTGTTTACCTGAAGGAGCCTCCCTGGTACTCATGAGGAAGCAGCTTCCCAACCCGAGCCTTTTGGGCCAGCGCCTGGAGAAAACAGATCAGCAGTCAGTCAGTCGTCTTCTGTAGTCAGATGATCAGAGATCCTCTGGAATGAGATCTGCAGGGATCCACTGTGAGCCATAGGCTAATCAACAATCTACTGTCTAAAGGTGGTGATGGTTCAATCAGATCCATCAATCAGGCTTCTATCAGTCTCAGTGATACAGTATGGACGTCATGGTTCAACGACAATGTTGAAACAATGTAATGCTGACAACCTCCCTTCAGGCTGTCATAGTCAACACTCCAATGGCAGCCCTCACTCAGACTGCATACTCCAAATGCTTCACTAAAAGGGCTTCACACCAAATTCTGTTAGCATCACTTAAATAAACCCAGGCATTAACATACAGAGCTAGAGCAGAGTGCAGTTCAATCCCACTGTGTTGAACCCCATCGAAGGCAACACGTTTTCATTAACACAATGAGAGCTAAATTGGCTGAGAAGGAGGAAACAGTGTGGGCAATCGCTTTAAATGAAAAATCATTGAGCTTTAGTCTTTAGGAGGGTTCCAAGCAGGCGATCTGGGCTGGAATGGGACTGTACTAGAATAATGACAAATTAACATTGTTTACACAAAATTGACCACTTTGTCTGAATACATGTAGACCTACTGTATGATCACTGTTTAACCCCGCTGATTCCAATTCCAGGGTCTTCAACTCAACTCTCTGTATTGATCTGAGTGGGCTTTCTCTGCCTGTGGATTGGCAAGCTGGAGTAAAGGAGTTGACACGGCTCAGTGAGCAGAGAGGAGAAGAGGAGTTCTCTAATGTAATAGTGCTTCAGAAACAATAAAACACACCTCAAAAGTCAACATGAATCAATATGCTACATAAGGATATTGGAGGCTGCACTGTTGCACTTTCTATAGGTGTGTGTGTTGTCTGGGTTATTGACTCTCATACAAGTGCATGTGAGGTGGAGAATAGGTTCATCACATGCACACACTAGTAGTGCGCGGGTAAGTTGTTTGTTCACACCGACCCGACTAGGTAGAGGTGATAAAGTGAACATCTGAGGCACACACCTGGCCCTAATTTGCTAATATAGTAAAATGCGCTGTAGTCTACAGTCAAATTTTATTTGACTGATTCTAAAATAAGGAAATAAAAACCTCAATGTAGCCTATAGATATACATTTAACAACATCTAACACTCAAAAACTGTATGTCAAAAGACCCAGAGACACATTAGAATACATGGGAAGACATTTGCGATAACATCACCGAAAGGAAAAGCAATCATGTGTTTTGTGGGCTCAGGGATGGTAGCCATGGTAGTGCTCTGTGCCCCTTCCAGACCACATGTTGTATTCAATTAGCTGCTGATAAGGGGTTTATATTCTGCCCTAACTCAAACCAGGCTTCTGACTCTGGGTGGGAACACACAGACAGAAGTCCACTGTGTGTGTGTGTGTGTGTGTGTGTGTGTGTGTGTGTGTGTGTGTGCACCCAGCTTCTGAGGCCTCCATTAATCGCTTCAAATTATCTAGCATCTCATCTCATCATATCTGGGTTTCTGTGTGTACATTTATTTATTCATAATCATGGCAAGTTTAGTTCATAGATGGCTGCTGAGCTGGAGAGAACTCCAGTGTCTATAATGTAACACAGACATGTACACTCCCTCTAGAGTCAGTATGGTTTAGGGCTGGGAACTGCCAGGGACCTCACAATACAATATTATCACAATATTTAGGTGCTGATACGATATGTATTTGGATTCTCACGATTCTATATGTATTGTGATTCGATGTTCCAAACATATTGCTCATCATATGTCTGCTGCAGAGGGACAAGAGAGAACCATGAGAAAACAAGTTTGGATCGGTCCTGGAAATTAAATAGCTGAAATCAAATTTGGCTCAGAAGATGGTGAGCTTTGGTGTAGGTACAGCTGACTAGCGGCCTCAAAAATATTGCGATATTGCGTTATTGTCAAAAATAATATTGCGATATATTGTCACAAATAATATCCCGATATGTAACTGTATCGATTTCCCCTCTCCCATCACTAGTAAGGTTATCTACTGTGTCAATCAATTGATTAAGTTATTTTATCAATCCACCAAAATCATTATGAGAAGCCCAATTATGGCTTCCTGTCTAGGAAGGTAAACACCACCAACCCTGATAATATGTTTACCCAGAGAGTGATTCAGAATGAGCCCCCACACTACAAATCCTTACCCAGCCTAACCTTTCTAAAGAAAGCACCTGAGGAATGCAGTTACAGAGTGAATCCGACACCAGCCCCTCACCCCTACCAACTCAATTGGAGGGCCTTCCGTTGTCAAGTGTTGCTGACAAAACTCTGAGGGTGACTAAGACTGGCGAGGGGATCAAATAAACCAATCAACTTCGAGACACACTCGTGACTTGAATGATGCAATTCATGTTCAACATTTAAATAATAAAATGAGCATGAAATTCAAATGAGTAATAGTTAGACGTTTAATTTGGTAGGTATTTCCAATGTTACATGTGTCAAGTCTCGAAATCTGACAAACAAATACAGGTGGCTTTTGAGTGTGAAATTGTGCAACCTAAAAAGATTATGCAGTGCGTTATGGGATACCACTTCGCTCTGAAGTCGGCAGCATAGCGCACTATGTCGAAGTGGCTATTGGAGGGTCTAATTACCCCTACACCCTCCATTATTTTCACAACAACAGCTTTGGAACACGGCAAATGGAGGGTCAAGGTTAATTTGGGATTCTGCCAAAATCTCAAAGCTAAGGGGCTGCTGGTGATATTACCGTTCTACACTCATTATATATAACTTGAATTTGAGTGCTTTGTAACTGCCACTAAATACTGGAGAAAGCTAGTTCCATTTAAGATACTGTAACATTTACATTTACATTCCACTCCGCCCGGGATAGTTAGCAGCTCACTGGCATGTATTTCTCCAACAGCACAGGCCACCCTTCTAAACTATAAGCTCCACAGTACCCAGGTAGCAGTAGTGTTCAACCGTACCTTGGCTTTAGCTGAGATCTCCTTCACTCCCTTTTCAGCAGCGTTTGTGATAATAGCGGTAATGAGGCCCTTCTCGGTCCCTCCACAGCGATGGAGATGCTGATGGAGTCCAGCGCCTGGGGCCCCTCCCCGACCAGGTCACGTTGACCTCCGGCAGCTCCTAATGGCAAAGGTCAGAGGTCAGGACAGATTCTGTCAGATGAGATTCAAGGTGGAGGAGAAGAGGACTGAGGGGAAGAGAGAGTGGAGGGATGGAAGAGAAAAAGGGACTCAAGGAAGATAGAGACTCAATGACACCATCCATGGCCTTCATATGACAGGATTCAATGACACCATCCATGGCCTTCATAAGACATGATTCAATGACACCATCCATGGCCTTCATAAGACAGGACTCAATGACACCATCCATGGCCTTCATATGACAGGATTCAATGACACCATACATGGCCTTCATAAGACAGGACTCAATGACACCATCCATGGCCTTCATAAGACAGGACTCAATGACACCATCCATGGCCTTCATAAGACAGGACAGAGTATTTTGGTATACCTTGTCTTATCCCCACAATTGATAAGATAAGAGATAAGATATCATGTTTCCACAGAAGTAAGGGTGGGTCAGGGTGAAAGAGAGGCCCATAGAGGGAGAAAGAGAGGGGGAGGGAGAAAGAGAGGGGGAGGGAGAAAGAGAGGGGGAGGGAGAAAGAGAGGGGGAGGGAGAAAGAGAGGGGGAGGGAGAAAGAGAGGGGGAGGGAGAAAGAGAGGGGGAGGGTGAAAGAGAGGGGGAGGGAGAAAGAGAGGGGGAGGGAGAAAGAGAGGGGGAGGGTGAAAGAGAGGGGGAGGGTGAAAGAGAGGGGGAGGGTGAAAGAGAGGGGGAGGGAGAAAGAGAGGGGGAGGGTGAAAGAGAGGGGGAGGGAGAAAGAGAGGGGGAGGGTGAAAGAGAGGGGGAGGGTGAGTCATGCGCTACCTTTACCCTACATAAGGAACTACAGGAGAAAGGACATAATGAGGCACTGCCTCAGGTAAAAAGCAGAGAATAGAAAATCTACAGACATGTCCCTACTAAAACGAGACAAGGATGCATTTTTTCTTTCTCTCTCTTTCCTCTCCATAAATAATTTAAAAAAGGAATTTTGAAAACCTGTCTGGTTAGAGATGAATACCCAGCCAATTTCCTCAGAATTCCCATCAAATGGCGTAAAGACACAATATAATTAACTGGTGTCTATTTATAGGTCCGTCTATCAGCCAGACAATATCAGGCTCTGTGCCTCAGCCTGCCACCAGCAAAGAACCTTGTGAAGATGCTGGAGGAAACAGGTACAAAAGTATCTATATCTACAGTAAAACAAGTCCTATATCGACATAACCTGAAAGCCGCTCAGCAAGGAAGAAGCCATTGCTCCAAAACCGCCATATAAAAGCCAGACTACGGTTTGCAACTGAACATGGGGACAAATATCGTACTTTTTGGAAAAATGTCCTCTGGTGTGATGAAACAAAAATAGAACTGTTTGGCCAAAATGACCATTGTTATGTTTGGAGGAAAAAGGGGGAGGCTTGCAAGCCGAAGAACACCATCCCAACCGTGAAGCACAAAGCATGGCTTTGCTGCAGGAGGGACTGGTGCACTTCACAAAATAGATGGCATCATGAGGAAGGAAAATTATGTGGATATATTGAAGCAACATCTCAAGACATCAGTCAGGAAGTTAAAGCTTGGTCGCAAATGGGTCTTACAACTGGACAATGACCCCAAGCATACTTCCAAAGTTGTGGCAAAATGGCTTAAGGACAACAAAGTCAAGGTATTGGAGTGGCCATCACAAAGCCCTGACCTCAATCCTACAGAAGATTTGTGGGCAGAACTGAAAAAGCGTGTGCGAGCAAGGAGGCCTACAAACCTGACTCAGTTACACCAGTTCTGTCAGGAGGAATGGGCCAAAATTCACCCAATTTATTGTGGGAAGCTTGTGGAAGGCTACCCGTAACGTTTGACCCAAGTTAAACAACTTAAAGGCAATGTCACCAAATACTAATTGAGTTTATGTAAACTTCTGACCCACTGGGAATGTGATGAAAGAAATAAAAGCTGAAATAAATCATTCTCTTTACTATTATTCTGACATTTCACATTCTTAAAATAAAGTGGTGATCCTAACTGACCAAAGACAGGGACTTTTTACTAGGATTAAATGTCAGGAATTGTGAAAAACTGAGTTTAAATGTATTTGGCTAAGGTGTATGTAAGCCTCCGACTTCAACTATATATTTGTGGTGTGGTTTTCATATAAGCCCTTTTGGTCTTCCAACCTCACTTGCACACCGTTTTTACAATTTTTTTTATCTGTACTGTTTTGTCTTTCACTTCTTTTCTTTGGTGCGAATAAATAAAACCTAGAAAACCTTAAACCACTCCTTTTGAGAACACCCACAACCTTTTATTAGCTTTTCTCCTTCAACTTGCCTGACCTTCCGTCCTGCCTCTGACCCGTCTCTCTAATTCTCTCTGTCCTCCATATATCCTCCCAGTCTTTCTTTCTCTCTCTCCTATATACACCTCTCCCTCTCCCCATACAGTGCCCATGGTGTGGTGGCAGGGCCTGGCATGGCATTAACGCTGGGCTGTATTTGGCGCCTATTAGCGCCACACGGTTATGAATGCTCTTAGCGGGATGACTAACGAGCTAACCGTGAAATCACCTTGCTTCTGAACAAAGAGAGCCAGGGAAAACAAACAGACACAAAAATAATCCCTTAACACACACACACACACACACACACACACACAACCCTGGTGCTAATAGGACTGAAATGGCCAGTCTCTCTGCCCGTTCCCTCTGCAGTACAGACACACAGGGCTGAAACAGGGCTGAAGAGTTGTTTGTGTTGACCAAATCAGGCTAAATCATGTGTTCATTCTTTCATCCCAGGAAATTGAAATGTATTAAATAAAATGCATTGTCAACATCATCTTGAAGAGAATATTAACAAAGTGGGGTTTAACTGTCATGTTTTGATTTAATGAGGGGGCTTTGCATTGTGTTCATCTCTCATCTCTCAAAGGGAATAATGGCAGAACCAGGAGTTTCACCTGACCATGTAAACTGAGAAGGAACAACTTGGGACCTCGCGCCACCCCTTCACATCTCCAGGGGTTTCTGGTTTCTGGACTGGCTCTGGTCCAAGTTTCTTATGATGTTACCTCTCTCTCTTTAGTTGGAGGGTACATGGACCACACTTCACTGAGAATAGCCATTCAGCAGAAGTAACATGGAACATGTTGTGCAAAATGCTTTGGCTAATTTCATTGGTGGAGAGATGAAATGAGAGGTGAGACTGTGAGAGGAGCACAGGCAGGACAGAATGGGTTAGACACTGCCAGGCCTGTCTAATCAATTCACTTCACATCAGATCACAACAAAGCAAAAGCAACCCCTCCCCTCTCCATGTCTTATTCAGTTTCCCCATTTCCTTCTCCCATTATCCCATTCTGTACTGTGTTATGTACTACATTGTGATATGCTGTGCTACTATGAGCTAAATCCTACCCAGGTCGTATACAGTGCTCATATACGTCTCATACCTATGAGTTTTTAGCTGGGTTGTATAGAGAAGTGCTACTGTGAACACAGCAGGCCTTCATCTTTGTCTAGCTTTGTGTTGTGCTGTGTTATGTAGTGTTCTGATGTGTTGTATTCTGTTATGTAGTGTTCTGATGTGTTGTATCCTGTTATGCTGTGTTCTGGTGTGTTGTATTCTGTTATGTAGTGTTCTGATGTGTTGTGTTCTGTTATGTAGTGTTCTGATGTGTTGTATCCTGTTATGCTGTGTTCTGGTGTGTTGTATTCTGTTATGTAGTGTTCTGATGTGTTGTGTTCTGTTATGTAGTGTTCTGATGTGTTGTTTCCTGTTATGCTGTGTTATGATGTGTTGTGTTCTGTTATGTAGTGTTCTGATGTGTTTTGCTGTGTTATGTAGTGTTCTGATGTGTTGTATCCTGTTATGCTGTGTTCTGATGTGTTGTGTTCTGTTATGTAGTGTTCTGATGTGTTGTGCTGTGTTATGTAGTGTTCTGATGTGTTTTGCTGTGTTATGTAGTGTTCTGATGTGTTGTGCTGTGTTATGTAGTGTTCTGATGTGTTGTGCTGTGTTCTGATGTGCTGTGTTATGTAGTGTTCTGATGTGTTGTGCTGTGTTATGTAGTGTTCTGATGTGTTGTGCTGTGTTATGTAGTGATCTGATGTGCTGTGTTATGTAACGTTCTGATGTGCTGTGTTGTGCTGTGTTATGCAGTGTTCTGTTATGTTGTGCTGTGGCCTCACCTTTGGCCTTCTCCTTGCAGAGCTGCATGACGGCGCCCAGGTCACAGTCGACGGTGGCGTAGGCATGGGGGATGGTGGTCTTGGACTGCGTTAGCTTCTGGGCAATGACATGCCGCACATTGGAGGCCGTGATCTCTGTGAAGGTGCCCTAGGAAAAGAGAGGAGATACAGGTTACAGACACTCATCTGAAACTATAGGACTCTCGATGCTATTGAAAATCTAGTTACAAAAGATGGATTGATTGAGATCAATGTTGTGGAAAAATATGACCAACTCTAAGGTGGTTTATTTGGTAATTTATTGCGACCAGTCGTTGTAATGGTCTTGGAAATACAATAAGCATTAAACTTATTGACATGCAAGGCACTTTACTAGATACTAAAAACCCAATAAACTCCAATATAGCAAACAAGACAGGGAAACCTGTGCCATTTTTGTAAACATTACTGAAATAACCATTGTGACTAAATCCAGCACGTCATCTCCTAATTTCCTGTGTAAATCTTTCCTGCTGTCACCCATTCTGCAGTAATGCTACATTTAGTACTCAACAAAGACATACAACTAAACAGGATCTTTCCATCCCCATTACAGTGAGAAAGAGGCAGGGTGCCTGACCATGGCCAACCCCAACCAGTCTGGCACGTCTTTATGACACTGATGTTTAGCTTTGCCAGGGTCTGGGCTCCGTCTGAGTACAGGAGGAGCCTTCTATCCACCTCACAATACAGAATTGTCAAATAAACACTAGCCTACTCTAAACAAAGGCATCAAATCAGGCTTAACAAAACAAAGCTAGTGTGTGAGTCATCATACCACAGTATCCTATTCCTTCACATCATCAGATTATTGAAACTAAATCCCCCATCACCTTACTACTTAGAACTAGGTTAGTGTTATCTTATCACTGGAGGTGGGCTTTTTCTGTCTCAGCGACGTACAGAGCCCTGACACAACTACCATGACTTTGGGTCCTGGGTCAAGAGACCCAGGACCCAAAGCCGATCGCCTCTCTATCCGTCTCTATGTTTTTAACAGGCATGTTGAGACAGTCGCCTGTGTCGGAGGTTGCTGGTGCTCACGCCGACATACGTTTATGCCGTTTATACATTTTTACATGGTGTCCTGTTAACTCTGTGACCTTGGTGCCAGAACATAAAAAATGCTGTCAACAGCACGCATTCCAAATTACAGTGAGGTTAGATGAGTTGGTCAGGACACTGTCAGAGTTCCATGCCTTCAGCTCTACACTGTAGGTCTGGATACCCCCTGCACAGCCCCAAGCCCCAGGTCTCAGTCTGCCGGTCTATCTGATGGCTAGGTCTCTCTGTGCGTGAGGAGTAAGGCGATAGGCATTCATGCTCACTTTGCATGGGAGCATAGGGGCTGTGAGTAAACTCTCCATTGTTCAAACAACGATAAGGATCTGTCCCATAGAAAACCTATTCCAACACATATGTCTTAGGGGGACTCAGGGGGACTATTAAGACACTGCTAATGTCTTCTAAGGCCAATTATTCATACACTCTGGAGAAGAATAGTACTACAATGTTTGTTTGTTTGTTTGTTTGTTTGTATCTGAAGTCTAGTTGTTTGTGTTTGGTTAATTCCCTAGTATTTCTTCCAAACCCTGCTGGAATACAAAATAACTGTGTCCACTCAACATCTCACTGACCGGCACTAACATGCTTATTACTACCAGTACATGGGAAGAGGTGCCACAACAGGATTAAACAGGAGGAAATGAAGGACATAAAATCCACAAATCACTCAATTTAAATACAGACTTATCTACTGCAATATGATGTTCCTCCCCCACAGGACATTATAGAAATGTTACATAAGGCTAGAACGAGGCTCCAACACTTACAGGTAAATTAGTCATGTGACGCCAGGAGTCAATCAATCAATGTGAACCTTCTATGTGAATCTGTGACAACGTGCCCTCAATTCAACCAATCATAGATCTTGATAAATTGTGGTTAATGCCCATCATCTTCAGTGAATTGCAGCACTGAGAGAAGGCAAGGTAGAGTGTGTGTATAGATTAGGGAGGTTAGGAGCCCATAGTGAGTCATACTAACCTTGAGGTGGTCCCTGTTTCTCTTTATCTCCTCACAAACCAGTGAGCCTTGAAGAGTTAAACCCACTTGTCTCTAACCCTGGCCCTGACACGCTCTTCCAACATCATTATGTTTTCCACTGTGTTGAGGTGCACTTTCTTAGAAGACTTTTGCCCATCCCAAATCAAGCCCTAGCCCCATGAGCACTGTGTAGATCTCAATTTGGAAATGTGAGTGTTAAGTGCTAGGGCAGTTTGCTGTGTGTGTACTTACCTGTGCTCCAGCCTTGCCAGGTATGGATTGGGCCTGCTGCTTTGGGGGAATGGGGCAGCTGCTGGTGTGGCCATTGGACTGGGGACAGCCGTTGCTGGCGCTACCGTAACAGGAGATGCCTTGGAATCAGGGAACTTTTTCAGGAGATTCAGAGCATCTCTGTAGAGGAAAAGAATGGCACAAGGTGGTTGAGAATAGATTAAACAAATGAGGTAAAAGGGGAAAAAAGACACACATTCACCACCACTTGTACCTATTGCACAGATCAATACAAAGCAAGTATTGTAGGCTATGAGTACAGTATGACTCATGGAGGGATCTGAGACCAGGGCTTTGAAAAGACTGAACGCTGGGCCACTCCTGACACCCTGACAGTCCCAACTTCCAGATGCGCAAACAAACTCAAAATGGAAATAAAAACTGAACTCACTTTGCTCTCACACACCTGTATGCAGTATGACAGTAGATACAGAAACACCAGTGTGTGGGGAGGTAGCTAGCCACTAAGCAGCCATTTAGCTGTGTTGTGCTATTGAGATTCTGAGGAAAGTATACATGATGTACTTTCTATCCCAGTGTAAACATCCAACTCTGGCTTACCCTGAGTGACTGGGCCTATTGATATGGACCCTGCTTGGCTTTGGGGGAGAAAAACACTAATCTCTAAATGTATCTCAACCGCAACCGGAGTCGAGAGCAAGAGCGGTAACCCTCGGTTATTAAATACTTCTAGGACCAGCACAGAGACGGGACGTGAGAAGAGAAGCACTTACCAATCATAAACAAAATCCTCCCCACAATGCAGGCCAGGATCGGGTGTCAGATGCATTCACTCTTTCATCGGACAAACAGAGCATGCATATCGCATGGGCACACTGGGCAGGCTGTACATGTCAGGAGATGCAGGTAAATAAAAGGCCAACAAAACAAATAATTGCAACGAATGACGTCAACAATACCCACACGTCACTCTCCAAATTATTATCTTTAACAATCCAACCACAATGGCTGAGAGAAAACAAAACAAAACCTGATTATCATTAGTTTCATCAAGAGTTCCTGAAGCATAATTAACATGGTTTGTCAGAAAGGCACCTGGCATGGGTTCAAAGTCAGTAGCCATCTTTATATATATATATATATATATATATAGTGACAAGAAAAAGTATGTAGACACCCCTTCAAATGAGTGGATTTGGCTATTTCAGCCACAACCGTTGCTGACAGGTGTATAAAATTGAGCACACAACCATGCAATCTCCATAGACAAACATTGGCAGTAGAATGGCCTTACTGAAGAGCTCAGTGACTTTCAACGTGCCACCGTCATTGGATGCCACCTTTCCAACAAGTCAGTTCGTCAAATTTCTGCCCTGATAGAGCTGCCCCGGTCAACTATAAGTACTGTTATAGTGAAGTGGAAACGTCTAGGAGCAACAACGGCTCAGCTGCAAAGTGATAGTATACACAAGCTCACAGAACGGGACCACCAAGTGCTGAAGTGCATGGTGCGTATAAATCTTCTATCCTCGGTTGCACCACTCACTACCGAGTTCCAAACTGCCTCTGGAAGCAACGTCAGCACAAGAACTGCTCGTCGGGAACTTCATGAAATGCGTTTTCATGGCCGAGCAGTAAGATCACCATGAGCAAAGCCAAGCTTTGGCTGGAGGGGCGTAAAGCTCGCAGCCATTGTACTCTGGAAACGCATTCTCTGGTGTGATGAATCACTCTTCGCCATCTGGAAGTCCGATGGACGAATCTGGGTTTGGTGGATACCAGGGCCCTCATATATAAATGTTGTGTAGAAAAATGTACTTGTATGAAGAAAATGTTGAATGTTCACAAAAAAGATGGTATTTATCAATTGCTCGTAAGCTTGATTTACACACACCTGTAAGTATTTTGCCTTGATAAATCAGACATGTTCTAAAACACTGTGCTAGTGCACGTGAAGTTTCATTTACATAAAGAACCGCCCTGAATGACCACTTATGGTCACAAACCTTCCCTTTAAAGTGGCAAGGAAAAAATAACTTTTCGGATGCAGAAAAATAACTTTTGATCACCAAAGTGGAAGCAAAACAAGCCATACTTTTTGGAGCCCTCAACAATGGCTTGACAAATAAGATTTAAAAAAAAATTGCTCAGGAGCAGGTTAGAGCTGTGGTAAATGTTGCCTCATCTGAGTGCAGAACAGTTAATGCAATTAAAAATAAATGGTTTGATTTGAAAACATATGCAAAAAAAAGCAATTATAATCCACAAAAGGGATATAAGTGCAACAGGATGAAGGCAGAGTGACTCTTCACTGTCTGCTATGGACCAGCGCATTGGCAGCATTACTGGAGAGACCTCAGTGTCTGGCATCATTTGTGATGGTGATACTGAGGACCCTCTCTCAGACCCTGAAGGAATACCAGACACACCAACTGATGGTAAGTCAAGCTTTATTTTCGCAACCATATTCAGACATAGACCACATCTAAATATTATTTCTTGAAATTAAATATAACACATATATATAACAAAATAAATGTAACAAAATGAATATAACAAAAATAACAAAACATGAAATCTTCACAGATGTGGGTGATTTGCCCGACCCCTCAGCCATCCCCAGGCCTACAAGAAGGGTGTCCTCTTTGGCGAACGCTTCAGCTGCGCTGGATGTTTTGACTGACGCAGTCCTGAAACAACAAGAAGAGATCAACACATCCATTATTGGACTCAAACAGCAGCTGGAGGATGTATATAACGGCCTGAGAGAGATAAATCAATCATTGAAAGAACGTATTGATTGTGTCAAACATGTGTGACAATAAATTCTAGTGCAATGTAAATGTATTTTCCTTGTCGATTTGATTACAATATTTGGAAGAAGAGATACCTAAAACCGTTGTATGATATTGATTATTGTCTTCAATGCCAGAGGCATGGGCTCATTGGGTCTGGGTGGATCATTCAGTGGAATGCCATTTTTGATTGCAATGTTGTGGAGCACACTGCAAGCCTTGACAATGTAGCAAACCTAAAAAGGAATTTGCACACTGTATTATATTCACGTAATGGCATTTGAAGGAATGTCATTTCAGAGGCAAACCTTGCTATGCTGGTATTGCAGTGTGCCTCCTGTCCCAGACAAGCACAGCCAACACCCTTTCAGCAGGTCTATGGTATGCTCCACTGTTGTTCTTGTGCGTCCGTGGGCTTGGTTGTACCTTACAACTTGTTGGTTTGAGGGGTTTGTGGGGCGAGTCATCAGTCATGTTTGTAATGGGTAGCCCTGGTCTCTTGCAGTTACGAACACAATATTCACATATTGTTTCCCAGTAGAGGTCTAACATGGCAAATAAAACCTTGCAAATAAAACATTAGTCACCAATAAGCCATCCATCCTTCACAGCTCCTTCCTGGAGGTTAAGGCCGACTGAACTGTTCTGCACAATGAATTAATCATGTGTCCCACCTGGCCATTTGGCCACTACATTCAACAAAGCCAAATGTGAATCACAGATGACTTGCACATTGACAGAATGGAAACCTTTTCTGTTGACGAAGTTGAATTTGTTAAATGATGGTGCTTTTATTGCGATGTGGGTGAGGTCAATTGCTCCAATGACATTGGGAAATCCATCTATGGTATGTAAATCCCTTTTTACTCTGGCCTGTTGCACAGCAGTGTACGGAAACTGTATGTATTGTGGGGTCAATGAAATAATGCAGGCAATATTTGGCTCATGGTTGGTTGTGAAATGCCAGACCGATCCGCGATCTCCCGTTGGAATTTAGACCCTTTCTTCTTTAAGTGTATAAAGTCAGAAAATCAGCTGTCTCAGCCACTGCCTGTCACCAAGGGAGTATCCCAAGACTCAATCCTAGGCCCCACGCTCTTCTCAATTTACATCAACAACATAGCTCAGGCAGCAGGAAGCTTTCTAATCCATTTATATGCAGATAATACAGTCTTATACTCAGCTGGGCCCTCCCCGGATTTTGTGTTAAATGCTCAACAACAAAGCTTTCTTAGTGTCCAACAAGCTTTCTCTATCCTTAACCTTGTTTTGAATACATCCAAAACAAAGGTCATGTGGTTTGGTAAGAATAATACCCCTCTCCCCATAGGTTTGATTACTACCTCTGAGGGTTTAGAGACTGAGGTAGTCACCTCGTACAAGTAATTTGGAGTATGGTTGGATGGTACACTGTCCCTCTCTCATCACATATCAAAGCTGCAGGCTAAAGTTAAATCTAGACTTGGTTTCCTCCATCGTAATCGCTCCTCTTTTACCCCAGCTGCCAAACTAACCCTGACTCAGATGACCATCCTACCCATGCTAGGTTACGGAGACATCATTTATAGATTGGCAGGTAAGGGTGTTCTCGAGCATCTAGATGTCCATTACCATTCGGCCATCAGATTTGCCACCAATGCTCCTTATAGGATACATCACTGCACTCTATACTCCTTTGTAAACTGGTCATCTCTGTATACCCGTCGCAAGATTGATGCTTATTTATAAAACCCTCAGACCTCACTCCCCACTATTTGAGATATCTACTGCAGCCCTCATCCTCCACCTACAACACCCGTTCTGCCAGTCACATTCTGTTAAAGGTCCCCAAAGCACACACATCCCTGGATTGCTCGTCTTTCCAGTTCGCTGCAGCTAGCGACTGGAACGAGCTGCAACAAACACTCAAACTGGACAGTTTTATCTCAATCTCTTCATTCAAAGACTCAATCATGGACTCTCTTACTGACAGTTGTGGCTGTTTTGCGTGATGTATTATCATCTGTACCTTTTTGCCCATTGTGCTGTTGTCTGTGCCCAATAATGTTTGTACCATGTTTTGTGCTGCTACCATGTTGTGCTGCTGCCATGTTGTGTTGCTACCATGTTGTTGTTAGGCTGTGTTGCTACCATGCTGTGTTTGTCATGTGTTGCTGTCTTGCTATGATAGGTACTTTATTGCTCCCCCGGGGGGGAAATTTCATTGTCAAGCAGCTACAACAAAACACAGGGCAGGTGCAAAATGCCACAACGAAAAGTACACAAAAGACAGATACACGGTAATGTTGCTGTCTTGGGACTCTCTTTGGGTAGTGTTGTGGTGTCTCTCTTTTCGTGATGTATGTTTTGTCCTATATTTATATATGTTTTTAGTTTTTAGTTTTTTATCCCAGCCTCCGTCCCCGCAGGAGGTATTTTGCCTTTTGGTAGGTCGTCATTGTAAATAAGAATTTGTTCTTAACTGACTTGCCTAGTTAAATAAAGGTTAAGTAAAATAAATACAAAATAAAAAAAACAGGATGCATATTTCAGAATATTTGTATTCTGTACAGGCTTCTTTCTTTTCACTCTGTCAATTAGGTTAGTATTGTGGAGTAACGACAATGTTTTTATCCCATCACAGCCTTTAAACTCCCATCACAGCCTCTAAAATCCCTGAGCAGTTTTCTTCCTCTCCGGCAACTGAGTTAGGAAGGACGCCTTCATCTTTGTAGTGACTGGGTGTATTGACACAGCATCCAACAATTTTTTTTTACCCATCTACCAATAGGTCCCGTTCTTTCGAATCTGTGTTTGAAATTCACTGCTCGACTGAGAGACCTTTCAGATAATTGTATGTGTGGGTTACAGAGATGAGGTAGTCATTTATAAATCATGTTAAACACTATTATTGCACACAAAGTTAGTCCATGCAACTTATTATGTGACTTGTTAAGCACATTACTCCAGAACTTATTTAGGGTTTTGAATACTTATTGACTCAAGACATTTCAACTTTTAATTTTTTATGAATTTGTAGAAATGTATAAAAACATAATTCCAGTGGGACATTATGGGGTATTTTGTGTAGGCCAGTGAACACAAACAAATCTAAATGTAATCCATTTTAAATTCAGGCTGTAACACCACAAAATGTGGAAAAAGTCAAGTGTTGTGAATACTTTCTGAAGGGTTGATGTGTTATGCTCAACCGACAAAACACCAGAAATGGCCAAAAAGATTAGAACCAGTTCACCTGCTTTTACATTATGATATGACTATCAGATGATCAGCATTTCTTTAGATAAAAATACAAATAGAATAATAGTTTCACCTTATTAAAATGAGAGTTCAGTTCACGTAAGAGGGTTGACCTGTTTGGCACTTTAGTCATAAAACATCTGATCTTGAATTCTCCATGTGGTCCCTATTAAAGGGCACTTCATTTAATATAACATACTTTTAAAATTAAATATTGGTTCACAATTTCTACTTCAAATAGCACTCAAACGGGACTGATTACGTGAAACAACCCATCTGTTGCCTGGTGTAACATGGATTTAATACAATAAAATACAATCGACATTGTCACATTTATGACCAGACAATGACATTATCACTCCTACAATGAGAGCAGTGGAATATTGTGAGAAAGTAAAGTGTGGGGAAGATATGGAGGAGAAGGAACAAAGAAAAGGAAAAAGATGAAAATAGAGCAGGAATGTTCTGCCCCAGTATTCCTTATCTCTGTTTTTCAGGGAGAGTGTCGAGGCCGGGTGGGGCGGGGAGTGTGAGGCAGGTATCAGGTGTGGTTGCTCAGTTGTCTCTAGTTCCACACCAGTGCACTGAGGTCCTCCTACCCCACATATTTGTCTGAGCCAGCTGCCCCTGCTGCCCTCGTTCATACAGCAGCCTGCTCTTATTTCCCTTTCCATGCAGTCTCTCTCTTCTGCCCTCCCTCTCTCTCTTCTTCCCTCTCTTCTTCCCTCTCTCTCTTATTCCCTCTCTTCTTCCCTCTCTTCTTCCCTCTCTCCCTCTCTTCTTCCCTCCCTCTCTTCTTCCCTCTCTTCTTCCCTCCCTCTCTTCTTCCCTCTCTCTCTTCTTCCCTCTCTCTCTTCTTCCCTCCCTCTCTTCTTCCCTCTCTCTCTTCTTCCCTCTCTCTCTTCTTCCCTCTCTTCTTCCCTCCCTCTCTTCTTCCCTCTCTTCTTCCCTCTCTCCCTCTCTTCTTCCCTACCTCTCTTCTTCCCTCCCTCTCTTCTTCCCTCCCTCTCTTCTTCCCTCCCTCTCTTCTTCCCTCTCTTCTTCCCTCCCTCTCTTCTTCCCTCTCTCCCTCTCTTCTTCCCTCCCTCTCTTCTTCCCTCTCTTCTTCCCTCTCTCCCTCTCTTCTGCCCTCCCTCTCTTCTCCCCTCCCTTCTTCCCTCCCTCTCTTCTTCCCTCCCTCCCTCTCTTCTGCACTCCCTCCCTCTCTTCTTCCCTCCCTCCCTCTCTTCTTCCCTCCCTCCCTCTCTTCTTCCCTCCCTCCCTCTCTTCTGCCCTACCTCCCTCCTGCCCTCCCTCCCTCTCTTCTGCCCTCCCTCCCTCTCTTCTGCCCTCCCCCCCTCTCTTCTGCCTTCCCTCCCTCTCTTCTGCCCTCCCTCCCTCCCTCCCTCCCTCCCTCCCTCTCTTCTTCCCTTCCTCCCTCCCTCCCTCTCTGTTTCTCACTGTTCTTGGTTATTGTTTGTGGGGACCTTGTTGGAATGTTGGAAATCGCCTAACCACACTCAAAAGAGAGACACACACAAACAAATGTGCAGGCGCAAACACATTCAATAATAATTGCAGAGTAAGCAGGCTGGTTCCTTCAGGTTAGGTGAGCTACAGGAAGTTACATGCCCTCTGAAAGACCTGAGCCACTTTGCTTGGGTGGCCCAATTACTACCTGCCACTCCTCTCTCCTCTCTCCCTACCCATTCTGCTGATACATGTGCATCTGAATTCGCATGACAGCTCCTATTCAAGCTAAGAGAACACTGCGAGCTCATCCATTGAACAAGAGGAGATATGAGATTTAACACCACTGACTAATGTCAATACCTCCCTGTGGAGTTTCTTTAAAAGGGACTGATGCATGTGGAGATTTTCACATTATAACTTGAAGAAAAACCGACCGACTGACCTATCGACCGACCGACCAACCGACCGACCAAAAGAGCCGTAAAGTCTGCGAGGAGGTGACTGGAATATAAAAAAGATTCACACACAGACACACACACGCATGCACAACTCCCTCCTGACTGTGCTGAGTGAAACCCAGACTACACTGCCATCTGGAACAGGGTGATGGTCATGGAAACTTCTTCTTTCCAATGAAGAAAAGCCTAATATCCCACAGAGAGGGAACGATCTGAGTGTCTCCACATCTAACACTAGATGGTCTATCATTCTACGAAGGGCATTCTGTGTTGTGGTATACCTTAAACCTTAAACCTTAAACCTTAAACCTTATACCTTATACCTTATACCTTAAACCTTATACCTTAAACCTTATACCTTAAAGGCCTAAAATGCAATGCTGATGTTGGTAAAACACAGTGGGTTAAACTACAGCTTCAAGTTTTCCGGCAGGCAAACATACAGTAGCACTCTGAAATGGTGGATGTGCCTTTAAACTGGTATTCATGTTAACAACAAGGGACATAATCTACTATAATAGCCCTATTGTATGAAGACAATATGGCTGGTTTAGACACACGTCCCTCTGAGGCAGACTAAAAGTTAATATTTGTTTTTTTTAAGACAAAGTCCACTGTATGCTTATACAAGAACATGTCCTGACATAATAACCCATTACGTAAAGTGACATTATAGAGGGTGAACACTCAATAGTCTAATTTAAAGCCTCAGGGGTATAATTGTATAGGAACCAATCCCATTAACCGACTGACCTATTAACCGACTGACCTAAATAAAGGTGAAAAAAAAAAAAAAAAAAAAAAAAAAAAATTAACCAAGCCACTGAGGTGAGGTGAAGCATGGTAGAGATAGGCAGAGGTGCTTTATCAATCTGTAGCTACCTAGTCATGTGTGTTCTCTGTACATGCCATACCTGTCGGTCTTAGAAAGAGGGGAGAAAAGAGTGCAGCCACGTACCTGTCATTGTTATTGGATACTTTGTGTTGTCCAAGGTTAAACATGGCAAGGGGAATGAAAGCCTATGAAGACCTTTCTCTCCCACCTATACCCCACTCATTTCCCTCCTCTTTTGAGTTTCATAGTAAACAATGCTCTCCAGAAACACAGGGCCTTCCTCTTCTCCATCAAATGAAGATGAGTAGAGGAAAATACACACAGAGAGAGAGAGAGAGAGAGAGAGAGAGAGAGAGAGAGAGAGAGAGAGAGAGAGAGAGAGAGAGAGAGAGAGAGAGAGAGAGAGAGAGAGAGAGAGAGAGAGAGAGAGAGAGAGAGATTTGTTTTTAATTACTTCCCTGCTCCATTGGGGTATGGGATATTGATATTGGCAAGCTGCACTACTACAGATGCGGGTTCGAGCCCCGTCTGTGTCGCAGGCCATCGCGCTCTAGCATCTCCTGTGGCGGGCCGGGCGCATGCACGTTGACTCAGTCGCCAGGTGGACTGTGGTTCCTCCGACACATTGGTGTGGCTGGCTTCCGGGTTAAGCGTTCATTGTGTCAAGAAGCAGTGCGGCTTGGTGGGTTGTGTTTCGGAGGACGCACGGCTCTCAACCTTCGCCTCTCCCGAGTCCGTACGGGAGTCCGTAAGCAATGGAACAAGACTGCAACTACCAATTGGATATGATGAAATTGGGGGGGAAAAAAAAGAAAAAAAAAAGAAACGTGATATGAAGAAAATGTAGTCTATTTCAGAAGAACAGAATAGCATACTCTGAGTTGTCCTTATGTTAGGCCCCGATATGGCTATGCCATATGGCTGTGGGCTACACTAGTTCATTTAGCTGACAAGATTTGCTCAGAATTCCATGGCATTACATAATACTACTGTAGATATACCATTATCAACTAGGCTGTGGAGGCTTGTCCATGTCTGGAACATGGACACAGACAGGGGCTAAGGGTGTGGTCCATCTTTCAGATTCCTCTGTGCACTACTCACTCTTCAGTATGGTCACCTCTGTCTTGGTCTACCTCCTCCTCTGTCTGTTCTCGTGGATATGAGTGTGTGAGTGTGTGTTTGAGTCTCCTCTCTCCCACCCTTCCTGGGGTTTTGCCTAACCAATATGATCTCATCCATGGGCCCTCTGTTATTCTGTGTTCTGTTGTTCGGGCCTTCTATAGTGGGCCCACACAAGAACAGGAGGCCAATGGGAGGTAGGGGCCCACTTCCCCTGGTCTCAATCTTATCTGATGGACAGGACAAAGGCAGGCAGGCAGGCAGGCAGGCAGGCAGGCAGGCAGGCAGGCAGGCAGGCAGGCAGGCAGGCAGGCAGGCAGGCAGGCAGGCAGGCAGGCAGGCAGGCAGGCAGGCAGGCAGGCAGGCAGGCAGGCAGGCAGGCAGGCAGGCAGGCAGGCTACACTTGCTACACTTTACGCAAAAGTACTGCCGGCTACACATATTACTCAAATGTAAAGTTGCTTACTTGCTACATCTTAGATAGATAGATAGATAGATAGATAGATAGATAGATAGATAGATAGATAGATAGATAGATAGATAGATAGATAGATAGATAGATAGATAGATAGATAGATAGATAGATAGATAGATAGATAGATAGATAGATAGATAGATAGATAGATAGATAGATAGATAGATAGATAGATAGATAGATACAACAAAACACAAGGCAGGTGCAAAATGCCACAACGAAAGTACACTAAAGTACTTGACTGCTACTGCCAGATGAAGCGCACGACACTCGGCTGACAGTTGCCCCTCTTGAAGCAGGGCAGTGTAAACAGAAATGTCTTGTTGAGTCAACAGTATAAAAGGCAATAGAAGAGCAATGTTTTGGAAACAACTGAAATGTATAGACATTTTCATAATATTTGAGAGTTGTTTTATTGAATTTTTACCTGAAATTGCAGTAGCATCCTGTTACATTCTAAAGTTGTCGCAGTAGCTGTCGGCTGCATTGAGCTACGTAATGCTATGGAAGACCATCACATGGAACATGTAGGATATGTTTTCATTTGTAACACTGTGTGGTGATTTCAGAGGTGACACCACAGGTCCCAGAGTGGTGTCACTTTCGGTTTTGGTCTGTTAGCTTTAAACAGCTGTAAAAACAATATGTTTTGTTATTTAAAATATATTTTACAGCGATTTAGATGGTACAATTATTCCCTACACTATTCAGTGTTTGTTTTCTCACCTAAACTGAAATGTACGGAATAGTGTAGAATCAGGAAATGACAAAGCGATTTCCACTAGTTAACACAGTCAGAACAGCTTCCCCAATATGACAACAGATGCCGCTTCTCCAGGGAATAATCTATAGGTGAATATCACAGCTAATCACAACACTGGCGGGTAAGTAATACTGTGAAACACTATCATTCCACTATTAGCGGCAGATATGTTATGGACATTTTCAAAAATTATGATGCTAAAATTCTACTAAAATCCTTTAAGTCTAAGAAAACAGGGCTATGAGGTCAAGAGCATCAACGTGATCGGGGTGACAAAATAACCAATATACTGTAGCCAAGCATGTTTTGACAAAGGGCACTTTGTCAAAACCATGTCACATAGCCAATCAAATGGAGAGTGATGAGGTTTCCTGTACCTGATCATCTCCCCTCACTAAAGTAGGCTAAATACTTTATTGCAATGTCTACCTTAGGTGATCTTTCTGAGTAGGGTTTGGTTCCTCATACAGTATCTTCTTACACTCTCTCTTTCACAGACACATACACACGTGTACAAACACGTGCGACTAACGAAATGAAACACGGAAACACAGACAAGCACGCACACGTCTCCCAAAACATATGGACTGCGTTGCTATGGCCACCAGTGAGCTCCCGAGACTGGGTTGCCATGGAGACTGCTGTGTCTTAATGAGATTCCCCAGCAGGGTGTGAAGTGGGTTACGAGAACGTTCCATCAGACCCGCGTGACAGCAGGTGGCCATTAGAATCGTGTGCATGTCTGTGTGTGTCTGTGAACAGTTTCACAGCTTCCTCTTGTGTGAGCCCACGCACATAACAGGGTTCAAGCACCTTGCAACTCACTCACTTATTCACTTCACTTACTAACTTTATACCTCACTCTCTCTTCCTCGCTTCCTGACTCCTCTCTCTGAATTAACAAATGGTCAGCTCTGTATTTTCCAAGAATGTGTCAGCTTTAATCTGGCCTCTTATTTGTTGTACCTGGAAGTTCTTTCTATCCCCCAACACCTCCCCTAGTTAACATCATTATCATCCCGGGACACGATTTGTTTTTTCCAAAACGGACAGATAGTTAGTGATTTCCTCTTCAGAGAGATCTGCACTCTTTCCTTGATTCTTAATACACACAGGAAACTGTTGAGCTAGAAAAACCCAGCAGCATTGCAATTCTTGACAGAAACCAGTGTGCCTGGCACAAACTATCAAACCCCTTTGACTGCACTTGCCCATTCACCCTCTGAATGGCACACGTACACAATCCATGTCTCAAAGCTTAAAAACCCTTCCTTAACCTGTCTCCTCCCCTTCATCTACACTGATTGAAGTGGATCAATAAAGGGTCATAGCTTTAACCTGTTCAGTCTGTAATGGAAAGAGCAGGCGCTCTTTATATTTTGTATACCCAGTGTATACATTCTGTAGTTACACAGTAATGTATGATCGTCTGTCATGTAGCTAGATTACAGCTAGATAAGAATAGAGAATTCATGTACACCATATTCATTACATTACTATATGCAACATGCGGAACATTTCACCACCCTGAACACAGCTTGTATGAACTACTCACTCCTTGGTGATGATGCCCCTGTGTCCGGTGGGTGTGGCCAGCTGGGAGTCCAGACCGTGTGTGTCCAGGATGTGTCTGGCTGCTGGGCTCAGTGTAAAAACAAAAAGGGGGGAGGGGGGCTACCTGCCCCAATGCATAGTGCCAACTGTAAAGTTTGGTGGAGGAGGAATAATGGACTGGGGCTGTTGTCATGGTTCGGGCCCCTTAGTTCCAGTGAAGGGAAACCTTAACGCTACAGCATATAATGACATTCTAGAAGGCCCTTTCCTGTTTCAGCATGACAATGCCTCAGTGCACAAAGCGAGGTCCATACTGAAATGGTTTGTCAAGATCGGTGTGGAAGAACTTGACTGGCCTGCACAGAGCCCTGACCTCAACCCCAACAAATACCTTTGGGATGAATTGGAACACTGAATATGAACCAGGCCTAATCGCCCGAACTCACTAATTATCTTGTGGCTGAATGGAAGCAAGTCCCCGCAGCAATGTTCCAACATCTAGTGGAAAGCCTTCCCAGAAGAGTGGAGGCTGTTATAGTATGAAAGGGGGGACCAACTCCATATTAATGCCCATGATTTTGGAATGAGATGTTCAACGAGCAGGTGTGCACATACTTTGTGATGTAGTGTATAACACACTGTTCCAAACAGACATAATATACTGACATATTGACCAGATAAATACTGAGATTGGTTCCTTCATCTATCATAGTTATGTACACACTTCCAATGTATTATATTTAAATGGTTCTAAAGTAGAAAAAAGAAGTAAGGAAGCACTGCTAAGGTACACAATAGTAGGTCTTTGTAGAAAGGACAAGGCACTCTTTATATAATTAATAAAAGGAGGACCAAGGCACTCTTTATATAATTAATAAAAGGAGGACCAAGGCACTCTTTATATAATTAATAAAAGGAGGACCAAGGCACTCTTTATATAATTAATAAAAGGAGGACCAAGGCACTCTTTATATAATTAATAAAAGGAGGACCTAGGCACTCTTTATATAATTAATAAAAGGAGGACCAAGGCACTCTTTATATAATTAATAAAAGGAGGACCAAGGCACTCTTTATATAATTAATAAAAGGAGGACCAAGGCACTCTTTATATAATTAATAAAAGGAGGACCAAGGCACTCTTTATATAATTAATAAAAGGAGGACCAAGGCACTCTTTATATAATTAATAAAAGGAGGACCAAGGCACTCTTTATATAATTAATAAAAGGAGGACCAAGGCACTCTTTATATAATTAATAAAAGGAGGACCAAGGCACTCTTTATATAATTAATAAAATGCCTTTATTTGTATGGCATGTTCTATGTTCTACCTTTGTTTCTAAAGATTATAGCTATGCATTCTGAACGTGTATCTGGCTTCAGCTCTAATCTAGTTCCTCTCAAGGTTTCTTCCTACCTAGGAAGTTTGTTCCTTACCACTGAGGCAGCTGCTCGTTCTTTAGGAGTTCATGCCAAGGTTGATATGACAAATGTTTGTATTTGTGAAAAGCACTCTTTACAAATTCCATTCGACTTTCTAATGAATTGATTAATTGATGAAGAAGAAAAGAGTAGAGCGTGATGGAGGGATGGACGAGTGGAGGAGTGGAAGGAGAGAGAGGTGAGACTCACGGTTCTGTGGAGGCTACTCTGGGGGGAGGTGGTGGGGGTGCAGAGCGGGCCATCGGAGGGGGAGGGGCTACAGCTACAGGAGGGGGAGGGGCCTGGGTGGGCTTGGCTGCCCCAGGGGGCGGGATCTCCACAGTCTTCCAGTCCTCCACCATGAGGGCGATGAGTCCCCAGACGCACGACTGCCCTCCTCCATCTGTTGGAAGACAGAGAAACTATTTTATAATAATAATAATGACTTTATCAGGTTGCATTTGATTTGACTTAGACTGCTCAAGAAGACTGAGGGGAAAGAGAGAACGCACAAAATATCAAGTAAAATAATGAGAAATGAAGAAGAGCATTAGGGAGAAGAAAGAAAGCTGAAAAAGTGAGGAACTAAAGAGGGAGAGGCCAAATGATAGGAAGAGAACAACCCAGGAGAGGGAGGGTTTTCAAATGATGCACACCCCGACACATCATTCATTACGGTTTCCAGAGGGACCATGGGCAGACCTTTCAAATCGCTGTGTGTCCATCCCCACTGCCTACTCAATATACTTAATTTCCCCTGGCCGCTGTTCTGTTTTGACAAAACACACAAACAAGGGCAAGGACCAATGGAGGAGGGAATGGATTGCTTACAGTACTTAACCCCCCCCCCCCCCCTCGCACATTGATTCTCTCCCTCTCTCTAGCTCTCCATTTCTCTCCATATCCCATTCTAACAGAGTCAAAAGGGCACAGCATGGATGTCTCCACCCCCTCATAGTCAGCTAGGTGTTTTTCCTCTGTCAATATTGATTAGTTCTAAATGATAGGCCAGGCAAATAGATGGCTGGGACGCGACACTCCATCTATTTCTAAAAGGGATCCACTTATTGAGCTGTCATTCCTGCTAAATGGCGTAACTCTGTTCGCCAGATAGAAAGGGAAAAATAACAGACAGAAACCACAACAACCGCTGTTGCTGACAGGGAGAGCTGTCTCTTTTGATCATGGCGACACAGAACTTGATCAGGAAGTTGGTTTCTGGCTGAATGTCAGTTGACTCAGAAAACCGTATCAGACATAGTTTTGAACCATAAGACTTGGAGGAAAACCCACAGCTGTGACTTGTTCAGCCCCACCTCCTCCAAAGTGCCCACTAAACAATAGAGTTGCTCCTAGAAGCCCATCGACTCACTGAGGAGGAGCCTTCCCTTCCTCCTCTGAGGATCCTCCACTGGTACAATACCTGAGTTATGTATTGCATAGTAACTAGATGGAAAGTAGAGCAAGCGTCAGACAAGGAAATTATAACTTACTAATAAAAATGTCATTACCACATAAACAATGTTAGTTACATTCACTGCATGGAGAAGTGAGAGAGTAACCAGGACAGTTGGATGTGACATGACAGTGAACTTTAGCCCTAGCTGTGACCCCTGATCCTACCCTGACTGGGCCACATACAGCTGTCTGAAGGGCAGGACAGATTATCATATCCCATCATGTCCACATGACTCATAGTGATGGGGGAAAGAAATCGATACAGTACAGTTACATATCAGGATATTATTTTTGATGACATATCGTATGGTAGCCCATTACCAGTCTGAAAATGTCATCCTAGCACGTTGTTGCAAAAGCTGAAGTTTTTCTCAATACATTGCAGTCAATGGGTAAAGATGATTGCCACAAGGTTTACATTTTTCTCAGTACATTGAAGTCAATGGTTACAAAAATGTGAAGAGGTCTGACCGTGATAAGTTGTTGACTGAGATGTCAAGAAAGCAGAGCAACCAGACAGGTCCTCCAGGCTCTAGTTTTGTTGCACCTGGACTACTGTCCAGTTGTGTGGTGAGGTGAGGCAAAGAAGGACAGGCAAATTGCAGTCAGTCCAGAACAGAGCGGCACGTATTGCACTTAGATGTACTGTACATGGAGGGTGAATGTCAATGACATGCATGTCAATCTCTCCTGGCTCAAAGTTGACTGCATCATAATTGGTAATTGTGCAAGGTGTTGAAGGTACCGAACTGTCTGTTCAAACAGTTGGCCCGCAGTTCAGACACTCATCGGTACAACACAAGACAAGCAACCAGAGGTCTCTTCACAGTCCTCAGGTCCAGAAGAGAGGCTGGGAAACACACAGCCATGACTAAATATAACTCTGCCACCCAATGTAACTCAAGCTAGCAATAAAACCAGATTCAAAAACCAGATAAAAGAACACATTACGGCATGACGGGGACTGTGAAGAGACAGACATTTTATGTATTTTGTATTGTATTATGTTCAGTTGATGTCGGAAGTTTACATACACTTAGGTTGAAATCATTAAAACTCATTTTTCAACCACTCCACAGATTTCATGTTAACAAACTGTAGTTTTGGCAAGTAGGTTAGGACATCTAACAGCAATTGATTACAGACAGATTATTTCACTTATAATTCACTATATCACAATTCAAGTGGGTCAGAAGTTTACAGACACACAAATGTTTTGCACTACATTTGCACTCTGTATATAGATTTTCTATTGTGTTATTGACTGTACGTTTGTTTACTGTGTAACTCTGTGTTGTTTTTGTCGCACTGCTTTGCTTTGTCTTGGCCAGGTCGCAGTTGTAAATGAGAACTTGTTCTCAACTGACCTACCTGGTTAAATAAAGGTGAAATAAAAATAAATAAAATAAAAAAAACACTAAGTTGACTGTGCCTTTAAACAGATTCTAACATCATTTGAGTCAATTGGAGGTGTACCTGTGGATGTATTTCTTGTGAAGATGCTGGAGGAAACAGGTACAAAAGTATCTATATCCACAGTAAAACGAGTCCTATATCGACATAACCTGAAAAGCCGCTCAGCAAGGAAGAAGCCACTGCTCCAAAACCGCCATAAAAAAGCCAGACTACCGTTTGCAACTGACATGGGGACAAAGATCATACTTTTTGGAAAAATGTCTTCTGGTCTGATGAAACAAAAATATAACTGTTTGGCCAAAATGACCATCATTATGTTTGGAGGAAAAAGGGGGATGCTCGCATGCCGAAGAACAACATCCCAACTGTGAAGCACGGGGGTGGCAGCATCATGTTGAATGGGTGCTTTGCTGCAGGAGGGACTGGGGCACTTCACAAAATAGATGGCATCATGAGGAGGGAATATTTTGTGGATATATTGAAGCAACATCTCAAGACGTCAGTCAGGAAGTTAAAGCGTGGTTGCAAATGGGTCTTCCAAATGAACAATGACCCCAGGCATACTTCCTAATTTGTGGCAAAATGGCTTAAGGATAACAAAGTCAGGGTTTTGGAGTGGCCATCACAAAGCCCTGACCTCAATCCTATAGAAAAGTTGTGGGTAGAACTGAAAAAGCGTGTGTGAGCAAGGAGGCCTACAAACATGTCTCAGTCACACGAGTTCTGTCAGGAGGAATCGGCCAAGATTATTGGTCCTTATTGTGGGAAGCTTGTGGAAGGCTACCCGAAATGTTTGACCCAAGTTAAACAATTTAAAGGCAATGTTACCAAATACTATTTGAGTGTATGTAAACTTCTGACCCACTGGGAATGTGATGAAAGAAATACAATCTGAAATAAATAATTATCTCTACTATTATTCTGACATTTCACATTCTTAAAATAAAGTGGTGACCCTAACTGACTTAAATAGGGAACTTTTACAAGGATTAAATGTCAGGAATTGTGGGAAACTGAGTTTAAATTTATTTGGCTATGGTGTATGTAAACTTCTGACAACTGTATGTGATGTGTGGTTGGAATACAACTGTGATAATCTCGCCTGGATATTTTAAGATGAATGTACTAGCTGTGGGTCGCGCTGGATGGGAGGGTCTGCTGAATTGTAATGTAAATGTAGTGCTATGTATATTATGCATTTTATTTGTTGTGTTGTTTCCTTTTTGTACAGCAGGAAGAGTAGCTGCTGCCTCGGCTAATTGGAGATCCTAATAAATACTAAATAGGGAGCAAATTTGTTTTCAGCACTTCAACTCCCGTGACCTCTGCAGACGACATATAGTGAGCAATATGTTTGGAACATCGAATTGCAGTACATATAGAATCGTGATAATAGCAATACAAGAATCGTGAAAAAATATCGTACCGTAAGGTCCTTGGCAATTCCTAGCCCTAATGACCCATACCCACCAACACCACAGCCCATATGGACACAGACTAACACTCAACCCCCACATGGGCACTGGATCCACATGAGTAAAACGGGAAAAAGACAACGTTAGAGGAAAAGAAAGACAGCCTACACATTAACATATACAGGCACGGTTTTGCATTGGTGACAGGGAGCCCATGTACATTGGGATGATTAGACAGCAATACTTAGGGTCTGGTACTGCCTGTACACACGCTAAAATCATCTTCCTATATACCAAGTTTCAGGTTTCATTAGTCCTATGTACGGGATATGCATGGTATACGTCATCCAACGAAATGCTTACTTGCAGGTTCCTCCTCGACAATGCAACAACAATAAAAGACTACGAACATAAAGCAAACGGCAGTAGAATAGAATAAACATGTTAGCATACTGTATGTATAATACAGGAAGGCACAATATATAGTCCAATATTTACACGTGTATTTGGGAAGAGGGGGATGTGGGGCAAGTGTATAAATTGAGCAGTTTAATAACAGTCTGGTAGCAGCAGCTGAGATGTGTGTGTAGCATGAATGAATACATGTATGTGTGTGTGTGTGTGTGTGTGTGTGTGTGTGTGTGTGTGTGTATACTGTATGTCTGTGTGGGTGTGTGAGAGAGTGCATGTGTGCTAAGGTGCAGAGAATCAGAGCAGTAGTCTGATGGCTTGTAGATAGAAACTGTCTCTGAGCCTGTTGGTGTCAGACCTCATACTCCGATACAATCTGCTCGACGGTAAGGCTGGGTGTGTGGGGTCCTTGTTGATACTGTGTGCTTTCCTCAGGCACTGTTTCAAGTAGATGTCTACACAGATTTGGGTAGAACTGCCTTCAGTTCCTTTGCACCTTTTCTGTGGAACAAATTGCAGACCCACCTCAAGCTAGACACTTTGGTCCCCCGTGCCCATTTCAAAAATATTTTAGAGGATCAATATGATGTTATCTGTGTTTGTTTCTGTTGAACTCTATGTTTTTCTTTGTTTTTCTTGAAATGTTTCTCTGTTTTGTATTTGTTGAGATCTTTCTTCTCCAAAATGTCTGTCTTTGTGTCTAAATTGTACATGTTAACATGTTTACACAGGGCACAGCCGTAAAAGATATATAGGTCTCAGTCTGTTTTCCCTGTCAAAATAAAGTTTAAATAAAATAAAACATTTATTTACCTCCTCCCTATAGGCTGACTCATCGCTGTGATGATCAGGAGGTGTTGTTGCCAATGTTCACAGCCTGTGGTCTTCACGTCAGGAAGTTCAGGATCCAGTTGCAGAGGGTGGTGTCCAGACCCAGGGCTCGGAGCTTGGTGTCAAGCTTGGATGGAACAATAGTGTTGAATTCTGAACTGTAGTCAATGAACAGCCTGTTCCTCTTGTCAAGATGTGTTACTGCCATGTGAATAGCGATGGAAGTGGCATCTTTCGTGGATCTGTTGGGTCGGTAGGAAAATTGGAGTGGGTCCAGTGTGCCTGGCATGCTAGCCTTGATGAGGTGAGTGCGACAGGCATGTCACCTTGTTTTTCTTGGACACTGGGACAATGGTGGTCTCCTTAAAGCAGGTGGGGACTACAGCCTGGGACAGTGACAGGTTGAAGGAGATGCCCGCCAGCTGGTCAGCAGACACCGAGGACACGGCCAGGGATGCAATCTGGGCAGGCGGCTTTGTGAGTATTCACTCTCACGTCAGCCTCGAATAGTGAAAGCACCTGGTCGTCCGGAGCAGCGAGGATCTACCTGGATGGCTCAGTATTGACTGACTTGAAGCGAGCATAGAATGTGTTAAGCTTGTCTGGGAGGGAGGCTTCGATGGGCACCGCATCGATAGTCTGTAGTCCTTGCCACATACGACACAAGTCTATGTTATCGAAAACCAATTCAAGTTTGAGTCTATTATCTTTTTGCATCCCTAATGGATAATGCAGTACGGACTCTTAGCATAGTACGGATATCTCCGTTCATCCAGGGTTTTTGGTTGGAGTATGTCCGTATTGTTATTGTGGGTACAACATCATCAACACATTTCCTAATGCCTGTGACTGACAATGTATATTTCTCAATGTTGATGGATGAACCATTGTTCGTGGCTCCATCGAGTTACTGCTTGTAGGTAGGGAGTAGGAACAGCGAGACGATCTGATTATCCAAAGTAGGGGTGGGGGATGGCCTTGTACGCGTTATGGATGTTTGTGTATACATGGTCAAACACGCTGGATCCTCTTGTGGGGCAGGGTACATGTTGGTGATATTTTGGGGAAAACATTTTAGACCAGGAATTGTTTGAGGAAACACCTCTCCACCCCCACAACTCATACCAGAAACCGCTGAACAATCCATTCGGAAAATGGAGAAGCTGTCTGGTTGAATAGCAAAGTCGACTGTATTGTCCATATGCCATGTTTTACCGATTGAAGCCTTGCTCTGAAATTACAAAGTTTATTTTCCAGTGTTTAGACATTAGCCATCAGGATACTAGGATACTGTGTGGCCCGTCTTTTTAGCCTAGCTTGGATTCCCTCTTTCCTTAACTCTTCTTTGTCGCCGGTGTTGACTTAGGTAATCTTGGCAAGGAGCAACAGGTAAGCCCGCTGTGCAGGGAACAAAGGAGTGAATGTAGTATTCCAGATCTTGGAGGCTGTGAGATAAGTGTGTAACTTCTGATTCATGATCTAGAAGTGCTTGTAGGTCATAGGAAATTATTGCCCGAACATTGAGCAAACAAAGTAATAAGGCATAAAGAAACAAAGTCGAGCAAGAACCAGCAAGACGGGCGCCCTCCTCAGCACCGCCACCTTATCCCTGTATACCTCAAAGGGTTATTTTGATTCCTCTCGTAACAGATTTCGATACAGGAGAACACTAAAGACATCAGTGGAGAATGACATGCCACTAATAATTACACATTGACAGGCTGTAATGAGTGTGTGGTTAGGACTGCAGCCAGGTTGTTGACAGTGAGTGTATGAGTGAGTGAGAGACAGACACAGAAAAAGAGAGAGAGACAGAGACAGAGCAGTGGGGCAGTGACTGTGTTTATCCTACTTAGATGGGGAAAGGTGGAGGCTGAGGTATGCAAATATCTTTATTTTATTCGATCAATGCAACACTGCAGTATATCATGAACTGCGTCTGACAATCACTGTCCCAATAGACATACAGTTGAAGTCGGAAGTTTACATTCACTTAGGTTGAAGTCATTAAAACTCATTTTTCAACCACTCCACAGATTTCATGTTAACAAACTATAGTTTTGGCAAGTCGGTTAGGACATCTACTTTGTGCATGACACAAGTAATTCTTCCAACAATTGTTTACAGACAGATTATTTCACTTATAATTCACTATATCACCATTCCAGTGGGTCAGAAGTTTACATACACTAAATTGACTGTGCCTTTAAACAGCTTGGAAAATTCCAGAAAATGATGTCATGATGGCTAATTAACATAATCTGAGTGCTTCTTTGCTCGACATCATGGGGAAATGAAAAGAAATCATCCAAGACCTCAGAACGTTTTTTTGTAGACCTCCACAATTTCCAAATGCCTGAAGGTACCACGTTCATCTGTACAAACAATAGTAAGCAAGTACAAACCTGACTCCGTCAAGAGGAATGGGCCAAAATTTGGCCCATTCTTGCTTGTGGAAGGCTTGTGGAAGGCTACCCGAAACGTTTGACCCAAGTTAAACAATTTAAAGACAATGCTACCAAATACTAATTGAGTGTATGTCAACTTCTGACCCACCAGGAATGCGATGAAAGAAACAAAAGCTGAAATAAATAATTCTCTTTACTATTATTCTGATGTTTCACATTCTTAAAATAAAGTGGTGATACTAACTGACCTAAAACAGAGAATTTTTACTAGGATTAAATGTCAGGAATTGTGAAAAACTGAGTTTAAATGTATTTGGCTAAGGTGTATGTAAACTTCCGCCTTCAACTGTACATATAGCTAGTGTATTGTACTACACAATAAACCCATTCAATTCCCACCGTGACTATGGTGCCTTTTCCTACTCCAGATTATAGCTTGATGTTATGTGTGACACATACTGAGCAGTGAACAAGGAAATGTACAACCACAGAGTCTTCCACAATACTGATGTGCCACACAAAGCATGTGACTGGGGTGTGAGGGAGAGAAAGCCCAGCGATGTTCCCTCCCCACTATCAGGCTCTCCATAAACATCAATTAGACAGGCTCTCCATAAACACCAGGTATTTATATACTTATTTAATACAGCTGCCTAAGAAGCTGCTGCTGGGGGCTGTCATTCACAACTCTTACACACACACACACACACACACCTTGCCACTGTCATTACATTTTTTATTCATCACAGATGGCATGCCATCTTATGTGTGGATGTCTCCATCAAAGACGCAAAGGCACATAAGCACACATTTAGACTAGAGAGAGACAGACGGCGTGAGAGAAGAGAGAAACACAGACATACCACTAGTGGGGCTCAACACCGCCATCATCTGGCTGTTAAAGGACAGCTACTGAGCCGCAGCACATCAACTGGACCAGACAGTGAAACAACGCTGGTTTAACACGACTAAATCACATTATAAGATCAGTGAAGAATGATAGATCAAGAGGTGGATGAGGACACCATTGTTAGCAGGCTATGCATGGATTTCAGAAAATAACCATTGATTATACATGCTTATATTTATTGTTGTGCCGTCTCTATACACACACTCACACGGCCCTACACACTCACGCACACTGACACTCCAACACACACACACACACACACAAACAGTCACTCCATAATTTGGTCACACACACAATATGCACTTACATTTATGCGGACTCTACACACGCACGCACTCACATACAATTATCATATATGCTGCTGCTACTCTGTTTATCATATTTCCTAATCCCTAGTCACTTCTGATAGGCTATACAAATCTACCTCTTATCATTCCAGTATTCCCACACATTATAAGTATGGTGCTGGAAGTGACTGACCCTGTATATAGTATGGTACTGGAAGTGACTGACTCGGTACAGTGCCTTGCAAAAGTATTCATCCCCCTTGGCGTTTTTCCTATTTTGTTGCATTACAACTTGCAATTTAAATTTATTTTTATTTGGATGTCATATAATGGACAAACACAAAATAGTCCAAATTGGTGAAATGAAATGAAAAAAATTACTTGTTTCAAGAAATTCTAAAAAATAAAAAAAACTGAAAAGTGGTGAGTGATTATGTATTCACCCCTTTCGCTATGAAGCCCCTAAATAAGATGTTGTGCAACCAATTACCTTCAGAAGTCACATAATTAGTTAAATAAAGTCCACCTGTGTGCAATCTAAGTGTCACATATTCTCAGTATACAGTTAAAGTCGGAAGTTCACATAAACTTAGGTTGAAGTCATTAAAACTCATTTTTCAAGCACTCAACAGATTTAATTTTGGTTAGGACATCTTCTTTGTTCATGACACAAGTAATTCTTCCAACAATTGTTTACAGACAGATTATTTCACTTATAATTCACTTTATCACAATTCCAGTGGGTCAGAAGTTGACTGTGCCTGACTTTAGAAGCTTCTGATAGGCTAATTGACATCATTTGAGTCAATTTGAGGTGTACCTGTGGATGTATATCAAGGCCCACCTTCAAACTCAGTGCCTCTTTGTTTGACATCATGGGAAAATCAAAAGAAATCAGCCAAGCCTCTGAAAAAAATGTGTAGACCTCCACAAGTCTGGTTCATCCTTGTGAGCAATTTCCTATATCGACATAACCTCAAAGGCCGCTCAGCAAGGAAGAAGCCACTGCTCCAAAACGTCCATAAAAAAGCCAGACTACGGTTTGCAACTGCACATGGGGACAAAGATCATACTTTTTGGAGAAATGTTCCCTGGTCTGATGAAACAAAAATAGAACTGTTTGGCCATAATGACCATCGTTATGTTTGGAGGAAAAAAGGTGTGGCTTGCAAGCTGAAGAACACCGTGAAGCACGGGGGTGGCAGCATTATGTTGTGGGGATGCTTTGCTGCAGGAGGGACTGGTGCACTTTACTAAATAGATGGCATCATGAGGAAGGAAAATTATATGGATATATTGAAGCAACATCAAGACATCAGTCAGTGCCTTGAAGAATGGGCAAAAATCCCAGTGGCTAGATGTGCCAAGCTTATAGAGACATAACCCAAGAGACTTGCAGCTGTAATTGCATTATAGCTTTTTTGCTCTATCTATATATGTAATAGGTGGCTCTACAAAGTATTAACTTGGGGGTGGTGAATAGTTATGCACACTCAAGTTCTCTGTTTTTTCTTGTTTGTTTCACATCTTCAAAGTGGTAGGCATGTTGTGTAAATCAAATGATACAAACCCCCCAAAAATGTATTTTAAGGCAACATCAATTTTAAAGCAACAAAATAGGAAAAATGCCAAGGGGGGAGAATACCTTCGCAAGCCACTGTATATAGTATGGCACTGAAAGTGACTGAGCCAGTATATACTATGGTACTGGAAGTGACTGAGCCTGTATATACTATGGTACTGGAAGTGACTGAGCCTGTATATAGTATGGCACTGGAAGTGACTGAGCCTGTATATAGTATGGCACTGGAAGTGACTGAGCCTATATATACTATGTTACTGGAAGTGACTTGTGCAATGTGTCCTTGAGCAAGGCACTTAACCCTAATTTGCTCCAGGGGCTGACCCTGTAGGTAGGTAGTCATCGTAAATAATAATTTGTTCTTAACCGACTTGCCTAGTTAAGTAAAGGTTAAATAAAAAAAGAGTCCGGAGGGAGGGAGGTCTCTCTCTAATATATCAACTAGTCTGTAATTTATGACAAAATACCCCATTCATGAGGTTAACCCATGTGTTTTGTATAATTCTGAAACCTACAGACACACACACACAACCACACACCATGAAATCCCCTCAGTCTCTACATGGCTCAGACTAGCCTTACTCACAACCCTAGAAGTGAAAAGGTGGCTTACTTGCTGTGTGGCTTAGACCAAAAATGTATGTAGCAACTGCAGATTGCCCCTTTAATGGTACACACAATAGCCTACACAGGAACTGCCTAGTCACTGAGCCACTCACCTGTGTGTCTGGGTCTCTCCCCTGAGTACAGCACAGAGATTAGACAACCTGAGGGAAAATCTGTAATAAGATGGATCAAAAGAGGTGGGATTAATGGGAATCAATTTTAGTAATTCCTTTTGGGCCGTGATTGGGAGTCCCATAGGGCGGCACACAATTGGCCCAGTGTCATCCAGGTTTGGCCGGGGTAGGCCGTCATTGTAAATAAGAAATTGTTCTTAAGTGACTTGCCTAGTTAAAAAAGTGTATTATTTTTTTTAAAACACTGACAGGGAGGGAATAGCTCTAGGCTATATCGTAAACATGTCCTTTACCCTGTGGGACACGTTCTCACCAGATCAAAGAGGGGAAAGAAGTAGCCCAACGGAAACCACCATTGGGATCACTCAACACAATAGCTATGTCTCGAATGATAGGCTCCGTTAGGCTTTGGCCAGTTGCAGTGCAGGGAAGATGTCAGTCGCATGTACAGGATATGCATGGTATACATCGTCCAACCAAATGCTGGTTAACTGCTGGACAATGCAACAACAATAAGAAACAATTAAAGATAAGAATACAAACATAAAGAAAAAGGCAGTGTATTGGGGAAGGGTGGGTGTATAAATTGATCAGTATAATAAGAGTCTGGTAGCAGCAGTTCTGATGTGTGTGTGTAGTATGATTGTGTGTGTCATAGTCCAATCAATTAAGATGAATCTATCCTAAAATAACAGCGTCCTGATGAGAGAGCGTGTAGGGATAGAGGGAGGAAGCAGAGAGTGATACATTACATAATGGTTGCTGTCAGGTAAGCACTGTGGAACATGTCAGACATCTTCATCTAGCCTTTCCTTCTTCCATCCACCCCTACATCCACCTAGCCACTGGTAATCTCGACCGCTAAACGATGACATACATTCTGTCCACAGTATCAATCCATCTCTCAATCCCTATGCAACATTTCTTGACAGGCTCTATCATATAATTTGATCACATCAGTGCATTTGTTACAATAATAATCCATTAAATGTACAGTAATTTGTTAAATTAAAAGGTATGTGTGAAAGTTAAACCATTGTTGAAATACTGTAAAATACTGAGATAACGGGAAATCGAATGAGAGATGGTTGATCTTGCTCTGTTGGACGATTTGGTACGAGCTGCATTTCGCAGAGAGTGCATTTTTAGAGGCAGGTAGGATTATTTAGCAAAAAGTACAGATTGTTCTACAAAACCAATCTTCTAGGATTTTTGTGAGGATTTAGGACCTACTTTTAAAAAGGCAAACGTCATTCCGGTGTACATCCAAGTGCTATCCACCCTCAGCCGAGATCGGCATCTCACTGCCTTCGATGTTTTGGATGCAACCATCAGCGAAACAAACTAACTTACAATTTTATACACCATTGCACAACAGGTTGAAGTCAACAGTGGTTTCTTTGCCATCAATGGGTTCCCAAATACGAACGGAACAATAGACAGCACCCACATCGACATAAAAGTACCATCACAAAACAAGTTCAAATGTGCAGGTGATTATGTGATGCGTAAAAGACGCTGCTTAGTTTGGTGGCAAGGTGGCACGCATGACTCGTTCATTCCGCAGAACAGCAATGTTGGCCTTATACGCCTACGGGAGGTAGCTGTTGAGGATGGATGGCTTATTTATGTGAGTGTTGCCTACTCATTTGAAGTATATACTATTTGCCATTCCTAAAGCAACTTGAATTGTCCTAATGGTTCTCTCCTTGTAGCTATGTTTTTATTTTTAAAGGTCAAGCCACAACTGAGCGAGCCAAATAAAACCTTTTGGTTGTACTCAATCTCTGACACTAGCACCTATATTTCAGTATCAGAAAACTAGATTTTTTTCCTTCACTTTTCTTGGTTGTGCAGTTGCATTTCATGGTACAGCGATGTCTACTCCCCATGGGCTTTAAAGGGATAATTTACCATATATAGTTAATTAGGAGCGTTTCCAAAAATGCAAATAGCCAAGGTCGGTCACAAGCACTGAGGCTGAGAACAATTTATATTTATCAATGGTTCTCCCCTACCGGTGTGCGTATGGCACTCGTAGGATTGTTTGATAAATCACACTTTTTCTATACGTACAAACATTCTAAATTCTGTTGAATAGTTTCCATGCTATATTGATACATGAGGCACCAGATCTTTAGCTTGTGGAGCCCCAGGAGCTAGGTTAAAGACTGTTAGGCTGCAGCAAGGCCTGACCCTCATAAATAACCTCACTGGAGCTCTGCAGGCAGCCTGACTAGCCCATACCCTGCCCTATCCCCACAGGCTGCACATTAAACTGGCTGACAAATTAGAATCCTAGTGGGTACCTACTTAGAGAGCACCATACTACACTCACTGTGGGCTAATCTGTGCTGTGACCTACAGAGAGCAGAGACCATACTGCCCCTGCCACATAAAGCCAAGAAACACATCCCTCACATACACACACACACACACACACACACACACACACACCAAGAGACTGGTAGGCTTCCTCTCCAACACCCCCACTAGAAACTGGACCTCAGGTGGGTTGTTCAGGGGTGGAGTGGGGTGTTGATCTGGATGCTGTCTGAGCCTGGGGGGGCTTATCTAATTCACTGCATCTCTCTCTCACTTTCTATCTGCCAGCTCCCAGCCCTCCTAATCCCTACCCCCAACTCATGGGCTGTTGCCGTGGAAACTATCTCATCCCCATGGCAGCTGAGACATGGATCAGAAGGAGGTAGGGGGGAGATGAAGAGCAAGCAATAAAAAAGACAAAATGAGAGTGAGAGAGAATGAGCAATACAGGAATAGAGCAAGGGCTAAAAAAGAGACACAGCGAGAGAACTTTAGCTGACCCTAACCCTTTTCCTAACCTTGAGCCAATTCTCCTAACCTGCTGCGTAAGGTTGTGGTAGAGTAGACTAGCTCCATATCCGCTTTTTATTTAGGGTATACTCACAGACACGACAGCACTAAAACAATATGGGCATGCAGCACTGTGCTGTGCTACGCGGCCTGGTTTACATTACTAATTGCCAGTAGGACACTGTTCTGAATGATGTGACATTCACTGGTTGGATGACTGACTGGAGGGGACAATGACATCAGCTTTAAGACAAGCAAGAGCGTGTGTATTATCAGGGTCACCTAACTACATGATGAATGCTGAGTTCCACATAAAAAGGGCAACAAATAAATCATTATGGCTGCTGGATCATTTAGCTCTGATAATGAAGAGGATGGAGGGAGTGTTTTCCAGGTGTAGCAGTACAACACTGAGTTACCATCAACATCCCCTCTCTCAGTAGGATGAAATATGAGGCTTTTCCATCTCTGCCAGATCGATCTGACAGCGGAGGATAAACTGCTTTCATCCCCCAGTTCTGAGAAACAAACGTGGCGCAGTGCTGATGAGAGACAAGTGATCTGTCCGTCTTTGGCAAAACCATTAATATTCCCACATTAAACAGAGAGGAGAGAGAGAGTTTTCACAAAGCACACCTCATCAGGTATGTTCAGCCAATTATAGAGGTGGGAAGCCCAAAGAGCTGCCACACGCACACACACTGTTTACTCACCCGAATTTTGTCTAGGACACCATCATCGTTGGACTCCAGGGTAACCACAGCCTTGTCCGTCTCGATCTCACAGAGAGCATCGCCAGCCGCCACAGCCTCACCTGCAGGACACAAGCAACAGTCAGACCACTTAGAATGTCATCAAAGACTTAAGATAATGAAATAAATTAAAGGTGCATGAAAAACAGGCGAGAGACCGTAGTGCAGAGAGACCGTAGTACAGAGAGACCGTAGTACAGAGAGACCGTAGTGCAGAGAGACCGTAGTACAGAGAGACCGTAGTACAGAGTGACCGTAGTACAGAGAGACCGTAGTGCAGAGAGACCGTAGTACAGAGAGACCGTAGTACAGAGAGACCGTAGTGCAGAGAGACCGTAGTACAGAGAGACCGTAGTACAGAGAGACCGTAGTATAGAGAGACCATAGTACAGAGAGACCGTAGTATAGAGAGACCGTAGTATAGAGAGACCGTAGTACAGAGTGACCGTAGTACAGAGTGACCGTAGTACAGAGTGACCGTAGTACAGAGTGACCGTAGTACAGAGAGACCATAGTACAGAGTGACCGTAGTACAGAGAGACCGTAGTACAGAGAGACAGTAGTATAGAAAGACCGTAGTATTGTGAGACAGTAGTATAGAAAGACCGTAGTTTAGAAAGACTGGAGTATAGAGAGACCGTAGTATAGCGAGACCGTAGTATGGAAAGACCGGAGTATACTCTAGAAAGTAGTAAGGACATACATACATACATACATACATACATACATACATACATACATACATACATACATACATACATACATACATACATACATACATACATACATACATACATACATACATACATACCCATATTGGCCCAGCGTCGTCCGGGTTAGGGAAGGGTTTGGCCGGCCGGGATGTCCTTGTCCCATCGCGCTCTAGCAACTCCTGTGGCGTGTCGGGCGCATGCACGCTGACACGGTCACCAGGTGTACATTGTTTCCTTCGACACATTAGTGTGCTGACTTCCGGGTTAATCGAGCATTGTGTCTAAGAAGCAATGTGTCTTGGCGGGGTTGTGTTTTGTTCGGAGGACGCACAGCTCTTGACCTTCGCCTCCCACGAGTCTGTACGGGAGTTGCAGCGATGGGACAAGACTAACTATCAATTGGATGGAGAAAAAAATATAAACACATGCCTTTATGCTATATGCTAAATAAGTCAGTTTCTATCATACTGCAGAATGTGCACCATAGCAACTAGTCTGTCTCTGTAGTGTAAAACATTTTTTTTTATAAAAACGTGAAAATATCAAAAGAACAGCCCGTTCAATATTTAATGGGAAAGACCAGGCAAGATATAGGAGCGCCTTTCCCTGGAACGTTTGATAGCAGGCTACATCTCTGGAATGCCGTCGTATGGGAGGCTAAGGAAATAGGAATACATTAACATCTGCTTAGCAATGAAAGAAGACTGCAATTAGGAAGTTCTGCTTCCCTCCACCACATCCATATATGCACAATACACCTACAGACACACAGGAGAAACAGGAGACAGAGAGGGAGACAGCAGTAGTACTGGGTGTAAAACAAGAGAAGGGAAGAGGGGTTCTGGTGGATTTGTGTGTTTTCCCTAATATCGCCTCGTCTCTGCATTTCTCTACCGGGCTGAGAGGGGAGGGATGATTCAATATGTTTTGACACGGTATCAGAATGACACCGAGAATCAGATTTTCTACTTTAAGATGCATGTCAAACAACGACTTATAACAATTTCCACAGAAAATTTGCAGATGCAGAGTTTGGTAACAGAATAACAGCACAAACAGTCATTCTGCTACCAAACTTTGCATCTGCACTGTTCTTCAAGTAAATGTGTTTTTGTAGAATTATCTGTGGAAATTGTTAAAAGTCACCCTTGTGCATAGAGTTGTATGGTTTGTTTAACTTAGCAATAATTGGCTTTTGTTTGGCATACAAATCTGAGTCTTAGCTTCATTCTGTTACCGTGAAATTGTCCTTTTGTGTCCTTTGAGTGAAGAAAGGTGGCAGATGGCAGATGAGGAGGCAGATGAGGTTGGGGCCTATGGGGCAGGGGACACATTGAGCCAGTCTAATATTCAACAGGCGATCCTAGGGTATAAAAGGTCACCTCAGGGCAGGACAGTAACACAGGGAGAGAGATGGTACACATTTATACAGGGAAACACCATCCTCAGCTCAAACAGCCAGCCTAGTAAAAGATCACCTCAACAGTTAGGAAGAGAGGAAAATGGTGGGAGTGAGGGAGAGAGGTTAGTGGGAGGATGGGAGAGAGTGAGGATAGGTGTGAAAGGAGAGAAGCAGTGGGCATGGGTGGGAGTGAGTGACTCAGAAGCCCAAGAGAGCCGGGAAAACAAGATTGGATTTGTGTGTGTGGTTTGAACACCAGATGACCTAAGGGGTTAGCCGTTGATGGGCAATATTAAAGTTTAAACAGTCAACCCCCTACCCCTTTAACCTCTCCTGACTGGAATAGTAATAGGCTTAGGCTAGATGGTGACACAAACTGGACACTTACAATACAAGGGGATGGCATAGAGGTTCTGTTGAGGTTTCTAACCATTTCTTCACTGCTACTGACAGGTGGCTTTGGTTAGAGTTGCAGGCATAAATCACAGGGCTGCAGAATAGATGGGTTCCTGCTCCACTTGAAATAACACATGCTCTTACACTCACGTCAAAGAGCAATGAAAAACCAATTGCTGTGCTCTACAAGGTCATTCCATCTGGGCACGTTTTATTTCCACAAGCCTACATCTGATTCTTTTTATACCACCTCTGACAAACAGCAAAACCCAAATGCCGACATTAATATAACACCACTATATAGAGAGAGCGATGGTGTAACCTACATTCTCTAGAAAACGTATGGCCATAAGTATTTTTAAAAAGCTATTAAGTATTCTCTCTATACCATGAGATAGATTCCCTTCTAGTGTTGGAGCAGCTGCACGGCAACTGAGTCTACACAGATGTAAAACGAAAAAGGATTTCAACACCCAACATCTCAGATTGTGCTGAAATTGTTTCTGTATTTATGATTAGCATTCTTTAAACATTATCTTGTTGAAATATAATTTGATTTGAGAAATTATGATAATTGATTGCACCCAAACTGGCCAAAGTATTCAGACCTTTATTCTAAAATTTTTTTTTTTTTTTTATCTCAATCTACACACAATACCCCATAATGACAAAGCGAAAACAGGTTTTTAGACATTTTAGCAAATTCATTCAAAATAAAAAACAAAAATACCTTATTTGCATAAGCATTCAGACCCTTTGCTATGAATCTCGAAATTTCCATTGATCATCCTTGTGATGGTTCTACAACTTGAGTGTCAAATCAAATGTAATTGATTTGACATGGTTTGGAAAGGCACACACCTGTGTATATAATGGTCCCAGAGTTGACAGAGCAAAAACCAAGCCATGAGGTCGAAGGAATTGTCTGTAGAGCTCCGAGAGAGGATTGTGTTGAGGCACAGATCTGGGGAAGTGTACCAAAAAATGTCTGCAGCATTGAAGGTCGCCAAGAACACAGTGGCCTCCATCACTCTTAAAATGGAAGAAGTTTGGAACCACCAAGACTCTTCCTAGAGGTGGCCGCCCAACCAAACTGAGCAATCGGGGGAGAAGGGCCTTGGTCAGGGAAGTGACCAAGAAACTGGTGGTCACTCTGACAGAGTTTCAGAGTTCCTCTGTGGAGTTGGGAGAACCTTCCAGAAGGACAACCATATCTACAGCACTCCACCAATCAGGCCTTTATGGTAGTATGGCCAGACGGAAGCCACTCCTTAGTAAAAGGTACATGACAGCCCGCTTGGAGTTTGCCAAAAGGCACCTAAAGGACTCTGGTCTGATGAAACCAAGATTGAACTCTTTGGCCTGAATGCCAAGCGTCATGTCTGGAGAGAACTTGGCACCATCCCTACGGTGTAGCATGGTGGTTGCAGTATCACGCTGTGGGGATGTTTTTCAGCGGCAGGGACTGGGAGATTAGTGGAACGGAGCAAAGTACGGAGAAGGGAGTAGTACACAGCGTTGTACGAGATCTTCAGTTTCTTGGCAATTTTTTGCATGGAATAGCCTTCATTTCTCAGAACAAGAATAGACTGACGAGTTTTAGAAGAACAATCTTTGTTTCTGGCCATTTTGAGCCTCTAATTGAACCCACAAATGCTGATGCTCCAGATACTCAACTAGTCTAAAGAAGGACAGTTTTCAGCTGTGCTAACAACTGCAAAAGGGTTTGCTTTTTAAAATCATAAGCTTGGATTAGCTAACACAACGTGCCATTGGAACACAGGAGTGATGGTTGCTGATAATGGACCTCTGTACGCCTATGTAAATATTCCATAAAAAATTATCAGTTTCCAGCTCCAATAGTCATTCACAACATTATCAATGTCTACACTGTATTTCTGATCAATTTCATGTTATTTTAATGGACAAAACATTTGCTTTTCTTTCATAAACAAGGACATTTCTAAGTGACCCCAAACTCTTGAACGGTAGTGTAAATGTGCAAAAATGTCTGAAAACATGTATTTGCTTTATGCAGTATTTTGTGTAGAATGATGAAACCTGTATTAAAACCTGATTTAATACATTTTAGAATAAGGCTGTAACGTAACAAAATGTGAAAAAGTTGAGGGGTCTGAATACTTTGCAAATGCACTGTGATCTCGGTTACCCAAAAGTAAAATGATCTCGCAAACGTTTGTCATTGTCTGATTTAATTCTGAATGCTGTTAACAATTGTGATTACTTTTGTGCAAAGGAAGGAAGCGAAGTCTCACCCCTCGCAAATAGAAACCCCTCCCTTACGCTAAATTCACCAGTGTTTATCATGGCCAAAAATCTATTTTTTGTTTTCATATTTTGACTTTGTGGCTGTGGAATCTCATGGAAAACGTTTATCATCTGGCTTGAAAATCACAAAAACACCAAATCAGGAACTACAGATACTCGCCATATCATTGGTCCACGAGAATCTGTCCACAAGAGATTAGGATTAAATTTATATTCAATAAATATAGTACCTAACATCCGATTTGGACCATAAATCTTCTTAATAAGTAAGACATGAGGAATCAAATAAAATGATCAAAAGCCACTCACTGACCCCCCCAACACCAACTCCACCCCAACAACCAGTAGGCATATACACTATCAGTTAAGAATGGAGCTGCAGCTTTGATTATTGCTTCTTCATCCTATATAATGTATTTCCTGTGAATCTGGCGTTGTTGTTTTTTTGCACTTTTCAGAGAATTTGTCATTGAAGTTGCTTGCAATAGATAGATAGATAGATAGATAGATAGATAGATAGATAGATAGATAGATAGATAGATAGATAGATAGATAGATAGATAGATAGATAGATAGATAGATAGATAGATAGATAGATAGATAGATAGAGTGGGGAGAACAAGCATGTAGAGGTCTGTAATTTTTATCATAGGTACACTTCAACTGTGAGAGACGGAATCTAAAACAAAAATCCAGAAAATCACATTGTATGATTTTTAAATAAATAATTAGCATTTTATTGCATGACATAAGTATTTGATCACCTACCAACCAGTAAGAATTCCGGCTCTCACAGACCTGTTAGTTTTTCTTTAAGAAGCCCTCCTGTTCTCCACTCATTACCTGTATTAACTGCACCTGTTTGAACTTGTTACCTGTATAAAAGACACTTGTCCACACACTCAATCAAACAGACTCCAACCTCTCCACAATGGCCAAGACCAGAGAGCTGTGTAAGGACATCAGGGATAAAATTGTAGACCTGCACAAGGCTGGGATGGGCTACAGGACAATAGGCAAGCAGCTTGGTGAGAAGGCAACAACTGTTGGCGCAATTATTAGAAAATGCAAGATCGCACCTCTTGGGGCATCAATGATCATGAGGAAGGTGAGGGATCAGCCCAGAACTACACGGCAGGACCTGGTCAATGACCTGAAGAGAGCTCAAAGAAAACCATTAGTAACACACTACGCCGTCATGGATTAAAATCCTGCAGCGCACGCAAGGTCCCCCTGCTCAAGTCAGCACATGTCCAGGACTGTCTGAAGTTTGCCAATGACCATCTGGATGATCCAGAGGAGGAATGGGAGAAGGTCATGTGGTCTGATGAGACAAAAATAGAGCTTTTTGGTCTAAACTCCACTCGCCGTGTTTGGAGGAAGAAGAAGGATGAGTACAACCCCAAGAACACCATCCCAACCGTGAAGCATGGAGGTGGAAACATCATTCTTTGGGGATGCTTTTCTGCAAAGGGGACAGGACGACTGCACCATATTGAGGGGAGGATGGATGGGGCCATGTATCGTGAGATCTTGGCCAACAACCTCCTTCCCTCAGTAAGAGCATTGAAGATGGGTCGTGGCTGGGTCTTCCTGCATGACAACGACCCGAAACACACAGCCATGGCAACTAAGGAGTGGCTCCGTAAGAAGCATCTCAAGGTCCTGGTGTGGCCTAGCCAGTCTCCAGACCTGAACCCAATAGAAAATCTTTGGAGGGAGCTGAAAGTCCGTATTGCCCAGCGACAGCCACGAAACCTGAAGGATCTGGAGAAGGTCTATATGGAGGAGTGGGCCAAAATCCCTGCTGCAGTGTGTGCAAACCTGGTCAAGAACTACAGGAAATGTATGATCTCTGTAATTGCAAACAAAGGTTTCTGTACCAAATATTAAGTTCTGCTTTTCTGATGTATCAAATACTTATGTCATTCAAGAAAATGCAAATTAATTACTTAAAAATCATATAATGTGATTTTCTGGATTTTTTTTTTTCACAGTTGAAGAGTACACATGATAAAAATTACAGACTTCTACATGCTTTGTAAGTGGGAAAACCTGCAAAATCGGCAGTGTATCAAATACTTGTTCTCCCCACTGTACATATAACAAGTATAAAATCGGTATCGGCCGATTTTGAAGACTGAAAATCGGCAATCGGTATTGGCCTAAAAAAAAGTGATCGGTGCATCCCTAGTGTAAAGGAAACAGACCATACATGTGTGCTTTATTCCCTTCAAAAAAGGTCTGGATTAGTTAGACCATTCCTGGTGAACAAGCAAACCATTAGGCTACAGCAGTTCTATTTGTTTAAAATGTTACGGTCTCTAATGGTCTTCAATGGTAATACACAAAAGACCTGTAAAATGCATAACAGGTTGTAGCCTAGCGGTTAAGAGTGAAATTCATAACAGGTTGTAGCCTAGCGGTTAAGAGTAAAATGTACAACAGGTTGTAGCCTAGCGGTTAAGAGTTCTGGTTCAAATCCCAGAGCTGACAAAAATTCACACTAATTTACAGTAAATTATGCAATCGAATTCAATGACTAATTTCTCTGAAAGGGAAGAATAAAAACATTACATAGGCTGAAGAAGCAATACTCCATACTACTGATAGTATGGTCGGGTCTGTTGTTGGCTTTTGACCATTTTATTGGATTTAATATAAATGGTTCTACCAAAGACGGACAAATCACTTCTCTCATTAGCCACGTTTGTTTCTCAGAACAGTGGGATGAAAGCAGTTTATCCTCCGCTGTCAGATCGATCTGGCAGAGATGGAAAAGCCTCCTATTACATCCTACTGAGAGAGGGGATGTTGATGGTAACTCAGTGTTGTACTGCTACGCCTGGAAAACACTCCCTCCATCCTCTTCATTATCAGAGCTAAATGATCCAGCAGCCATAATGATTTATTTGTTGCCCTTTTTATGTGAAACCCAGCATTCATCAACTAGTTAGGTGACTGATTCTCAGATATCAAATAAAATGTCAATGCTAATATTATCTGTTTCTAACTACTATGGCTTGCTGAAATTACATGGAAGGACTGGTCTATGGAATATTCCGACATTATTCACATCTCAAACGTGAAAAGCATTCAGGGTGATGACTGTGTCTTGATGAAGGTATAAGGTTGTAGATGCGAAATTATAAATTATATTAAAATCAACCATTTTGGGTTTGTGTAGTAGGCTAGATTATTTCATGTAGCGCAGTAGTCTACATGCAATACAGAAGCTGAGCATGTTGTGAATGTTGTCAAATTGAGGCAAGCTGTCTCTCGCTCTTACTTAACTTCTTTCTTCAGCCATTTGACGATGTTTCCTCCTCCATGTTGGGAGAGAGAGCAGGCATCTCCACTTTGACTGTGCCGGCCCCTGGAGGACAGACAGAGAACACCAACACCAGTCAGACCACAGGCAGCAACAATACACAGACTCATCATTTTGTCTTGCCCATTCACCCTCAATGGCACGCATACACAATCCATGTCTCAAGTAGGGTTGCAAAGGGTCGGAAACTTTCCGGGAAATTTCCAGAAATTTTCCATGGGAAGTTAAGCCCTGGAATTTGGGGAATTTTGCTTAAATTCATCAAAAAACGTTAGCTTATAACAGTGAACCTTTTATTGTGGGATACACATAAGGCAAATCTAGGTCTTGTGGAATATTTTGGTTAAACTATCCCCAATTCAATGGAATTGCAACCCTCTGCATGCACAGTGCATTATTCCATCACATGTACAGCTGATTCTCAAGATCTTGCACACTAATGAGATGCTATTTAGCCCACACTACTACACTGTCTGAGCCAAGGACTACATGCTTTCTGGTAAGTTTTGATTACAATACTGGGTGGGGTGAATATATTTTATATGACATACATTATTTTTTGTTTACTAGTAAATAGTAGCCTACAGCAACGTGTGTTTATTTAAATCATTTCTAACTTGTTAACAATTTCTGCTAGTTAGTTTTTGCCACCATGTGAGTTTTAGCTTGCTTGAGCCTGCTAACTGAGTGTTAATTCACCTGTTTCCATACATGTTTCATTTTAAAACATTTGTCTTACAAACGAGTTGTGTAATCTAACTGCTTAACTATTTATCTGTACATGGAATTGTATTCTTAAAAAAAAAAAATTCTAATCTTTACGGGAAAATTCCATCTGTTGTGTGGAGACATTTCACTGCAGCTAATAGTGAAGGAAAAGCTTTCAACATTTGCAAATACTGAGCCAAATCATATGTGAAGAATGCAACAAAGATGCAGAATCATCAAGCCAAGTACATCAAGTTCCCTCAGCGCTCACAACAAGCAACCTCTGACAAAAGTCCCATCAGCCCCCTGGTGGAAGGGACTTTGTGGATCTGAGGCTCTTTCCCGTTGCCTCAATCATCCTCCAAATCCCACCAACATCAGCCTCTTCAGAGCGCAACTGGTCCTTGTTTGGGAACAAGAAAAAATTGGTGGCAAATTTTAGGCTTTTTGAGCATGACAACGGGCCATCCTCAACAAGATTGGAAAGTGACAGTGAAGATGAGGCCTCATGTTCAAGAGGTGAACATTGAGGAGGTCCAGCGAGAAGACATGGAAGCCTGAGAGAAAGACAACCAAAGCTTTAGTTTCATAATTTCACTATTTCATAATTTTACCGATGTATGTTGAAATCCCATGTGAAGAGTCAACTCATTTAACTAAAGTTCAATTCAAAATTGTTTTTTAAAATTTCTATTGGAAGGATTTAATCATTTGCAATTATGTCTACTTATGATAAGGTAAAAGGTTTATGTTTCTGTCTCCATATGATGTGTTAATATTAATTTGCATATATTTCCGTTAATTCCCATATATTCCTGTTAATTCCCATGGAAATGTTCCACCTCTGAATATTCCCCAAAATGTGCAACCCTAGTCTCAAGGCTTAAAAATAATTTCTTCAACCTGTCTCCTCCCCTTCATCTATACTGATTGAAGTGGATTTAACAAGTGACATCAATAAGGGATCATAGCTTTCAAGTGGATTCACCTGGTTAGTCTATGTCATGGAAATGTTTTGTACACACAGTGTTTTCAGTTGGTCTATGGGGAAAGAAGAGGAAAAAAATGTTAGAGGAGAATAAAAAAAAGCATGTCCAACTAAGTCACCTCCTTGCCACTGTAAGCCTAGGAGCTTACAGAGTTATGCTCACTGGGGATGACAACAGTAGAATACAGACCTGAAGATAGCACTAGTCTATTTGAAATGTCCTGCAAGGCCCAGATGATACAAGGAGATGGTCAAAGCTGTGGGAGAAAAGAGTGTCATATGTACTGTTGCTTGTGTGGTTGTCCATGTGTTGACTTTTCTGTTCAGGTACGAGGGTCTCCTTCTGCTCTGCTTGTCATTTGTAAGGAACTCAGGTCTGGATGAGCACATCACTGTACAACGGTGCCCTAAAAGTATGCCTGCTGAAACCCCCCATTCATAAGCCTGGCTCTCTTAATACACCCAGACAGAGGAATCCAATGTGCAATTGAGTGTGTGCTGTGCATGTGTGTGACTGAGATTATTCTGATAGAGTACATTTCCCCCAGCCTTATAAAAGTCCTATCACCATAATCAGATGGACAGATTGTCTTTACAACCAATTAACAACAAACAACAGAAAGGTCACTAGTTCAAATTAAACTTCATTACAATTTGTCTGGTTTCATTTGTCAAAGCCTGTTTATTTTTCTTTTTGGGGGTAATTTTGCTGGGTCATTAGATGAGCGGTGAGATCATCCTCTTTTCAGAAGCATCTTAACGAGCACATTTCTGCTAATCCACTCCACATTTTCAGAGCCTAATATATAGTATCAATGACCTAAGGAGGAAAGGTAAGGATTTTTGTGCAATACTTTTTTACATTAGGCATTTTCAGGGCAACATGCACGACTGAAGCCCAAGGCCCCATCATGCTCACCATTACATCCCAGAATGCTCTGGGTCACACATCTCTGACTTACCACTGACCTGAGGTCAGCTCACTTTTAATTCATTGAGAAAACTGAGGCATGCTGAGCCTAGCAACCAGTAGGCCATCCAGTGGATTCAGTTATATTATTTTCATTTAAAAAATCCAATGAAATAGGCCCTATCATAGATATACAGCACTGAACTATTAATAAGATAGAGATTGTAGAAAAGATGACACTGTATCGGTGACCTTTTTGCCCAGGGAAACAAACCATCTGTTTGGACAGTTTGACCAATTTTGACTCTCAAGTATGACTACAATGATTCCATTTTAGCATGTCAAATCATCCAGGACCAGTGTGTCTTTTTCAATAACTTTCCTTGATTCCTCCCTTCCTCTTTATCAAAGCATATTGGATCACATGGATCTTCTCATCCAAGGTGATTTGAAAAGGAAGTGAAGACACGAGGACTCGAGGACAGACAGCTAACCTTCTGGTTTGTTGAGGACAACAAGGATTCCAGGAAAGACCAAATGAGAAAGACCTAGGGAAGATCTCAATTGAATACTTCTCACGTCCTCTCTCCTCATCAAAACCCATTGGATGAAAAAGCCTTGATTTCCTTGACTCAGTCTCCGGTATGGTATGATGTTGCCCTCTGCTGGATACTTCTGTGAATAACCAAATAATTGGGGCAGGGGGCACTTTCTATGTGAGCAATGATGACAGTGATTCAGACGTTCCTGTACTGCATCAACAAGGTCCAGATTTTTAAAAAGATGTTCCCCCAGTAAATGTACTAAACTTGAAGTGAAAGCAAAATGTCCCCCAATTGTCATGGGATCATATAAACATGTTTTGTTTCTTTTTCACCCAAAAGAAAGAAGGGACCAAATCTGAATCAGAATTGAACACAACACAGGATCTTTTTTATCTGGATTAGGGGGGCCAGGGCTAAACATTCTGAAAAGCTGGTCTCATGACTCCTCTGATCTAACAAGATCCAGGTGGGAAGAGTGGTTTGAATAGAGACCATGATCAACCTTATGTCAATGTATCACTGACATGTCATTTTCAAGAAACAGAGTGGGCTAATGTTGACTGGATTGACCTGAGTGGCATACAGAAAAAAACAAACATGATTTTCAGGTTGGTGAAATCAGGTCGACCCCCAACACCTAGCTAGGTAAGATAAACCTTTTAATCTAACTTTACCCTTCAAAAACTAAATATAGCTGGCTACTTGTAGCTAGCAAAGCTAATAAAAAACGACTTGTTTGTTATGACTAACGTAAACGCAACCATGACAGCTGAGCTGTAATGTACGTCTATGATAGGGGGGCGTGTCTGATAATGTTCCAGAAAGCCAGAAAGCCAATGAAACCTATATTAGCTAACGTTAATTTAATAAGTTATCTCACAGATGCAGTGACCTCCGACTGAAACTTATTTTTAAGAACTGAGGGTGATGAAGAAAAAAATAAGGAGGTTAAGATACTGCAACTAACGTTAGCTAGCAGTGCAAAGCTGTCATCCGCAACTAGCACAATTAATGAAGTCTCAACGCTTACCAAAGAAATATGGAGATTGAAAGAAGTTCCTGACATTGTCCAGGAACACTTGTGAAGCTTTGCAAATGTCAGGCCAAATAGAATTCCTTAACGACCCAGCCGCAAGGAGGCCGCCATGTTTTCGTCTTCCGTCGGTTCATGCCTGACATTGATAAATGAACATGTAAATAATTGTAAATGTATAGCACAAAGCCATTACATGGACTTGTTTATACAGTATTAATTAATACTGGTGCCTAGACAGATATATTTATCAATAATTATATATTTTAGTTGTAACGCTCCCTTCAAAAACAAAAATGCCAAAGTCGTCCCTGTAGTCTTCTTCTGTAGTGAATTTGTAGTTCACCTGTAACCAATGATTTATATACACATTGGGTTTATATACATAGTTGTCTGCAACCTGCTCAGGATGTTATGTTAATGAATTATTATTCACAGAAAGAAGGTCAGCAGAATGTTTTGATTATTTGGTTTACTTTTCTAAACTTGTTTTACATTTATAAAATATCCTATAATATATTATTGTCTCCACAAGACAGTTCCCCTCCCATCCAACCTGGTCTCAGAGCATGTTGCATTATTCTGTAAGTAAATCTGAGACACACCATTTAATATGATATGTTACGATTCGTATTGTATATATTCATTTGTGGATGTCCATCAACATTTCGTATGATATGTTACGAATTACAAATCAAATGATATGTTACGGATTTGCCAAACGTACAATATGTTACGAATTTGCGAAACATATGATACGCTATGTCATGAATTCTAGCTTTCTAACATTAGCTAGGTTAGGGGTTAGGGGTTAGGGTTAAGTCACAGGAGGCTGCTGAGGGGAGGACGGCTCAAAATAATGTCAGGAAAGGAGCAAATGGAATGTCATCAACCACATGGAAACCATGTGTTTGATGTATTTGATACCATTCCACCAATTCTGCTCCAGCCATTACCACAAGCCCGACCTCTCCAATTAAGGTGCCTCCAACCTCCTGTGGGTTAAGTTTAGGAGTTAGGTTAAAGGGTTAAGGTTAGGGAAGGGTTAGCTAAAAGGGTTAAGGTTAGGGGAATGGCTAGCTAACATGCTAAGTAGTTGCAAAGTAGCTAAAAAGTAATAAGTATTTGAGAAATTGCTAATTAGCTAAAATGCTAAAGTTGTCTGTGATGAGATTAGAACCCACAATCTTTGGGTTGCTAGACGCTTGCGTTATACGCCAACCCATCCACTCCGACCAGCCACCCTAATTTTGTAACCATCTGTCTTATGTAACAGTGCAAAATGTAACATATCATACTAAATGGAGTGTCTCGGATTTACATACAGAATAATACGAAATGCTCTGAGACCAGGTTGTCCCAACAAGTGAACATCTGTGCCAAACAAGAGGACCAGCCTACCAGTACAATGGAAAAAAAAACAGCATGACTTGGTAGAAAAAAATGCAACCATATTTACATATTTGTCCCAACACCAAAAGAGAGTAGTCAACACATACTCAGGTGTAAGACTATTTGGAGCATGTCTAACTATAATTCAATGAAAGGTGTTGAACTATGCATATGACGGAATAATTCATACAGTTGGTGGCAAGGGCCTATGTAGTGACATGTTTCACAAGTGAGGGCAATAGCCTCTGTTGATTTAGATAATGAACACTATTTTCCATTTCCTCAAGTCAGTACAAACAAGGATGTGATTGCATGGAGGTAAACTGACACGGGAAACCCCTCTCTAGTGTGTGATGAGCAGGAACTAAAGACTGCCACTCAATAATTTCCAGATTTTTGTCTTGCTGACGTTCTGATTGTTGTTGTAATTGGAATCTGGGTTCTACTACTGAGTGAGCACTAAGGATTCCCCAACTGGTGTTAAGGATGATGCAGTCCCGTGTGCTGAACCAGTGTAATACTGATAAAGGCCTCTTTCCATAGCCAAAAAACTACTATTCACCTTGGATCTAGAGTGTACACTGCAAACTGTGCATTTTTTTCCATGTAATATTGACTTGCTTTTAAAAAAAAAATGTATAAAAGGAAAACAATAGCAGAGTTTATAATTATAAAAACAGATTTACCTTAACATTTTTAAATGTTAAACTCTAAATATACATTGGCATACTTCCTGTACATCAGTTTTACAGGGAGTGCAGACGGCCATTCAAAATATCACCTAGCCAGAATGGTTTTGAACACACATTTTTCAAACTCAAAATGCATCTGCAAACAATTGTGAAGCACACCCTGAAAATTTCTCAAAATATTATAATTACCGCAATTTTGCGAAATTACTAATATATCACTAGTTAGCAAAGTAACAATGACTTCTAACTGAGCTGGTAGGGCTTCCAAGTTCCAGAATGTGTTATTTTGGTAGTGAAGTTGACTAGGCCTAAATACATTATTTGAGACATTTTTACTTGACTTTTGTGGTTACTTGGTTACTTGGTGATTACACCAATTTTGTTTTACATAGCTAGCTAGGTGACTAAGCTAACCTAAAGCTAACTAGCATTGTTGCTAGAATGAGGCGGTAGATACAGTTGCTAGCTATTCCTATTTCTTGCTACGTCTGTGGACCCTGACTGACACATCTTGATATCTGGTTTATGATATCTGGTTTCTGAATTTATTGTCCGAAACAGATCACAGAACAACACTTAAACTCTGACTAACCATCTATAAAAAGACGTTGTACAATATCTGGGGTAGGTAACAAATATGCCACTTTTATGGCCTGTGTGGCATCAGTGGTAGTCATACATACATTCTAGTCACAAAGTTCATAAAAAGTGAAAAAAAAGTAACTTTAAATAGAAAGCTAGTTTTTTTATATATTAAGTCTAAAATGTCTAAGTCTGAGATTAGGGATACCTCATAAATTCTCTCTTGGAGAGCTCATAGCGCACATTAGACACGCCGGCTAAACGTTCTGATCGGCAGGCAGGCAAGCACCGAAGCTACCTGGCTAAAGTTGGCTAACTTGCTACCCCATTCATAGACGCTAACTGCTTTAGCGCCTATTAACGATAGTATCTTCTGACCGGCGGAATTTGGTTAAAAGCCCTGATGCTTGTCCAAACATTAACATGCATCGCTTGCGGTACGTCTTGGAAACATAAGGAACGTTTCTTTCAGCGAGAAATAATAATAAAATAAAAAAGGTAAAATTATTTCACACCATTATAGGGTTAGAGTTAGTGTTCCCACATGACCATATCTCCATATTACATCTCTTGTTTATAGAAGACAGACAGAATACATAGTGCTAATTAGCTATCTAGCATGCCCTGTGTGTAAGCGTAACTGGGGAGGAAGTATAGTTAATCAACTGGATGCACACACAGCTTCTGGATCTGTGCAAAACTGCTACAGTAAGTGTATCTTTTTTATTTGAAAGATTAATTCTTGCTGATTTGAAAGATAAGGGGCATATCAGCGTATGTTTCGAAAAACCAGTTTGAAAGCGATGATTATTGACATTTATAAATATTGGGCGAATGTAACCACTGAAAACCCAAGCTTGCTTGCTACTTCCAGACACAAATGAGAGAATACCTCAATCTGACCATTTTACATGCCATAGCAGAGCTGGTTAGACTAGGTGTTATGAGAATCAATTATAATTGTTTTCTTTGCAGATCTTTACAACCTGTAGAAAAAGAGTGCCGGCAGTCTTTAGGACCCTGCCAGACAGTTCAGGAAACTATTGAGGACAAGGAGGTACAAGCTGTCTGTATTATTTTGTTGGTTGCTGTCAATCTTTTGAAAAGCAAACACCAGTCATATGGTCAAGTGCCACAAAGAGGGACATAGGCAAATTACAATTGGCCAAGAACAGAGCAGCAAGGCTGGCCCTTAAATATTCATGGAGGGCTAACATTAATAATATGCATGTCAATCTCTCCTGGCACAAAGTAGAAGAAATATGAACTGAATCACTACTTTGTGAGGAGTATTAACATGTTGTATACATCGAGCTGTCTGTTTAAACGACTAGCACACAGCTCAGACACGCATGCATACCCCACAAGACATGCCACCAGAGGTCTCTTCACAGTCCACAAGGCCAGAACAGACTATGGGAAATGCACAGTACTACATAGAGCCATGACTACATGGAACTCTATTCCACATCAAGTAACTCATGCATCCAGGTAGAATAGCTGCTACCTGGCAGCAGCTAGTAGGGATCCATGATAAAATACAAATACTTCTTTGTTTTGATTTTCCTGTCTGGATTTTAGTCTGGATGTTAGTCTGGATGGATAGTCTGGATGTTAGTCTGGATGTTAGTCTGGATGGATAGTCTGGATGTTAGTCTGGATGTTAGTCTGGATGTTAGTCTGGATGTTAGTCTGGCATGTTTAGAAAAACAAAAAGCTACATTGTATCTTCTGGTAGAGGACAAACAGTGTTTCCAAACACACACATTGCTGGAGTCATATGATACGTGTTCTAAGTGTGTGTTTTGGATAGTGAGATATATCCACAGTCAACTAACGATCAAAAGTGTCTACTTGTTGTTCTGCCTACATTATAACTCAAGCTGAATATGTCTGACTGTTACTGTTATTTTTACTGTGCTACTGTTATTTTTACTCTTATTTTACTGTTTTTATTTTTTTATAATCTATTGTTCACATAACAGTTATTTTTCTTAAAACTGCATTGTTGGTTAAGGGCTTGTAAGTAAGCATTTCACTTTAAGGTCTACACCTGTTGTATTCGGCGCATGTGAAAAATACAATTAGATTTTCATTTGATTTGACTCGTGCCTTGGACCGTATGCCTTCGAGGGCCCTGTGAGTGTGGGCTGAGAGTGATAAGAGGCTCTGATAAGCTGTGATTGGGTATCTGCTGTGAGAATATAATACCTCCAGTGAACAGGGAATGGGACAGAGACAGAGAGCCTGCTGGGTTTGTCTTTATGCCTGTGGTTATCACTCATCACTTCCTTGTTCTTCATCCACCATATATCTGATAGCATTAATGTCTTCTCTTTTAAATAATAAAATGTCTCCCTCACGGCTCATTCAAATTGGGATATAATCTTTCCACTGCGACAAAAGATATGAGGAGCCAGAGAACAGTGATTGCATGGGTTATAGCCTATACATACTGTAGCATTGTGGGAGATTCCAAGCCTCCAATGAACCAATGTGGATAAAGTATCCAGTCAATCTAACCAGATATAGGCTCCTAGAAGATATTCACATTGATTTAAAGTATTCATCAATGAAAATGTGTTTGTTGGCATCCCATTTTAAACTCTGTTGTTCCAGATCCTGAACACAAAGGTATTTCAACATACCATTCCACAGTGAAACTGACCTCTTGAAGTGCACAAATATGACATCTCAGACAGACTAAGCCAGCAATACAGCCATTGTTCTCCCATTAGGGTACAATTGCAAGATTATCAAACAGACATGGATTCAGACAGGCAAGTCAGTTAAGAACAAATTCTTATTTACAATGACAGCCTACCTACAGGGTCAGCCCCTGGAGTGAATTACGGTTAAGTGCCTTGCTCAAGGACACATCGACAGGTTTTTCACCTTGTTGGCTCGGATATTAGAACTAGCAACCTGTCGGTTACTGGCCCAAAGCTCTAACCACTAGGCTATCTGGCACCCATGTACTGCACCATGTCTGTGTGACATGGACCAAGACATCTGAGTCTGTTCTTCTTCTAGGTCATATTGTGCTTTGAAACCAGACATTTTCAGAGTGAGACATGAGGACATAATATCAGTGCCTATGACTGCAGTACAATGCACAAGCATGCATTGTGCATGCCAGACATAGTGACAGTGCCACACCTTCATGTGTGTGTGTGTGTGTGCATGCTCACCTTTGTTCATGAGAGTCTAAGCATCTCTTAAAGATGCATTACAACCAGTTCGGAGTTTATCAGGTTTGCCTGCCAGGTGCCGTTGGTTGGTGCCCATGTGCCAAGAGTTTAACCTTGCGTGGGAGACCTTGTTTGACTGGTTCACCAACACTTTCTTCAAACCTCTTTCACTTTGCCACCTCCAAACTTAGATTAACTATCATTGTGTCCTAGACTGTCTTACTCAGGATCCTCATACACTGTTTCAATTGACCGTAGCTTGAACACAAGCATGCATACATACAGTACTTGCATATATTCACATGTAGTATTCAGCAAAATATGTGCACACCATCTTCTTCTTCTTTACCAGACCCCAACACTCTGTAACTATATAGGGTCCTTTTAACCAGACCCCAACACTCTTTAACTATACAGGGTCCTTTTAACCAGACCCCAACACTCTTTAACTATACAGGGTCCTTTTAACCAGACCCCAACACTCTTTAACTATACAGGGTCCTTTTAACCAGACCCCAACACTCTTTAACTATACAGGGTCCTTTGTCTCTGTCCCCTCCTTTGCATTCACTGGCCAGTAGTCAGTTAGGGAAATCAGCCTCCTGTCTCTTAGCACAACAGAGGTTATGTCAGTCTAGACCATTTGCCTAACTGCTCAGTAATCTCTCTGAGACCCATATTTATACATTTCCCTAGGTATCACTCGCAGCAACATCAACAAACACAAGAGTAAAATCAAACCGGATTCCAGCCGTTCATACAGACCAGTAATGTTGCTGATTAAACTGTTAAAATCATCAGTATCACTTCTTTATCTACTGGAGTTGTGATACTGTATGCATACAGGATGGTTTATCAGAATATGTTACTGTATGGATGCAGTGATGCATTGTGCAGCACTTCGGAATGAATGGATTAGCAAGTTGAATCAGTAATAAGGTGTGCTTTCTCTACTTGTGTCACGGTGCGTATTTACGGAACGAGGCGCAGAGCTGTGGTGGAGCGATATTCCTTTATTATTGGTTTAAAAACACAACACAAAAACAAAGGAGAGGTCGCGACCGTGAACTGACGTGAATATCACACAATGAATAGACACATACAAGAACCCACACCCAGGTGACACAAGACAGCTGCCTCTAATTGGGGATCAACTCAAACCCAACACCCACCCTGTGATTGTCAGGACCTGACTGTGGCCATCCCACTCCCCCTAGAGGGAGTCAGAGACCTGCCTCAGTCAGGCCTCTACAACTTGATGTTCATATAACAACTCAGTTTACATTCCACCTACATGATTCAAGGTATGGTTTAATATAAAATGGTTTGCTTTATTAAACTTAATTTACATTGTTCTGTGCAATCAAACGTTGACACTAACAGCCGTCTGCATAATATCTCAGTAGAATATGCTACTTATGTTCTGTGTTGACTGACTTTATGTCTGCCCTCAATTTATAAAAAAGTTTTATGATTGAACTTAAATAATTATGGGCAGCTGTCAACTGGGACCAGATCATAGCAGAATAAATGTTGACGTTTTGACCAGTTTGATATCCTAGCCATGATGTCCAGCCCTTAACGTTTAAAAAATACAGACTGCCACGACCTCGTCCTCGCTCCAATGTCAAACTCAAACAAAAGTTATATAAAGTAGTACAACAGTGGGTGTGAAAGTAGAGTGAACGTTGATAACACTTTCAATGATGGGTATTTTTTGCGGCCTTCAACAAAGATACCAAAAGAATGACACAGCAATCAGTGTTATGTAAAGGAGGAGGATTAGAAAAACATGGAGGCATGGACAGGGATTTGACTGCGAACACAGGGTGTAAGAAAGGGGACATTGAGTGTCACTTTTCTTATCTGAACGAGCATCAGAGGCGATTCATCTGTCCATCTCTCCATCGCCCCAAGGTGTCAGCCATGACACGCACTGGAGAACAATTAACTGCCTGGCATTTTACAATCTCAGGGATAAGACAGCAATGTCATGTCCTATCTCTAAAACGGATGGCTTCTTATAGGCAGGCAAATATATATATATATGAGAGAGAGAGAGAGAGAGAGAGAGAGAGAGAGAGAGAGATTTGAGCCTCATCCAACACCTTCTCTGTATGAAGGCCTGGTTCCCTGCTTTCTGTTGACAAATGGGTACTGATCCCATCTGGCAACAGCCCAAATTGCAATTGGCAGTTAAAAGTGATAGCTTGAGTCAGATAAGATTGTTTGGCTATTAAAAAAACGTAAATGTAAAACTCAACTCAAGTTCATGTTACATTTGCATGATCGCAGTCAATAAAGTTCAGATTGACATAAAGGGCTCAACAGTGAGAGTCTCTCAACTGATTTGTGCGTGACAATCATCTCACTGGGCACAGACGCCATTTCATAGTAAAACATTTTTACCTTTGGTTGAGTTGTCAACTCATGTAAATGCAATGTGAAATCAACAAAAAAAATCACCATGCCATTGGATTTAGGTTACAAGTGGGTGAAAAAAATGCAAAATTCTATCACATTATTAAAAAATATTATGACGTGAAAACAACGTCGATTCAACCAGTTTTTGTCCAGTGGGATGTTCATCTAGCTCCCACAAATAATGACACACTGGCAGGCTTTCCTCTGTTGTTTAAAAAACACACATCCTTTATTGTTTAAAATACATATGATATTTACACATTTATTTTTACAGCATATTGTAGTAAATAGGTGAAGATGAGTTGACATGGCAAAACGAGAAGACAATGCTCAGCATCAGATCTTGAAGCACACACACAGAACATCATCTCATTTCAACATGTCACATTGTTGCATCTGATGTGCTCGGGCCAAACAGTTCTCTGTTTATCCTGTACATGAATAGGAAATTTGCGGTTCTGTTGTGAGATCAAACAAATTTGATGAGGATAAATTAATATTTACTAAAGGAGATGTCTTGTATAACACATCAATCAAACATAATTTGGAAAGAACATTACACAGTTTAAATGTGTACAACAAGCTGGAAATGTTTAAAATAATGCATCTACACTATGTTAATGCTTTTTGCTGTTCAATCAAAAATAGCTTCAGTGCAAATAGTCATCACTCTCTGAACAGGAAAATGTAAAATATGGTCTTTCTTAACCATATGTAAATCTATCCTACAGAAACTCCCCAAAAATGTCAAGAGTTACAACGAGGCTTTCTGCTCCTCTTTGTAAAAGAAACAACATATATAGTAAAACATCACAGTGACACATAAAAATCCAACAAAATAACATAAATAGACACAGCGGTAAAAAAAAAGGCACAAAATGGTGAAGAGGTGTCCTCTTTCACTTCTCTGACTCCCTCCATCCTCGTGCATTCCTTCCAAACTTGTAGACCAGCCTTCGTCCATCTACACGTTCCAGGATTTCCCGTTTGTAGTAATATCTGGAATGGTATGAACAGGGACCTTAACGGAACAGCCAAAATGACTTCTTAACATGTGAACCAGGAAATAAACACGAATCCCTTCAGTCTCTACCTCATAGCTCGGCTGAGCTTCTCGTAGGTCATGCTGCTATTGTTCTTCTTCTTGCCCCACAGCTGAGCCACAGCCTCTGACTTGAGGAAGCGGAACACACCCTCTGTCCGATCCTCCCACTTGATCAGGCCTGGGTTCCGCTCCGGGTTCAGCAGAATGTCCCTAATGAACTCCCACAGGTGGGTCCCCCGGGGGTCTGAGGAAAAACACACAGGTGGTGGACATCAGTGCATCCTTCTACTGCACATCAGTTATAGCATGGGCAAATGTAGCCATCACCCTATTGAGTATTTACATAAAAAAATATGATACGATAGTATTGAAGATGTTCATGTAAATACAACTCACTGTGTTTTTTGACCTGATGAGGGCGACTGTGAGATCTCTTTGTGTCTAAAAGTAAATTAATAAACATATATGGTCATTTAGCAGATGCTTAAAACAAATTAAAATGAAGACATTTAATAAATGTTGTACATGTGGCAATCGAACCAACAAGTGGGTCTAGCATCATAGTAGTCCAACCAACTAACCTACAACAGCAGGTACCCTAGTGGTTAGAGCATTGGGCCAGTACCCAAAAGGTCGCTAGTTTGAACCCCCAAGGTGAAATAATCTGCTGATGTGCTCTTGAGCAAGGCACTTGATCCTAAGTGCTCTAGAGTAGCAGTTGATAATGGCAGACCCTGGTTGTGACCTCACTCTCAGGGGCAGAAGTGTGAAATAGGACAAATATGAGCACCCACCAACTGAATTACAAACAACTGTGAAATAAAACTATTTCTATATCCATGCCAGGGACTTCACAACGTGTTATTATCACATACTTAGGTTCTGAGTCAATACACGTGATTTGATGTTCCAAACATACTCCTCGCTATATCTGCTTGATCAGTCAGGGAAATAAAAGTGCTGAAAACATGTTGGATTTAAAAAGAAGATCAAGAACACGCTATAGGATAAAAAATACTGGAGTTTCGGCGGCGGTACAGCCCACTAGCACTAGCTATTGCTACCTACAGTAGATATATATATATATATATTTTTTTACAAATCAATACTTGGAGTCAAATATCAATACAATATGGTCCCAAAATAATATTGCGATATGTAATTGTATCAATGTTTCCCCGCCCCAGCACAAATCTACACATGTTAGCCTAACCTTCGTACCACTGTTTTACACATTTCAGATTGATTCTATGAGGCCCAATACTGTACAATTACAGTACATGAGTGTAGTGAACATAAACAGGATGAGTTTGTTCAGTTGTATTGTCATACATTGTTTGCTCAGTGACGTTGTGGTGATGTTGTTTAGTGATAAGAGTAGACTCAGCTGCCTCATTCCCAAAATGACTCAATAGCCTTGTACTGCCACTCTGTTTGCTCAGTAATATAATAATATATGCCATTTAGCAGCCGCTTTCAACCAAAGCAACTTACAGTCATGCGTGCATACATTTTACATATTGGTGGTCCCAGGAATCAAACCCACTACCCTGGCATTACAAGCACCATTCTCTATCAATTGAGCTACAAAGGACCACGATGAAGTCATACTTTCTTTGGGGACTAGCCTACTGTAGGTCGATGTCTTCCCTTGGATCGGGAATGTTCCAATTAGTGTGTTTACATAATGTTATTATTATTATTTTTTTAAAATGTATTTAACTAGACAAGTCAGTTAAGAACAAATTCTTATTTAGAATAACGGCCTACACCGGCCAAACTCGGACGACGCTGGGCCAATTGTGCGCCGCCCTATGGGACTCCCAATCACGGCCAGTTGGATTTGAACCAGGGTGTCTATAGTGACACCTCCAGCACTGAGATCAATGCCTTAGACCTCTGCACCACTTAGGAGCCCCAAGGTTTATAGGTTTTCATATTTGGTCTTCTTTCTTACCTGGGTTGGAGGGAGTGGGCGAGGCCACAGGTGCAAGGGATTGAAACGAGGGATCGTAAATATCTAAAAAGTAAAGACATTTCAACACGTAAATAATTATGCTGTCCGTAAGTTATTTAAAATTTTGAATTTTCTCCAATATCCTATCCATTCCAATGTGGTTCCTACCTGCAGGATAGATGCTAGGTTCTGTGAATGGGCAAGGGAAGTCTACTAGAACAGGAGAGAACATTAAGCTTGCATGTAAACTTAAAAGGCATTACATACATTTAATCATTTAGCAGACACTCTTATACAGAGCAACTAGGGTTAAGTGCCTTGCTAAAGGGCACACCGGCAGATTTTTCACCCAGTTAGCTCAGAGATTCGAACCACAACCTTTCGGTTACTGGCCCAACGCTCTTAACTGCTAGATTACCTGCCGCCCATCTGAAGAGTTTAGTCAAATCACAGACTATTTTGAACTTACATAATTTATTAATTAACTAGTGTATAACAAGTTGAGACATGCATAGATATGTAATAACTAGATGAGCTTTTTAGGGTGACTTGAAGTGCATGACTCTGTGCGTTCATGCATGCCAATGTTTGGTGCTTTTGAGGGCTCTTACCATCTGGCTCTGATTTGATAACGTCCAGTGGTGAAAACTCCACACCAGGATACTGACCTGTGTAGGGATGACATGGAGAAAATTGGGGTAATTTAAGGGCAATGCCATTACACTTACAGTAACAACATGGGCTTTCTTTATTTTGTGTTAATCAAACTTGATACTGAATTCCTAAATCCTTGATTCTCCTATGCTGGTTGTTCAATTTGCTGTTCCTACCATTCAACATTTGATGACCTAATCTATCACAGTATGTTTCAACAGTGCATGGCCTGACCTGTCTTCCATTCTGATTAACATAAGACACAAAAAATAACAGAGGACATTACAGCCCAGGGTGTAAACCCACCGCTCCATTTGAGCTCGGTGAGGCTGTGGTAGAGTATAGGCCCTACGGTGCCAGCAGCACGGGTGAAGTCCTGGTAGGTCATGCTGCACAGCTGACGTCCATCCACGTCAAAGTTCTGGAAAGGGATGCTGGCAGCGTCGATCTGGTGCATATCCAGCATCTGCTGCAGCCACTCCCACACCTGATACTTCGACCAGTACTGAGGCTGGGAGTCCTGGGACCACAGGCGACTGGTGTAACCAGGCATCACTGTGGAAACTGGAGTCAGGGGTAAGGTAGAGTTTAAGTACTTTTTTTTACACTTTGAGTGTGCTGGGTGTGTAGTGAAAAAATAAGAATGCCGGCTAGCTCAGTTATTTGTAAATAATTAAACCAGCAGAGCAATTCACTGAAAAAGCCATTGAGCAACCAAACTAGTCCTCACTGTCTGAGCAGGGGTATGAGCTCCATGTTGTGGGCAGCTGGCTCTCAATGCTGGCAGTGGAAGGGATGCTCATGATACAGGTGGTATGACGGACCATGGTCCAGAGCTGGGGGAGAAAGACACATACATTCAGTATGGAGTAAAACCCTAAACAAGGTGATTTGTAGGCTACAGTGTGATTACATTTACATTTTAATCATTTACTAGACACTCTTATCCAGAGCGACTTAGTTAGTTTTTTATTATGTATTATTATATTTTTTTCGTACTTACACATGGTGCACACAAACCGTGTTTTTCCCAAATCTGAGTGTCTGAGTTGAGATAGAGTATGTTTCTATATGACAACATTGACAGATGTGGAACAGGAAGACAAAGGGTGTCAGTGTGGAGACAGCGTGTATTTGAAAAGTGATGGATCTGTATGTCTGTCTGTTTTGAATACATAAAGGCCTATTTGTTCTTCTGATGGTTGAATGAAATGAGTCAGTCACACAAGGATGTGTTAATACAGGAGGCCTCGACAGTTTAGTGCAGAAATGCCTGCAGGATATGCATGATTGACGACCCAGATAAAACAAGCTCTTCCTTTAAATTACATGTCTGTGTTTAAAATAGATTAAGTTACTGTGCAGTTACTTTTTTTCAGAACTACATCCCCATAGGATACTCAGGTAATTAGAGTTGGTAATGCCAATAAATGAATAGTATACAAATGAAGGGATGCTTGATAAGGTATGCAATATGCAATATGCTTGTGCAATAGGGTAGACAATAACCGTTGTAGTTCTGTATACTGGAGAAATAAATGAAGAAATAAAACACTTTGACTGTGATGACACGTTTAAAGTTTAAAAACAAGTTCAAATGAAGTTCTAAAGAATTGTTAATGAAGTGTCATTGTAAAAGTAAATACAACATAAATAGCATCAATGAATAGTCCTTTAAATATCTATGGGAAGACGTTAGCAGCGCTACAGCAGGTGGACCACTTTATCTTCACTGCAGCACTACCATAAAGGACTGCCTGTGAAATGTTAATAGTGTGCCAACAACATGGCCTTCGTTCATGTAACTGTTGTTGAGAAAACACTTCACCACAACTATATTTGCATGCAATATGTAAATACACATTAAAATTGCAGGTCGGCACTGAGGCCTATGTCAAGAATATTGAAAGTGGAGTGGTTGCAGCACTGTACTTGTCATATATTTTACTGTTTGTCTAGACTGTAGTCCATTTTAAGAAATGTCCACCTCGGGGATCAATAAAGTATCTATCTATCTATCTATCTATCTATCTATCTATCTATCTATCTATCTATCTATCTATCTATCTATCTATCTATCTATCTATCTATCTATCTATCTATCTATCTATCTATCTATCTATCTATCTATCTATCTATCTATCTATCTATCTATCTATCTGGAATTTGTGTAGGATAATGCCTATCTGGAGTTTTAACTTTTTTGAGCATTGTCAGTTAATGTACAATTTGCGATCAAATATAGTTCAGTGAAAGGTTCAGCGATTCCAGTGACAGCTCATCTCATCTGAAAACATCTTGATTTTGGAATGAAATATTACTATAATTATGTAAATATTAAATGTGACAATGTAATCTTCTTTAACATATTGTAAGAGCGTATTATAAACACATATGGTCTGTCTGTGAAAGGTTGTCATAGTGCTCACCTGCAGTTTCAATTTGACAAACAATAGACTCAGCTCTTTATACTGTGACATATATTCCTCTTCACTTTATTGACCACTACCTGGAAAAGGCTAGATTATGATGGCTAATAAAAAGGATGACACCAAATTACTGTACAACACCATGCTTTACAGTACATTACATATTACTGTACAACACCATGTTTTACAGTACATGACCTATGTGAGCACAGTGACAGGCTGAATGAAAAACAGAAATTATACCAAGTCTTCCTCAATCCTAAATAAAAGCAGTTTCTCAAGAACAAGATCCCTGAGTGAGATTTCACCAGAGGTATGTGGCACCTGGCAGTTTAGGACATGGCTTTGGTTCAGCTCATTATGTCTCACCACTCCAGTGAAAGTTGGGACCCTGCTTTGTGTTAACCCTCAGTGCTGTCTACTGTTTGTCTGCCTAGCGTCTGGTCGGAGCAGTCTAAAGACTGTCTGTGTCCATGGAAGTAGACTGCAGGTATTGTATGTCCTGACCGTTTAGTTTGTCATCTTATCACACCCCCAAAAAACTCATTGCATATATTACCTACAACCATGATGATAGGCTTACAGATGATGGAAGTAAACGGACAGACAAATGATCACCTATCAATGTAACTTTTGTTAAGCAGTAAACGGAGAGCTTCTGGAGAATCCCTCTATGGAGTTTGATCCCAACTGATTTAAGTTACAACCCATGTGAGGTGATTACGTTACACTAGTGTGTAGTCAGGTACAGTCATTCAACCTAAACAATACAGTAGTAGTAGTTTGACATTCCTGCATGTAATTAGTCACAGATCAGTTCTCATCTGGAGCTTAGGTTTGCGTTACTATGAGTTTATTTATAAGTAATGGCCAATGTCAAGGCATGCATTATGTAACCTCTCTTTGACACCAACAAACAGCTCTGAAACATTTAAGAAGTATTGCTTCATAACATTTTCCAAGAGTAGGACCAATAGAATATTATTAACAATCGTGTGAAAACATGAATAATATATGCTGCATATTTTAGAAGGTGGCTTTGACACAGGTTTAGATATACTGTACCTTGTTGCATATTAATGTGATATAAGGGTCAGTTTGTATTTCAAAACCAAACACAGCCCATGAGGAGGACATTTGTCCATGATCACATTTACCTTGTAAACCAAAGGATATAGCATTTATTTATTTAATAATTTAATTTTTAATTGTAATTTAAATGCAAGCCACACAATTATTTAGAGCCTAATGTATATTCAGTAATCTTCTTTAACACTGTATTAACGGCACTGTAACCGTTTGTTCTATTGCTTGAAGATGTTGAAGGAGCATTAGAGGCTAAATCAAAGCTAGAAACAGTAATACAATTTAATCAAACCATCACATTCTAGTCTAAAAGACACCTAAAGTAGTACCTACATTGCTTTGTTACAGTTCGGATACACACTATCTGCACAGCCAAAACACCAATTCACTCCTAAGCCCAGCCATTTCAGCCATTGGTTTGATTGCACTATTCAGTCAGTATAACAGCAACTAACAACATAGCAAAGCAGGTTGCCTAGCAATGCTCAGCATGGTTTCCTACCAGAGCTATGGACTGGGTTCCGACCAGGATGGGAGGTGTCGTCTCTCTCTCTCTCTCTCTCTCCTCTCAGATGACTTCAGGTGAGGTAGCTAGCTGTGCTTCTCTACACAGATGAGTGGAGTGTTGTTTTCAGTGTTAGACGCTGTTCTCTTTTGCCTCCCAAAACTCCCAAAAGTTCCTGCCCACACACACACACCAAGGTGCTGCCCCAGCAGTGGGTATTTTATGCTGTCAGTTTCCTTCTCATATCCTTATCCCTCCCCAATTGGCTACCAGGTCAGGTTCAGGACAGGTAGGAATTTGCATACGAATGACTGAGTGAATTACAACACATCTGACATAGCTGTTACTTTCACTCTCTGGGCTTTCTCTCTCGGCTCCCTCTCTGGTCTGGTCTCTGGTCTCTCTCTCTCTTTCTTTCTCACATGCATGGCCACACACACACACACACACACACACACACACACACACACACACACACACAAACACAGAACGTCGCCAGGTGGCATGAAGTTTACATTGACTCAAACCTGAGGATGTTTCTGTTCTCAGAACATTTGGCTAAAGATAGACTGAAAATATATCAAACTAACATTAGAAGCTAACAGCAAGAACAATTTCCAACAAGTTCCTTTTGCCTTTTGTATAACTCATACACATCGTTTTTTTTTATGATCCTTACCCATAATTAGACCAGTTATCCTTTAGACAACCATGTTTTCGTATGAATGCTGTATGTGTAAACATACCCTTTGCTACAGCAACATAATTCCCATTGTCTGATAATTCTTCTGATGAAGAAAGAGAAAAAGGGGGGAACACTGATCTGTGTGTCTAGGACACTAACCATGTCTCATCTCAGCTAGGACACTAACCATGTCTCATCTCAGCTAGGACACTAACCATGTCTCATCTCAGCTAGGACACTAACCATGCCTCATCTCAGCTAGGACACTAACCATGTCTCATCTCAGCTAGGACACTAACCATGTCTCATCTCAGCTAGGACACTAACCATGTCTCATCTCAGCTAGGACACTAACCATGCCTCATCTCAGCTAGGACACTAACCATGTCTCATCTCAGCTAGGACACTAACCATGTCTCATCTCAGCTAGGACACTAACTATGTCTCATCTCAGTGGGAGAGCACTGTGATCTGTGTGTCTAGGATACTAACCATGTCTCATCTCAGCGGGAGAGCACTGTGATCTGTGTGTCTAGGACACTAACCATGTCTCATCTCAGCTAGGACACTAACCATGTCTCATCTCAGCTAGGACACTAACCATGTCTCATCTCAGCTAGGACACTAACCATGTCTCATCTCAGCGGGAGATACAGTGATCTGTGTGTCTAGGACACTAACCATGTCTCATCTCAGCGGGAGAGCACTGTGATCTGTGTGTCTAGGACACTAACCATGTCTCATCTCAGCGGGAGAGCACTGTGATCTGTGTGTCTAGGACACTAACCATGTCTCATCTCAGCGGGAGAGCACTGTGGATGGAGAGTGGAAGATTATTTGACCAGTCCAGGTGTGTGGTGTTCTGTGTTGTGGATACTGAAGGTGGCACAACGTGCTGTGCTCAGATCCTCTACACTCCAAAAATAAAATGTTCCTGAAGTATCCTTTAGGGGTTGTTCAATTTTTTTTTAATTGTTTTTTTTTTTAAATTTAACTAGGCAAGTCAGTTAAGAACAAATTCTTATTTATAATGACAGGCTGCCTACAGGGTCAGCCCCTGTAGTGTCTTGCTCAAGGACCCATTGACAGATTTTTCACCTTGTCGGCTCGGGTATTTGAACCAGCGACCTTTCAGTTACTGGCCCAACACTCTAACCGCTAGGCTACCTGCCGCCCCAAAACTGTGGGGGAACCCCTATAAATAAATAAATAAATCTTCAAAGAACCCATTTTAATGGGTCCTTAGATACCCTGTTGAAGAACCTTTTGGGGTTCACCCACAGTTTCCCCTACTTTTCTTATTATTATTATTATTAATACGCATAGCAATAACACAATATTTTAGTTGTCAGTGTTTATTATGATTTTAGTGGCAAAGCAGAAAAATAAAATAAATGAGGTCGTCTCCCAGCAGAGCCCCAAGTCCAGTTGGTAAATCCTCTGGTGTGTTGATATTAATGTGTTGATGTTCTCCGTATGCATAGGCAGAATGATTTTGCAGTGCATGGTGATTGAACAGGTTTCCTGTTACGTTCTTAAGAGGTTTAGGCAGGGTGAAGTCTGTGAATCCAAAAATAAATAATTATACAGATGTTCAACAAAACATGCACATGGGGTTCTTGAAAGAACCTTTTGGGGGGTAATTTTTCAGTGCCTTGAACACTAGAGTTCTTCAAAGAACTTTGAGGATCTTAGAAGAATCCTTTTTGAATCCCTAATTTTTTGAGTGTACCTATTTGTATAAAAATACAACCTAGTTGTTTTTTCGGTCTGACACAGACACCATAATGACACATGAGCATAGTGAGATGAGTGTTCAATATGATCTGATTACTGCTGGTGCCTTTGTTAGAGCAGATGTGTGGAATGCTGAGAGCTTCTCCTGCTGCTCTTATCATGTGATTATCTTTGACTGTTCCATGGAAACAGCATTAGCTGATGGATAGAGATAGAGATAGGTGTATTACTGTGTTATTCAGAGATACTATCATGCCTCTATTCAAATACACCAAACCTTGTTGCCCGGGCAACCTAATCATCTACCAGAACATTAATTACTGGCTAATTAGACAGTTCAGTGTTTGAGTGACTTTATTCCTTTGAAATTAATATTTGGTGTATCTTACTTTGATCTTACTTTGAAGACAACATTACATACAATCAGAATACTGTGTATATAGAATTGGATTTGTCCCATGCAGTTCTTTAGGGAACCATGTCACCCTTTTAACTTGCAGTTGTTGTATTTTGAAAATGATCAGAAGAAGTACAAATAGTCTATTTCTGCTTATCGCCAATTAGGGGTTTGACATGTGTAACGTTGCCACACTCATCTAGGTTCTTAAAGCTCACAGATAACTCTCTCTGGAGTTCAGCAGAGTTTAGATTGGAGCACTGACAGCTTCATGTCATTGATTGAACATTTAGAAATGTTGAAACTGTCTAATGGGCTGAAGCAAGGAGAAGTCAGAGAGGGAAGAATATGTCAAGTTTCTTCCAACAAAGTATATCGATGTCATGCATGATTCACATATTTACCTAAGTATAGCTATCATTATCCAACAAAACTATTTCCTAATGCTAAGGGAGTGGCAGAAATGTATAATAACGGAGACAATAATAACTTGTAGGCCGACTTATTCGGTCATATAAGAGATAAACCTTAATGTGTAGGTATTTACAGTTGAAGTCAGAAGTGTACATACACCTTCGCCAAATCCTAGTAAAAATTCCCTGTCTTAGGTCAGTTAGGATCACCACTTTATTTTAAGAATGTGAAATGTCAGAATAATAGTAGAGAGAATGATTTATTTCAGCTTGTATTTCTTTCATCACATTCCCAGTGAGTCAGAAGTTTACATACACTCAATTAGTATTCGGTAGCATTGCCATTAAATTGTTTAAATTGGGTCAAACGTTTCGGGTAGCCTTCCACAAGCTTCCCACAATAAGTTGGGTGAATTTTGGCCCATTCCTCCTGACAGAACTGGTGTAACTGAATCAGGTTTGTAGGCCTTCTTGCTCGCACACGCTTTTTCTGTTCTGCCCACAAATCTATAGGATTGAGGTCAGGGCTTTGTGATGGCCACTCCAATACCTTGACTTTGTTGCTTGGGGTCATTGTCCATTAGGAAGACCCATTTGCGACCAAGCTGACTGATGTCTTGAGATGTTGCTTAAATATATCTACATATATCTACATATCTATTTTGTGAAGTGCACCAGTCCCTCCTGCAGCAAAGCACCCCAGAACATGATGTTACCACCCCCTTGCTTCTCTGTTGGGATGGTGTTCTTCGGCTTGTAAGCCTCCCCCTTTTTCCTCCACACATAACGAAGGTCATAATGGCCAAACAGTTCTATTTTTCATCAGACCAGAGGACATTTCTCCAAAAAGTACGATCTTTGTCCCCATGTGCAGTTGCAAACCGTAGTCTGGCTTTTTTATGGCGGTTTTGGAGCAGTGGCTTCTTCCTTGCTGAGCAGCCTTTCAGGTTATGTCGATATAGGACTCGTTATTCTGTGGATATAGATACTTTTGTACCTGTTTTCTCCAGCATCTTCCTTTGCTGTTGTTTTGGGATTGATTTGCACTTTTCACACCAAAGTACGTTAATCTCTAGGAGACAGAACGCGTCTCCTTCCTGAGCGGAATGACGCCTGCGTGGTCCCATGGTGTTTATACTTGTTTGTACAGGTGAACGTGGTACCTTCAGTCATTTGGAAATTGCTCCCAAGGATGAACCAGACTTGTGGAGGTCTACAATTTTTTTCTGAGGTCTTGGCTGATTTCTTTTGATTTTCCCATGATGTCGAGCAAAGAGGCACTGAGTTTGAAGGTAGGCCTTGAAATACATCCACAGGTACACCTCCAATTGACTCAAATGATGTCAATTAGCCTATCAGAATTGATTATATTGTGATATAGTGAATCATAAATGAAATAATATGTCTGTAAACAATTGTTGGAAGAATTACTTGTGTCATGCACAAAGTAGATGTCCTACACGACTTGCCAAAACTATAGTTTGTTAACATGAAATCTGTGGAGTGGTTGAAAATGAGTTTTAATGACCTAAGTGTATGTAAACCTCCGACTTCAACTGTAATTTGAAGATACCTGTATTCAAATGAGAAGAGTCATTAAATGTATAATTCAGTACAACACAGGTTTACTATGTATCAAATTAGTTTTGCCCTTCTCTCTGTTGATCTAATTAACTGTAGATTTTGTTCGTATTGCCCATGTGGACATGCACTACATGGCCAAAAGTATGTGGACACCTCTTCAGCCACACCTGTTGCTGTCAGGTGTATAAAATCGAGCACATAGCCAGGCAATCTTCATAGACAAACATTGGCAGCAGAATGGCCCGTACTGAAGAGCTCAAGGACTTTCAACGTGGCACGGTCATAGGATGCCACTTTTCCAACAGGTCAGTTCTTCAAATTTCTGCCCTGCTAGAACTGCCCCGGTCAAATGTAAGTGCTGTTATTGTGAAGTGGAAACTTCTAGGAGCAACAACGGCTCAGCCACTAAGTAGTAGGCCACACAAGCTCACAGAACGGGACTGATGAGTGCTGAAGCCCGTTGCACGTAAAAATCGTCTGTCCTCAGTTGCAACACTTACTACCGATTTCCAAACTGCCTCTGAAAGCAACGTTAGCACAAGAACTGTTCATCGGGAGATTCGGGAGGTTTCCATGGCAGAGAAGCCGTACACAAGCCTAAGATAACCATGCGCAATACCAATCGTCGGCTAGAGTGGTGTAAAGCTTGCCACCATTGGACTCTGGATCAGTGGAAACGTGTTCTATGGAGTGATGAATCACACAGTCCGATGGACAAATCTGGGTTTGGCGGATGCCAGGAGAGCGATACCTGCCCCAATGCATAGTGCCAACTGTAAAGTTTGGTGGAGGAGGAATAATGGTCTAGGCCTGTTTTTCATGGTTTGGGCTAGGCCCCTTAGTTCCACTGAAGGGAAATCTTAACGCTACAGCATACAATTACATTCTAGATTATTCTGTGCTTCCAACTTTTGTGGCACCAGTTTGGGGAAGGCTCTTTCCTGTTTCAGAATGACAATGCCCCTGTGCACATAGCGAGGTCCATAGAGAAATGGTTAGTCGAGATTGGTGTGGAAGAACTTGACTGGCCTGTACAAAGCCCTGACCTCAACCCCATCAAACACCTTTGGGATGAATTGGAACTCTGACTGCAAGTAAGGCTTAATCGCCCAACATTAGTGCCTGACCTCACTAATGCTCTTGTGGCTGAATGGAAGCAAGTCCCTCCAGAAATGTTCCAACATCTAGTGGAAAGCCTCCCAAAAGAGTGGAGGCTGTTATAGCAGCAAAGGGGGGACCAATTCCATATTAATGCCCATGATTTTGGAATGAGATGTTCATTTTTGGCCATGTAGTGTACTGTACCTGGCCTTAGTCCTGGGAGGAGCTGGGTTGATTTCTGCCCTCTACTGGCTCAGTAACTCTCTGCAGTTCTCTACTACATGTGACTGGGACCAGTTCCCACGACACTGCTGCCTCGGAGGTAATGAATGAGGAAACCCAGCATTACCATGATGGTCTCTGAGAAACCCCCGTCCCCTGTACCCCCGTCCCCGTTCTTGTCTCCCCAAGCTACTAAGCCTGCTTGGTAAAATCCACCACTCCTGATCTCTAGCCAAACTCCCCAGCTACCCTAATACCTGCATGGCTCCTCGACTAGCCTCCAGCCTCTCCCACATCCCCTCTGCTGCCTATTTGTTACACCGGGGGTGTTTGCCGGCTGTTTTGGAACAGTTTTTCATCCTACTTGTAAAGGGTAAAGTCCCTCCAGGGTGTAATTTGGGGCCTAAGTCGTGCTTGGTGCCGTCCACTGTGTACGGCTGACCAGATTTGACTTCTGTAAGATTAATATGCACATCAGTGGTGAACTGGAGTCGCAAGCTATTCATTACAGCCGATGGCTTGGCCTGCCCCCCCCCCCCCCCCCCCTCTCTCTCAACTTTATCCCTTCTTTCCCCCGGTCTCAAGTCTTGCTTTCACAATTTTTTTGCCATGTCGTGAGGAGAGTTGAGTATTTGGCAGCTCATTTCATGCATCTCTGTTCCGCCTTTTCCGGGTGGATGGGGGTCGGTTGATGACACAGAGGTCCATTGGGGAAAATAGGAGAGAGAAAAGAGAGAGAGAGAGAGAGAGAGAAGGAGACCAAAGTCTGTTATATCAACTCTTTGGAAGTTGTATGAGTTGCCATACCAATGGAGTGACAAGTGGAGCAATATACTATACATTCTACACTATACATTCTTTCTCTTCATCATTCTAGATTTTAAATAGATACACTTATGCCTATATGAAAGTCTACAGTGCTATGTTCTACAGCATTTAATCATGTAGGTTCCTATCTCCCTCACTAACTTTAAGCATCAGCTGTCAAAGCTGCTTATCGATCACTGCACCTGTATACAGCCCTTCTGTAAATAGCCCATCCTACTACCTCATCCCCATATTTATTTTTTAACTTCCGCTCAATTTGCACTCCAGTATCTCTATTTGCACATTCCATCATTCCAGTGATTATGCTAATCTGTAATTTATTTCGTCACTATGGCCTATTTATTGTCTTCCTAACCTTACTGCATTTTGCACTACATTTGCACTCTGTATATAGATTTTCTATTGTGTTATTGACTGTACGTTTGTTTACTGTGTAACTCTATGTTGTTTTTTTGTCGCAATGCCTTGCTTTGTCTTGGCCAGGTCGCAGTTGCAAATGAGAAGTTCTCAACTGACCTACCTGGTTAAATAAAGGTGAAATAAAAAATAAATGTACAATGCATTCGGAAAGTACTCAGACCCCTTCACATTTTCCACATTTTGTTACGTTTAAGCCTTATTCTAAAATTTATTAAATATTAGTTTCCCTCATCAATCTAAACACAATACCCCATAATAACAAAGCAAAGACAGGTTTTTAGAAATACTTGCACATTTATTAAAAATAAAAAACAGATACGTTATTGACATAAGTATTCAGACTATGAGACTTGAAGTTGAGCTCAGGTGCATCCTGTTTCCATTGATCATTCTTGAGATGCTTCCACAACTTAATTGGAGTCCATCTATGGTAAATTCAATTGATTGGACATGATTTGGAAAGGCACACACCTGTCTAAATACAGTCCCACAGTTGACAGTGCATGTCAGAGCAAAAACCAAGCCATGAGGTCAAAGGCACAGATCTAGGGAAGGGTACCAAAACATTCCTGCACCATTGAATGTCTCCAAGAACAAGGTGGCCTTCATCATTCTTAAATGGAAGAAGTTTAGAACCACCAAGACTCCAAGAGCTGGCTGCCCTGCCAAATTGAGCAATCGGGTGAGAAGGGCTTTAATAAAAAAAAAAAAATGTATTTCACCTTAATTTAACCAGGTAGGGCAGTTGAGAACAAGTTCTCATTTACAACTGCGACCTGGCCAAGACAAAGCAAAGCAGTGCGAAAAAAACAACAACACAGAGTTACACATGGGATAAACAAACGTACAGTCAGTAACACAATAGAAAATATATGTACAGTGTGTGCAAATGTAGTAAGATTAGGAAGGTGGGGCAATAAATAGGACATAGTGGCGAAATAATTACAAATTAGCATTAACACTGGAATGATAGATGTGCAGATGATGATGTGCAAATAGAGATACTGGGGTGCAAATTAGCAAACATAACAATATGGGGATGAGGTAGTAGGGTAGGCTATTTACAGATGGGCTGTGTACAGGTGCAGTGATCTGAAAGCTGCTCTGACAGCTGATACTTAAAGTTATTGAGGGAGATGGTAGTCTCCAGCTTCAATGATTTTCGCAATCCGTTCCAGTCATTGGCAGCAGAGAACTGGAAGTGAAATGGCGGCCAAAGGAGGTGTTGGCTTTGGGGATGACTATATACCTGCTGGAGCGCATGCTACGGGTGGGTGTTGCTATGGTGACCAGCGAGCTGAGATAAGGCAGGGATTTACCTAGTAAAGACTTGTAGATGACCTGGAGCCAGTGGGTTTGGTGACGAATATGTAGTAAGGGCCAGCCAACGAGAGAATACAGGTCGCAGTGGTGGGTAGTATATGGGGCTTTTGTAACAAAACAAATGGCACTGTGAAAGACTACATCCAATTTTCTGAGTAGAATGTTGGAGGCTGTTTTGTAAATGACATCGCTGAAGTCAAGGATCGGTAAGATAGTCAGTTTTACGAGGGCATGTTTGGCAGCATGAGTGAAGGAGGCTTTGTTTGCGAAATAGGAAGCCGATTCTAGATTTAATTTTGGATTGGAGATGCTTAATGTGAGTCTGGAAGGAGAGTTTACAGTCTAACCAGACGCATAGGTATTTCTAAGTCAAACCCGTCGAGAGTAGTGATGATAGTCTGGTGGGCGGGTGCGGGCAGCGTTCAATTGAAAAGCATGCATTTAGTTTTACTAGCATTTAAGAGAAGTTGGAGGCCACGGAAGGAGTGTTGTATGGCATTGCAGCTTGTTTGGAGGTTTGTTAATACAGTGTGTGGCCAGATGTATACAGAATGGTGTCGTCTGCGTAGAGATGGATCAGAGTGTCACCAGCAGCGAGAGCGACATCATTGATATATACAGAGGATAGAGTCGGTCCAAGAATTGAACCCTGAGGCACCCCCATAGAGACTGCCAGAAGACCGGACAACAGTCCTCCGATTTGAAACACTGAACTCTATCTGAGAAGTAGTTGGAGAACCAGGCGAGGCAGTCATTTGAGAAACCAAGGCTGTTGAGTCTGCCAATAAGAATGTGGTGATTGACAAAGTCGAAAGCCTTAGCCAGGTCGATGAAGACGGCTGCACTGTACTGTCTTTTATCTATGGCAGTTATGATATAGTTTAGTACCTTGAGCGTGGCTGAGGTGCACCCATGACCAGCTCAGAAACCAGATTGCATAGCAGAGAAGGTATGGTGGGATTCGAAGTAATCAGTGATCTGTTTGTTAACTTTGATTTCGAAGACTTTAGAAAGGTAGGGCAGGATGGATATAGGTCTGTAACAGTTTGGGTCTAGAGTGTCTCCTCCTTTGAAGAGGGGGATAACTGCGGCAGCTTTCCAATCTCTAGAGACCTCAGACGATACGAAAGGGAGGTGAACTGGCTAGTAATAGGGGTTGCAACAATTTCAGCTGATCATTTTAGAAAGAAAGGGTCCAGATTTTGGGCAAGTTGCTGTGGGGGGTGCAGAGCTGTTGGCCGGGTTAGGTAGCCAGGTGGAAAGCATAGCCAGCCGTAGCAAAATGCTTATTGACATTTTTGATTAGGTGGTGACAGTGTTTCCTAGCCTCAGTGCAGTGGGCAGCTGGGAGGTGGTGCTCTTATTCTTCATGGACTTTACAGTGTCCCAGAACTTTTTGGAATTAGTACTACAGGATGCAAATTTCTGTTTGAAAAAAGCTAGCCTTTGCTTTTCTAACTGACTGTGTATATTGGTTCCGGACTTCCCTGAAAAGTTGCATGTCGCCGGGGCTATTCGATGCTAATGCAGTACGCCACAGGATGTTTTTGTGGTGGTCAAGGGCAGTCAAGTCTGGAGTGAACCAAGGGCTATATCTGTCCTTAGTTCTACATTTTTTGAATGGGGCATGCTTATTTAAGATGGTGAGGAAAGCACTTCTAAAGAACAACCAAGCGTCCTCTACTGACGGGATCAGGTCAATATCCTTCCAGGATACCCGGGCCAGATCGATTAGAAAGGTATGCTCACTGAAGTGTTTTAGGGAGCGTTTGACAGAGATAAGGGGTGGTCTTTTGACCGCGGACCCATTACGGACGTAGGCAATGAGGCAGTGATTGCTGAGATCCTGGTTGAGAACAGCGACCTTTCGGTTTCTGGCCAACACTCTAACCACTAGGCTATCTGCCGCCCTAAACATCTCTGGAGGCCCCATCCAACCTATCAGAGCTTGAGAGGATCTGCAGAGAATAATGGGGGAAACTCCCCAAATACAGGTGTGCCAAGCTTGTAGCATCATACCCAAGAAGACTCAAGGCTGTAATCGCTGCCAAAGGTGCTTCAAAAAAGTACGAAGTAAAGGGTGTGAATACTTATCTAAATGTGATATTTCCGTTTTTTATTTTTTATAAATTTGCAAACACTTATAAAAACCTGTTTTTGCTTTGTCATTATGGGATATTGTGTTTAGATTGATAAAGGCAAAAAATATTTAATCAATTTTAGAATAAGGCTGTAGTGTAACAAAATGTGGAAAAAGTGAATGGGTGTGAATGCTTTCCAAATGCACTGTATAACAGGCCTAAGGAACAGTAATACAGCCCTAGGGTCCTCTCTGACGCCCTTAGTACCTAATTCCAGTCAGTGGTCATGGCCATCACTTTGACAGGGAACAAGATAGCTGTCAGTCAGTCAGTTTGTTCAGACGAGACAGGATTGGAAGGGTGGGTACAGAAGCTGCCGCAATGCTCTGACGAGCACGGAACACATCCCCTCCTTTTCCTTCCCTCATTCATTAACAGCCTATCACGCCTGTTAGTGTCATCTTTAACGATTCACATTTTGATAAGCATATGATCCACGGGGGAAAAATAAGAATAATGTTATTAGCGTAAATTACAGCTACAAATGACGATTTCTATGGCTAAATTGTAATTTGTCGTTTTCTCCCTCCCGGTGAAACGAGAGAGAACAATGGCTATGTAATTACAGTAATGAGCACTGCAAGAGAACAGTAAATTATTTCAGAATTTCCTCTTTCTCTGGTGAATATGGAGCTGGTCTCTTTGCTGAATGTTTAACAGGACTACTGGGTTAAAAAGACAGTGAAAGAACACTGGTAGTGTGTGTGCATGTTTGTGTGTGTTAGTGCGTGTGTGCGTGCGTGCGTGTATGTTACATATTATGATTGTTTAGGCGACTGTATTGGGAGTACCAATGATTTCAAATGTCATGTCACAGTGTCTAGGTTGGAAGACTTACCTGGACTGTGAGAGTGCAATACCCTCATAAACCCATAGGTGACACTGTTGTCTCAGGGACAGCAGTGGATTTCTGAAAACATGGAGGGCCCGAGGAAAACAGACACAGATGCATCTGAAAAGACAACGAATAAGTGATGACGCCACTGCATGTGCTGCTAGTCACACATGCATTCAGGAACCATACACTGGGAAGCTCTATTCATGTGACATAATGTATAACTAATGATGTCTCTAACTCACTTTGTGAAGGCATCTGATTCCTGTGATCCTCCTAGAGAGGAGAGAGAGAGAGAGAGAGAGAGAGAGAGAGAGAGAGAGAGAGAGAGAGAGAGAGAGAGAGAGAGAGAGAGACAAAAGACAATGGTCAGCAGACTCCTAATTAGAGAGGACAGACTGGGGTCTTTGGTGTGTGTGAGGCTGTATCATTGTCCTACTAAAGCTACAGCCAGCCCCCTGTGTTTAAATTAATCAAACTCAGAGACAAGCCACCACATCTGTCTAATTAGAGAGGACAGACTGGGGTCTTTGGTGTGTGTGAGGCTGTATCATTGTCCTACTAAAGCTACAGCCAGCCCCCTGTGTTTAAATTAATCAAACTCAGAGACAAGCCACCACATCTGTCTAATTAGAGAGGACAGACTGGGGTCTTTGGTGTGTGTGAGGCTGTATCATTGTCCTACTAAAGCTACAGCCAGCCCCCTGTGTTTAAATCAATCAAACTCAGAGACAAGCCACCACATCTGTCTAATTAGAGAGGAGAGACTGGGGTCTTTGGTGTGTGTGAGGCTGTATCATTGTCCTACTAAAGCTACAGCCAGCCCCCTGTGTTTAAATTAATCAAACTCAGAGACAAGCCACCACATCTTTCTGCCCCAGGCCCAACAACTAACTGCCTCCCTCTGACCCAGCTAGTAGCATACTGCTAGATCAAACAGCCTATATACCTCCCCTGATTGGATCCAACATAGTACCACAGCCCAGGAAGAGGACGCTTGAAACAATACAGAAGCATCTCAGAAGTAGGGTAGTAGTTATGAGAAGAACTGGACAAAAAAATAATAGTAGAAGTTATACCCTTGCATATCGTACCGTTGCACTACATCATGCTAATTTCCAGACATAAATGCAAGAGAAGCAAATTAAGACAAAAGAGACTGTGTTGAGAGATGTTCTTACAATTATGCTTCTCTTTTTGCTTTGTGTCTGTTGAGAGTTTGGGGAATACTTTATTTTTGGGCAACTCAGTGAAACAGAACAGTTTATCTCTGAAACATGTGGGCTACAATTAAAAGTGAATGTGATGGTGTTTTGTGTCAGTCTGGTAAAACAATGCTGCACAATAGTACAATGGGATTATAAAGAAGGCAAACAACACATTCTTTGTGTTAAAGTTAAAGCTCTCCCAGAGCTATCTCTCTCTTTCTCGCTCTCTCTCTCTGTTCTATCTCTCTTTTTGGCTAGAAGTGGTATTCCACAGAAGGTGGTCTAGAGGGACAGAAAGGAAGAGAAGGAGAATTGAAAAGGAGAGAGAGGAGGGATATGTTGAGAGGAACAATTAGCATGGGTGTGTCAGGTAACTAATTATGTGTGTGGTCGTGACTGACTGACTGACTGAGGATACATTCTCTCCTTTTTACAAATCACTGTTAGAATTACTTTTTGCTCACGTAGATTACCATAACAGCGATTATCTGGCAGCGAAACACTGCTTTTCCCTCAAGACCAGAACAACATCTAACAACATATTTAATTAATTGCACTTTCTATTAATTGTTTATCTACAGATACAAATTAACTGAAACTAGCAGATTGTGCAGCTCTAGAGTGAAATGTAAAAAAGTGTGATATATCAATATTCCCACCAATAACTTCAGTATGGAATTCCAAGACCAATGCCCAAATGTTGTAGCCATACCCTTTGGTGTCGTTGGTGTGTCCTGTGTCTCTCAAGGTTATTCAAGATTTGGGTGGAATCCATTCAAAGTGCAACGGATGAACAGGTTCAATTACATTACCTACAGTAGCTACAGTATCTAACCACCTAACCATCACTCCCCAGAGGGATCAAGACTGGATTCAGACATTAAAATCCCACTAGGTCTTATGGGTACAAATGAGCACAGCAGAATCAGTATTTTTTACCCCTTTTCCTCCCCAATTGGTAGTTACAGTCTTCTCCCATCGCTGCAACTCCCGTACGGACTCAGGAGAGGTGGTTGAGAGCCATGCGTCCACCGAAACACAACCATGCCAAGCCGCACTGCTCGCTTAACCCGGAAGCCAGACGCACCAATGTGTCGGAGGAAACACCCTACAACTGGCGGCCGTGTCAGCGTGCATGCACCCAGCCTGCCACAGGAGTCGCTAGAGCGACGCTGGGCCAATTGTGCGTCGCTTCATGGGTCTCTCGGTCTCGGCCGGCTGCAACACAGCCCGGATCGAACCCGGATCTGTAGTGAAGCCTCAAGCACTGCAGTGCCTTAGACCTCTGTGCCACTCAGCCCAGCAGAATCAGTATTTCACAGACCTCTAGTCTGAAAGATGGAGGGAGGAGAGAGGAGGAGGGGACATGTCCTTCACTCTCTCGCTCCTCTCAGTCTTCTCTGTTCACCCTTTCTTTGCTAACGGCTGAAAAGACTGATAGACATTATTGGACCTAATCAGAGTAGAATGTGGAAAAGTGCTGAGGTGAGACAACAGAAATGACCTGACTTCATCGTGCCTGCTCTCTCTGCCCTCCCTCTCTCAGGCACCTTTGTATTCCTCCTGTACTCTGGATGATAGAGAAAGATTGAGTTAGCGAAGGAGGCAGGGAATGCAGTGGAGGTAGGGTAACCACAAGGCTCCATGACTGACAGCCCAAATAGGGGCACAGAGGACATAAAAGAGGTTAGAGAGAGACATTTTTTAATTTCGAAAGACATACTCTTCATCGTCAACATTGACCACCATAACGTTCATCATTGATTTTGTCCCCTTTAGCAAATGAGTATCGTTGCAGTTGAGAGTTCCCATTCCATTACTTTAACGGCTTGGACAACTTTAAGCTGTGTGTGTGTGTGTGTGTGTGTGTGTGTGTGTGTGTGTGTGTGTGTGTGTGTGTGTGTGTGTGTGTGTGTGTGTGTGTGTGTGCATACTTTAAAATGTGTGTCTGGCTGGATGTCCTTACGGATTTTAGGTATTTCATGGTGCTGAAAATGAACCAAAGCGAAGGAGGGAGGGAGTGTAGGGAGCAGAGGGAGGTGAGGTGAGGGGAGTGGATGGCCAGCGTACAAGGGATGACAGGTAAGGAATAATTGAGCCTGTGCCAGTGAAGCCTGGAATTGAGCAGATCCCCGTAACTAGAGCAGCCTGATCACTCGAAATTGACTTCTGACGTTTGAAAAGGTCCTGAGAACGTTGATATATGCTCACACAAATTGTTTAAATGATTGCCCAGCACTGGGCATGAACTCGTGACACTCAGAGTCAAAGCTTGCTGCTCAGACCATTGCGTCACCACAGTTCACAATGCTGTAGCAAGCCATGAGAATACTTGATTTTACTTGATGGTAATAGAGAGTTGTTTTTTCATTATTTAGTATTAAGCCATCCCCAAACCATAGCCTTATCCACTCGGAATGAATGCCTAAACTGCTAACCTTTTCAGTTGTGTCTGTTTTAACCCTGTAACCACGTGGAATTTACCCTGTAACCATGTGGAATTTACCCTGTAACCACGTGGAATTTACCCTGTAACCATGTGGAATTAACCCTGTAACCACGTGGAATTAACCCTGTAACCACACAGAATTAACCCTGTAACCACGTGGAATTAACACTGTAACCACGTGGAATTAACCCTGTAACCACGTGGAATTAACGCTGTAACCATGTGGAATTAACCCTGTAACCACGTGGAATTAACCCTGTAACCACGTGGAATTAACCCTGTAACCACGCGGAATTAACCCTGTAACCAGGCGGAATTAACCCTGTAACCACGCGGAATTAACCCTGTAACCTTGTGGAATTAACGCTATAACCACGTGGAATTAATCCTGTAACCACGTGGAATTAACGCTATAACCACGTGGAATTAACCCTGTAACCACGTGGAATTAACCCTTTAACCACGTGAAATGAACCCTGTAACCATGCGGAATTAATGCATCAAAAATATCATCCATAATATGTCAAATTTCGAAGGGAAACTATGAGATCTTGTTGAACTAGAGGACCGGTGCCTGGGGGAGCCAGCCAGGGAGTTACCTTACACTCACACTCTTACAGTAAACACATTACGTTACTTTCTCTTTACTCCCCCTCTTTAGTCTCTTTTTCCCTCACTCTCTGCCATCCCTAACCCTCTCGCTCCCTTTGAGAAGATATCTTGTCGGTGCTCATGGGAACAACAAAGAACACAGACCACAGCAGTAAAACTTTGGATGATGGACAACCTTTTGGGGCCTGAAAGTTGGAAACAGTGTGGCTGGGTGAAGGGAGGTTGGAGCTGCCTAATTTGTATTAGATAGCCTGTCCTGGTCAGAAGGGAGAAGAGCTCAAAGCAGCAGCTCCATACATGGGTAAGAAAGTGTGGTGTGCAATGCATCTATTGAATAAAACAAGTCATACTGGTTTGGTGGAGAGTTTGTGCATGAGAAATGTATCCTGTAAAATCAATCATAATGCAAAGAATAGCAAACACACACACACACACACACACATAATCACAAATATCCATCCACCCCCTCCAGCCACAGTTTGCCACCACTAAAGCAAATGTCCCCTCAGATGTAAATCATGGTGTTTGACCAGACAGTGACAGCCCCTTTCCCCTCTCTGTTTACCTGTTAGCAGATCTATTCTCCCCTTGTCTCCCAGCATCACTGTCCCACACATTCTCCCTCTGGCCTACAGGCGGTGAAGGGGCTTTAAAAGGTTAATTTGTTTTTATGTTTGTTCATATTGCGGTCAACCTGTGAAGTAAGATAGTCTTGTCACAGCTGGGCCTAGCCAGGGGTCCAAACATTATAATAGTCCATAAACACAGTAAAAGCCTGCAGATGACAGCCTGTCACAACCCAACCCTTCACTGTCTGCTGCTTACTAAAACAAACTCCTTCAATAAGTGTTTGGGAGGTGGTTGTCTCTAAGGGCTGCCTTGGGAGGGTATATAAGAAAAGAAGACGGTGAGAACCAAGTGTACGTGGCACAGCCTTGCCCCCGGCTTCTGTCGTAACGCTGTCGGATAGGAGTGTGTGCTCATGTGAGTGTCTGTGTACATTTGTGTGTGCGTGTCTTTAAGTCCTTGTTTCCATAGACATCAACCCTGCTGTGTTACTATGGGAGTTATGGCCCAGGAGGCCAGTGTGGTAGCACATTAGATCTGTGTAGAACTGGTACGTAAAGAAAGACACCAACAGAAATGGAACTACTGTACCTACACTCGTGCCATTTCTTCATGTGGCAACACCCACCCAGACTGGCCCTATCAATCCCACATACAGCCCAACCTGTTAAATTACTGCCACACATCTCTGGCCACCATGCTGTTTTCACTTCTCTGATGTTGGCCTTCTGGTGTCAGGTTGAGTCCCGCTGGGCTGAAAGGACAGAGCAGAGCAGCTAACAGCAGCCTTAACAGCCTGGGTGATAATGGTGTTTGCTATGTTCCTGCTGGGGAAAGAGAGCTGGTCCATCTTAAAGGCTTATAGCTTTTAAAAGGCTCCCCATTCATCAGCTTACTGTTGTATGATGGCAGAGAGGTGGGCACCCACCTCACTCACCCAAGGACAAACTACAAAACAACAGGTCAAATCAAGCTTTATTTATACAGGACATTTCAGACATGGAATGCAACGCAATGTGCTTTACAGAAAAAAATGAGAATAAAAATGGAAATATTTACTACACAACAAACATAAGATAAAGAACACAAGAATGACACAAACTGAACAAATAAAAAGCACCCTGAGGAAAAGCAAAGCTAAAAAGATGTGTTTTAAGATCTCTTTTAAATATGTCCACAGTTTTGGCCCCCTCAGGTTCTCTGGCAGGCTAATCCAGAGGCTGGGGGCATAATAACTAAAGGCTGCCTCTCCATGTCTCTTGGTCCTAGGCTTTGGGATAGTTAAAAGAGGGACATACTGGCTACAAAACTTAAAAGCATGTCTGACATGTATTGGGGTGCACAAAAACATGGATTGATTTAAAAACCAATAGAAATTAAATTAATTATAAAACTCATAGGCCGCCAATGCCTATGGAAGCCAATGTAGCTCAGATGGTAAAGCATGGAGCTTGCAACGCTAGGGTTGTGGGTTCGATACCCATGGGGGACCAGCACGAAAAAAGTATAAGCATGTATGCACTAACTAGCTGTAAGTCTGATAAATTACTAAAATGTAAAGGAATTATAAAGGAAGGGTGATTGTTAAAATATATACAAGGCATTATGTTTCAGAAATAATTTCAACCTGTATTCAGCATCTCCAGTATTTATCTTTATCTTACCACTACATCCCTGATCACAAAAGGGATGGTAGGGAATGAGTGTTTGAGCTGAGTGCTTCTAGTAAAGACAGAAGAGAAATCCCTCTCTGTCTCTCCACGCATCTTCCTCCTGGTGATTTATAAACATGAAGCCTCAACAGGAGACGTAAAGAGATGCAACCAGCAGTGTTTCAGGGACGGATGAATGGGTAGAGCAGTAGTTGTCTCATTTACATCTACAGTACATAGTAAATGGTGTGTCTGTGTGTGCATGCATGTGGGTGTTGGTTCATGGGTGCATGCTTGCTTGTGTGGGTGCATGCGTATCTCTGTAAAAAGGATTTAAACTATAGATATGCTATAGGCTAATTGCAAAGTTGTCTTCCAACGGCTAATGTCAGAATGTTTCTTGGTAAACAGGGATGCTGTATTAGCGGCTTGTTTACCATAGCTACATAAGACCAACTTCCAGGAACGTCCCTCTGAGAGTCATTATCCCTGATCCCATGGACGATGACAGGAGAAAGGACAAGGAGATGGAAATACAGACGCTGTGCTTTCTGATGTCTCCCTTCATTCCCTAGAGATGACTAATACTTCCATAATAATAACACTTCCATAATAATAACACTTCCACAATAATAACACCCCTACAATAATAACACCCCCACAATAATAACACCCCCACAATAATAACACAGCCACTATAATAACACCCCCACAATAATAACACCCACACAATAATACCACTTCCACAATAATAACACCCCCACAATAATAACACAGCCACTATAATAACACCACCACAATAATAACACCCCTACAATAATACCACTTCCACAATAATAACACCCCCACAATAATAACACCCCCACAATAATAACACCTCCACAATAATAACACCCCCACAATAATAACACCCCCACAATAATAACACCTCCACAATAATAACACCTCCACAATAATAACACTTCCACAATAATAACACTTCCACAATAATAACACTTCCACAATAATAACACCCCCACAATAATAACAGCCCCACAATAATACCACTTCCACAATAATAACACTTCCACAATAATAACACTTCCACAATAATAACACTTCCACAAGGCAACAAACACAATTATTCCTGTATCGGACTATAGGATTATCTTTTTTTCCAGGAAACCCATGTATTTGAGCATTAATTTGCTATTCTTACTCATCATGATAACATGTAGTGCGCCAGGCTTTTAGAGAAGCTGCTCCATCATCAGCCACTTTCACTGACAAAGTCAGATATTACTTAGGTGATGTTTTCACTGCAGTGACTTACTTGTGTTAATTCACATTATTCGATCTACTGAGAGGGTCATCGACTGTCACCTGCCCTCCATCGAGTTTCTTCCCGCATGCTGTGGCCCTCATCAACTGGCCATCGGGTTCATAGAGATTAAGAGACTTTGCTTTTGAGCCGATCACTGTACCTTGTCATCAATACTGTACTGTATGTATACAGTGGGGAGAACAAGTATTTGATACACTGCCGATTTTGCAGGTTTTCCTACTTACAAAGCATGTAGAGGTCGAAGCATGTAAAATCCAGAAAATCACATTGTATGATTTTTAAATAATTAATTAGCATTTTATTGCATGACATAAGTATTTGATCACCTACCAACCAGTAAGAATTCCGGCTCTCAGAGACCTGTTAGTTTTTCTTTAAGAAGCCCTCCTGTTCTCCACTCATTACCTGTATTAACTGCACCTGTTTGAACTGGTTACCTGTATAAAAGACACCTGTCCACACACTCAATCAAACAGACTCCAACCTCTCCACAATGGCCAAGACCAGAGAGCTGTGTAAGGACATCAGGGATAAAATTGTAGACCTGCACAAGGCTGGGATGGGCTACAGGACAACAGGCAAGCAGCTTGGTGAGAAGGCAACAACTGTTGTAGAAAATGGAAGAAGTTCAAGATGACGGTCAATCTCCCTCGGTCTGGGGCACCAAGCAAGATCTCACCTCGTGGGGCATCAATGATCATGAGGAAAGTGAGGGATCAGCCCAGAACTACACGGCAGGACCTGGTCAATGACCTGAAGAGAGCTGGGACCACAGTCTCAAAGAAAACCATTAGTAACACACTACGTCGTCATGGATTAAAATCCTGCAGCGCACGCAAGGTCCCCCTGCTCAAGCCAGCGCATGTCCAGGCCCGTCTGAAGTTTGCCAATGACCATCTGGATGATCCAGAGGAGGAATGGGAGAAGGTCATGTGGTCTGATGAGACAAAAATATAGCTTTTTGGTCTAAACTCCACTCGCCGTGTTTGGAGAAAGAAGAAGGATGAGTACAACCCCAAGAACACCATCCCAACCGTGAAGCATGGAGGTGGAAACATCATTCTTTGGGGATGCTTTTCTGCAAAGGGGACAGGACGACTGCACCGTTTTGAGGGGAGGATGGATGGGGCCATGTATCGCGAGATCTTGGCCAACAACCTCCTTCCCTCAGTAAGAGCATTGAAGATGGGTCATGGCTGGGTCTTCCAGCATGACAACGACCCGAAACACACAGCCAGGGCAACTAAGGAGTGGCTCCGTAAGAAGCATCTCAAGGTCCTGGAGTGGCCTAGCCAGTCTCCAGACCTGAACCCAATAGAAAATCTTTGGAGGGAGCTGAAAGTCCGTATTGCCCAGTGACAGCCCCGAAACCTGAAGGATCTGGAGAAGGTCTGTATGGAGGAGTGGGCCAAAATCCCTTCTGCAGTGTGTGCAAACCTGGTCAAGAACTACAGGAAACGTATGATCTCTGTAATTGCAAACAAAGGTTTCTGTACCAAATATTAAGTTCTGCTTTTCTGATGTATCAAATACTTTTGTCATGCAATAAAATGCAAATTAATTATTAAAAAATCATACAATGTGATTTTCAGGATTTTTGTTTTAGATTCCGTCACTCACAGACCTCTACATGCTTTGTAAGTGGGAAAACCTGCAAAATCGGCAGTGTATCAAATACTTGTTCTCCCCACTGTATATTCATGGCACTGTCCCTCCCTCTGCATACAACCCCTCTGTAAATTGTATATCCTCACTGTAAATCATCTTAAAATTCAGAGTTTCATGTTTAAGTTTAACTGTATTAAAGTGATTCTTCAGGATTTTGGCAATGAGTTACTTTAGCATGCTAGCACTTACCAATAGACTTCCATTCATTGTGCTAATGCTAATTAGCATTTGCTTGTGAAACTACCTCTAACTTACCTCATACTGGACACAGAGACATAAAAATAGTATCCATAAGTTTATCTGACTCTGGGGAAGTATCCTGAAGTATCCCTTTAATATTGTATTTTCAGTATGTTGACTATGTTGTGTCTGTATTCTGTTTGTACATTGTATATTGCTGTCAGCACCTATTCACTAAGTCAAATGTACTTGGGGAATAAAGTGATCCTGATTCTGACTTGATCTCTGGGATACCATGGGACACATAGTTGTACTGTATATGAAGCAGAAAGCAGAATGACGCACTATTAATGGTATGGCTAGAGGGCTTGGATATGGTATAAACCATTCTCTCTTTTAGAATTCTCACTCCATTTTACACTCTTCGTCTTTATTTTCCCAGTAGAGCCAGGCAATTGCTCTGAGATCCTTATCATATTGATCTGAGTGGTGCGTGTGTGTGTGTTTGTGTGTGTGTGTGCGAGTGTGTGTTTGTGCGTGTGTTTTTCGACTACCTATCTGTGCGTGTTTGTGTGATTGCGTGTTAGTGTGCTGGGCTCCTGCTCTGATATTAACTCATATAAAAAAAATAGTCCCTGAACTCAGGCCAGTAAGCATCCTTAGAGCCCGCTTGCCACTCCCCACAGTGAGGGGGAAAAGGTAATATTATTAGTGGATATCTGGAAAGGTTAGGTCATTAGGGAGATGGATATAAATATAATTTAGGAAAGCTCTGTTATTAGTGTAAAAGGTTCGGGGAACAGTCTCAGAATCACCCAGTTCAGAGGACAGGAATTACGGGACATTATTTAGAGGTTGACCAGGAAGTATTGACTCACTGTGCTGAACACTGGTCAGCTACCTAACATTAATGTAATGTAACCACACGTGTCACAAGGTTTGTGCCTAAGTGTCTTTATCATGTCAGGTATGAACTTGACAGACTGAACAGGTCTTATTAAAAAAATAATTACATTAATTGTTCCACTTCCTGATTTCAGTGTGAAATAACCAGCATGTTATATAACTGAAGGTAGAACAGACAGGTATTGAATTTGGTCAGAGAGTCTGAGCTCATCTCATTTTTTCCATTCTCTTTGCATGGTAGCCTACTGTGCTGTGAAGTGAGAGTATATACAGTAGGTGGTTATGATTGGGTCTGGTAGGCTCAGATGACCTAAAGCACACTCATTCTATCAGATGGGCATGGAGATAACGCTATCACAGACGCCAATCAGGTACCATTGCCCCACAGTAATCAAATGAAATACATTTGCTTTGTAACTATTTTACAGATTAGGGTGATAAAAGCAAAAGCAGACATTTCAAAGTGGGGACCATCTGGGGTTGTCTCCATGAGGCTGTATACACACACACACACACACTTGGAGAAAATAAATACTATGCTCTAAGTAGTGGCTGCTTGACGTAGGAGTGGGGGTGGGGGGTTGAGAATATGGAAACTGCCGTCAATACAATTATCATCTAAGCTGCAACACTGTTTATGACCTTCAGCGTGACATAGCGGCTGCATATCAGTCTTCTCCTTTCACTTCATATCAGTCTACTCCCTTCACTTCATATCAGTCTACTCCCTTCACTACATATCAGTCTACTCCCTTCACTACATATCACTTCATATCAGTCTACTCCCTTCACTTCATATCAGTCTACTCCCTTCACTTCATATCAGTCTACTCCCTTCACTTCATATCAGTCTACTCCCTCCACTTCATATCAGTCTACTCCCATCACTTCATATCAGTCTACTCCCTTCACTTCATATCAGTCTACTCCCTCCACTTCATATCAGTCTACTCCCATCACTTCATATCAGTCTACTCCCTTCACTTTATATCAGTCTTCTCCCTCCACTTCATATCAGTCTACTCCCTTCACTTCAAATTAGTCTACTCCCTTCACTTCATATCAGTCAACTCCCTCCACTTCATATCAGTCTACTCCCTTCACTTCATATTAGTCTACTCCCTTCACTTTAGGGGCCATACAATATAGGACAGACTTTGTTATAAACCAACCAACCAGTGGTACATTTATTGGAAACGTTAAACACATTCTGAGTGGTACATTTATTGAAAAAATTCAACACAGCTAGAATTACATTTTATCTATTTACCTGCACTTCTGCCTGAATCCAATTACTGCTGACTCAAGCAACTGACTTTATTATGCAAGTTAAAGAACTGATGGTTAGTTATGAGCGCTGGTGAATGATTTCCACTTTATACCCTACCCAATCAACTTAATACAGCCCATACTAAAGGAGACTATTACTGAGAATGATGATGGATGTACAGTAAAATATTCAACTTAATATATGATTATATAAGATGGCGCCGACAGATAGGGCAGCCGTGCTTCTAGCTCCTAAGCAACTTTGCAGTATTTTGTTATTTTATGTTATTTTTCTTACATTATTAGCCCATAATTTCTTTTTTTATTACATACAATCGGAAATAACTTTTGTATACCAGAGCTCACCAGCATTAGCAGCTTTACGACCTTGAATACGACTTTCCCGAATTGGATCCTTTGTTCGTACACCCCAGGGCAATTGAACTGATTCCAGAGGCTGATCCCAAGAGGACTCTCTTTGGTTATAGTCACAGCCGTGTAAATTCCCCCTCAAGCCGATACCACGACGGCCCTCAAAGAACTTCACTGGACTCTATGCAAACTGGAAACAACATTTATTGTAGCTGAGAATTTTAACAAAGGTAATCTGAGGAAAACGTTACCGAAGTTCTACCAACACATTAACTGTAGCACTTGCTCTGAGAAAACACTGGTCTACTGCTACTCAACTTTTCGAAATGCCTACAAGGCCCTCCCCCGACCTCCCTTCGGCAAATCTGATCACAACCCCAAATCTGATCACAACCCCATTTCGCTCCTCCCTTCCTATGGGCAAAAACTCAAACAGGAAGTACCCGTGCTACGGACTATTCAACGCTGGTCTGACCAATCGGAATTCATGTTTTAAGATAGTTTGTATCACGCGGACTGGGATATGTTCCGGGTAGCCTCTGAGAATAATATTAACGAATACATAGATACGGTGACTGAGTTTATCAGGAAATGTATAAGAGATGTTGTACCCACTGTGGCTACTAAAACCTACCCAAACCAGGTAGCGAGAACCACTGCATTTAACCAGGGCAAGGTGACTGGGAATATGACTGAACACAAACAGTGTGGTCATTCCCTCCCTAAGGCAATCAAACAGGCAAAACGTCAGTACAGAGACAAGGTGGAGTTGCAATTCAACGGCTCAAACACGAAACGTATGTGGCAGGGTCTACAGAGAATCATGGACTACAAAGGGAAAACCAGCCACGTCGCGGACACTGACGTCTTGCTTCTGGATAAGCTAAACACCTTTTTTCGCCCACTTTGAGGATAACACAGTGCCACCAACGTGGCCATCGACCAAGAACTGTGGGCTCTCCTTCTCCGTGGCAGATGTGAGTAAGACATTTAAGCACGAAAACCCTCGCAAGGCTGCCGGCCCAGACGGCATCCCTAGCCGCGTCCTCAGAGCATGCGCAGACCAGCTGGCTGGAGTGTTTACGGACATATTCAATCTCTCCCTATCCCAGTCTGCTGTCCTCACATACTTCAAGATGTCCACCATTGTTCCTGTACCCAAGAAAGCAAAGGTAATTGAACTAAATGACTATTGCCCCGTAGCACTCACTTCTGTCATCATGAAGTGATTTGAGAGACTAGTCAAGGATCATATCACCTCTACCTTACCTGACACCCTAGACCCACTTCAATTTGCTTACCGCCCCAATAGATCTGCAGATTATGCAATTGCCGTTGCACTGCACACTGCCCTATCCCATCTGGACAAGAGGAATACCTATGTAAGAATACCTGTTCATTGACTATAGCTCAGCATTCAACACCATAGAACCCTCCAAGCGCATCATTAAGCTCGGAGCCCTGGGTGTGAACCCTGCCCTGTGCAACTGGGTCCTGGAATTCCTGATGGGCCGCCCCAAGTGGTGAAGGTAAGAAAACAACACCTCCACTTTGCTGATCCTCAAACAGGTCCCCACAAGGGTGCGTGCTCAGCCCCCTCCTTTACTCCCTGTTCACCCATGACTGCGTGGCCACGCACGCCTCCAACTCAATCATCGAGTTTATAGACGACACAACAGTAGTAGGCCTGATTACCAACTATAACGAGACAGCCTACACAGAGGAGGTGAGGGCCCTGGGAGTGTTGTGCCAGGAAAATAACCTCTCACTCAACGTCAATAAAACAAAGGAGCTGATCGCGGACATTAGGAAACAGCAGAGGAAGCACCCACCTATCCACATCGACGTTCCTCAGCGTACAAATCACTGACAAACTGAAATGGTCCACCCACACAGACAGTGTGGTGAAGAAGGCACAATAGCACCTCTTCAACCTCAGGAGGCTGAAGAAATTTGGCTTGGCACCTAAGACCCTCACAAACTTTTACAGATGTACAATTGAGAGCATCCTGTTGGGCTGTATCACCACCTGGTATGGCAACTGCACCGCCCACAACCGCAGGTCTCTCCAGAGGGTGGTGCGGTCTGCCCAATGCATCACCGGGGGCAAACTACCTGCCCTCCAGGACACCTACAGCACCCGATGTCACAGGAAAGCCAAAAAGATCCTCAAGGACAACAACCACCCGAGCCACTGCCTGTTCACCCCACTATAATCAAGAAGGCGGGGTCAGTACAGGTTTATCATAATGGGAACGAGAGACTGAAAATAGCTACTATCTCAAGGCCATCAGACTGTTAAATAGCCATCACTAGCACCTTAGAGACTGCTGGCCTATATACATAGACTTGAAATCACTGGCCACTTTAATAATGAAACACTAGTCAATTGAATAATGCTTACATATTTTGCATTACTCATCTCATATGTACAGTGGGGAGAACAAGTATTTGATACACTGCCGATTTTGCAGGTTTTCCTACTTACAAACCATTTAGAGGTCTGTAATTTTTATCGTAGGTACACTTCAACTGTGAGAGACGGAATCTAAAACAAAAATCCAGAAAATCACATTGTATGATTTTTAAATAATTAATTTGCATTTTATTGCATGACATAAGTATTTGATCACATACCAACTAGTAAGAATTCCGGCTCTCACAGACCTGTTAGTTTTTCTTTAAGAAGCCCTCCTGTTCTCCACTCATTACCTGTATTAACTGCACCTGTTTGAACTCGTTACCTGTATAAAAGACACCTGTCCACACACTCAATCAAACAGACTCCAACCTCTCCACAATGGCCAAGACCAGAGAGCTGTGTAAGGACATCAGGGATAAAATTGTAGACCTGCACAAGGCTGGGATGGGCTACAGGACAATAGGCAAGCAGCTTGGTGAGAAGGCAACAACTGTTGGCGCAATTATTAGAAAATGGAAGAAGTTCAAGATGACGGTCAATCTCCCTCGGTCTGGGGCACCATGCAAGATCTCACCTAATGGGGCATCAATGATCATGAGGAAGGTGAGGGATCAACCCAGAAGTACACAGCAGGACCTGGTCAATGACCTGAAGAGAGCTGTGACCACAGTCTCAAAGAAAACCATTAGTAACACACTACGCCGTCATGGATTAAAATCCTGCAGCGCACGCAAGGTCCCCCTGCTCAAGCCAGCGCATGTCCAGGCCCGTCTGAAGTTTGCCAATGACCATCTGGATGATCCAGAGGAGGAATGGGAGAAGGTCATGTGGTCTGATGAGACAAAAATATAGCTTTTTGGTCTAAACTCCACTCGCCGTGTTTGGAGAAAGAAGAAGGATGAGTACAACCCCAAGAACACCATCCCAACCGTGAAGCATGGAGGTGGAAACATCATTCTTTGGGGATGCTTTTCTGCAAAGGGGACAGGACGACTGCACCGTTTTGAGGGGAGGATGGATGGGGCCATGTATCGCGAGATCTTGGCCAACAACCTCCTTCCCTCAGTAAGAGCATTGAAGATGGGTCGTGGCTGGGTCTTCCAGCATGACAACGACCTGAAACACACAGCCAGGGCAACTAAGGAGTGGCTCCGTAAGAAGCATCTCAAGGTCCTGGAGTGGCCTAGCCAGTCTCCAGACCTGAACCCAATAGAAAATCTTTGGAGGGAGCTGAAAGTCCGTATTGCCCAGTGACAGCCCCGAAACCTGAAGGATCTGGAGAAGGTCTGTATGGAGGAGTGGGCCAAAATCCCTGCTGCAGTGTGTGCAAACCTGGTCAAGAACTACAGGAAACGTATGATCTCTGTTATTGCAAACAAAGGTTTCTGTGCCAAATATTAAGTTCTGCTTTTCTGATGTATCAAATACTGCAAATTAATTACTTAAAAATCATACAATTTGATTTTCTGGATTTTTGTTTTAGATTCCGTCACTCACAGTTGAAGAGTATCTATGATAAAAATTACAGACTTCTACATGCTTTGTAAGTGTGAAAACCTGCAAAATTGGCAGTGTATCAAATACTTGTTCTCCCCACTGTATCTGGAGTGCAAAAAAGCTATAAAAAGACATTGCATAGTATGAGTTGTTGGCTGAATATGTACACTATACATTGGTGGATGTTGGATGGTTAACTATACTATACAAGATACAACTGACAGGATACTAATATGCAAGTGAATGACTACATAAGTTAAGTCCAAGAATTACTTGCAATATTGCACGTGATATGAAATAACAACTGTACATGAGTATGTATATACAGACCTGAATGAATAATTAAGTCCTGAGTGATTACAGACCAGAGTTACTCACGGATGGATGCATAATTGTTAAACTAGGTCCTAACACCCCAACAGTTCCAGGTCTGTGTTGCCGACGGCACGGCACCCCGATGAGGCATTATATAGTCTAATAGCCGCCGGCAGGAAGGATCTCCTGTAGTGCTCTCTGGCACACCGTGGTGGGATCAGTTTGTGACTGAAGGTGCTCCTCTGCGTCATAACCATTGCATGTTGCATGTATTGCATGTACAGTAACAGACAGTTACGTTGATGGTTTTTGGAATCTTTGAGTTGTCACTGCATTAGACTAACCAGAGATGATTTGATGTTGAAATGTTGAAGTTGAACTGGTGCTGGATTAGTGGAGGTAGCTCCTGTTTTCTTTGCAACTTGTGGTAACTCTCTGTGGTTCTAAACCAATAGTTGTTTAGTGGACCGAAAATGTCTGTTACTGTACATGCAATAAGCTTTGTGGACTTCACTGGACAGTGGTTGCTATCCGGTATTGTGATAAAACTAAGGTGTGGTTGATTGTATTCTGCCAATGTGTCTTATTGTCTGGGCCTTTAGGTCTATATATCACGGTGTCAAGGCATGTGAACTAACATGTTATAGAGCAAACAACGCAATAATCACAACACATAGGTTATTGTATGGCTTGGTTTCCCCAGTGATTTTGCCCACGCACCGCTACTGTTCACCACACATTGTCTTTTCCCCTCACTCAGGGTTCCATTGTCTTTTAATGTGTAGTACTCTACATGGGCCATACATACAGGCTCTAGAGACATCAAGCTGTACTTTATTACACACATGGCCACTTCCTCTCTGAGTGGAATGCTGTGGATGCTATTGGACCGTAATATATGGCTCCCATATATAAAAGCACAGTGCACAATAGGCTGCACATGAAACATGATAAACCTATTATGATATCAACAATAGAGGATGACATGTTATCCCAGTCACACATTCCAGTCATATAGCCTATACCATAAAAACTTGATATAGGACAGTTTGTATTGGTAATGTGTATGCTTATACTAAATCATAGGATTTTGGAAAGTCTTCTGTTGCCTCTTGTTATTTTTACTGCAAATATGTTGACAATGATGTCACACTATGCTATATAATTCATGCATCAGGGTAAGCGAAAGGGTAAGGTTTACAAAAAAGCATGCTTATGTTGTGGTCATATAGCCCACTACCAAAACAAAATAGAATGCTAACTTTGACTATATAATCTTTCTTAGCTCTTACATCAGGGCACCTCTGGGATAAAACCCAACACACATACATAAAAAGTTACACTGAATAATTCCCAGACTGAATCACCTGACATTGGAAGGTTGACTTTCGTCCCTCTGATGGCACAAATAATTGTCCATTGGAACATATGTATGTTTTATCACCTTGTTTTTCCTGCTGTGCTTCAGCAAGAACAGCATTAGTGCACCATCATCCCCCTCTCTCGCTCCCCCCAACCCCCCTACCCTCCATCACCTAACAAACTCTCCCCACACCATCATCCCCCTCTCTCGTTCCCCCCAACCCCCCTACCCTCCATCACCTAACAAACTCTCCCCACACCATCATCCCCCTCTCTCGCTCCCCCCAACCCCCCTACCCTCCATCACCTAACAAACTCTCCCCACACCATCATCCCCCTTTCTCGCTCCCCCCAACCCCCCTACCCTCCATCACCTAACAAACTCTCCCCACACCATCATCCCCCTCTCTCGTTCCCCCCAACCCCCCTACCCTCCATCACCTAACAAACTCTCCCCACACAATCATCCCCCTCTCTCGCTCCCCCCAACCCCCCTACCCTCCATCACCTAACAAACTCTCCCCACACCATCATCCCCCTCTCTCGCTCCCCCCAACCCCCCTACCCTCCATCACCTAACAAACTCTCCCCACACCATCATCCCCCTCTCTCGTTCCCCCCAACCTTCCGGTCACCTAACAAACTCTCCCCACACCTGGTGCTCCCCTCGCACCAAGAACCTGCCCTTGACCAGTTCATTTATCACTCAGTATCCATCTTGTTATGTGCTGGAATCAGGCTCCCAGCTTCCAGCTTCTGTTGTTTAAAAAATCTCTGAGCTCCTCAACACATGTCAGTGATGCTTACTTACGAGCCCTTTCCCAACATGTCAGAGTGATGCTTACTTACGAGCCCTTTCCCAACATGTCAGTGATGCTTACTTACGAGCCCTTTCCCAACATGTCAGAGTGATGCTTACTTACGAGCCCTTTCCCAACAAGTCAGAGTGATGCTTACTTACGAGCCCTTTCCCAACATGTCAATGATGCTTACTTACGAGCCCTTTCCCAACATGTCAGAGTGATGCTTACTTACGAGCCCTTTCCCAACATGTCAGTGATGCTTACTTACGAGCCCTTTCCCAACATGTCAGAGTGATGCTTACTTACGAGCCCTTTCCCAACAAGTCAGAGTGACGCTTACTTACGTGCCCTTTCCCAACAAGTCAGCGTGTAAAAGTAAGAAAAATTTGCTAAATAAAAAAGGAAAGAGTAACACAATAGAATAACAACAACAAGGCTACATAGAAGGAGCAGCGGTATGGAGTCAACGTGCCGGGGTACGAGGTAGTTTAGGTGCTCTCAATGGTACAGCTGTAGAACTTTTTGAGAATCTGAAGGCCCAAGCCGTTGTAGTGCCCTCTTCATGACTGTGTTGGTGTGTTTGGACCATTATAGATCCTTAATGATGTGGACACCGAGGAACTTGAAGCTACACTACATCCCTGTCGATGTTAATGGGGGCGTGCTCGGCCCTCCTTTTCCTGTAGTCCACGATCAGCTCCTTTGTCTTGCTGACATTGAAGGAGTGGTTGTTGTCCTGGCACAACACTGCCGGGTCTCTGACCTCCTCGCTGTAGGCTGTCTCATCATCGTCGATGATCAGGCCTACCACCGTCATGATTGTATTGGAGTTCTGCATAGCCACGCAGTCGTGGGTTAACAAGGAGTGCAGGAGGGGACTAAGCTAGCACCCCTGAGGGGCCCATGTGTTGAGGGTTAGAGTGGCTGATGTGTTGTTGCCTACCCTCACCACCTGGGGAGACCGTCAGGAAGTCCAGGATCCAGTTGCAAAGGGAGGTGTTCAGTCCTGTCACGCCTGCTCCCGCTCTCAAGGGCACCAGGGCACTACGCACTCCTGCCACCATCATTACGCACACCTGCCTCCCTCGTCACGCGCATCAGCGATTATTGAACTCACCTGGACTCAATCATTTGAATCACTTCCTGTGTCTGTTCCCCAGCTCTGTTCCCCACTGCTGCATTAATTGTATTTGTCGTTTGTGTTTTGTTAACCTGGTTCTGACGCTGTTCCTGTCCTGTTCTGTTCCATGTCACCATTACATGTTACTCCCCGTACCTGCTTCTCATCTCCAGCTTCGGTCCTTACAAGTCCCATGGTCCTGAGCTTAGTGACTATGGTGGCACTATTGTGTTGAATGCTGAGCTGTAGTCAATGAACATCATTCTCACGTAGCTGCTCATTTTTTTCCAGGTGGGAACGGGCAGTGTGAAGTGCAATAGAGATTACATCATCTGTGGATCTGTTGGGGCGGTACGCGAATTGAAGTGGGTCTAGTATGTTTGGGATGATGGTGTTGATGTGAGGCATGGCCTGCTTGTCAAAGCATTTCATGGCTACAGATGTGAGTGCTACAGGGCGATAGTCATTTAGACAGGTTACCTTGGCGTTCTTGGGCACAGGGACTATGGTGGTCTGCTTGAAACATGTAGGTATTACAGACTCAATCAGGGACAGGTTGTGTTTGTGTGTGTGTGTGTTCTTGTTCGCGTGCATGTGTGTTTATGTGTAGACATACTCATGTTGGTGTGCTGTTTAAACTTTCATCACCACCAACATTTATGAGAGAAGGCATGCATTCTATAGATAATAAAACACAACACCAAGTGAGGCATGGTCACACCCCAATAATCAGGAAATAATCCTGTATCCTCAGATTTTTCTGCTACCTGTATCCCTGGAAACGAACAGCACTAATCCACCTGAGGAAAACCTGAAGACGTGCAGTTTGTACATGTAGGGAGGAGGATAATGGGCTTTGTGGGATGGGCAACAGGTACAATGTAATCACTTCTAGCAAATCTTTTTCCCCATCTAGCTAGTTGTTCTCCTCTTAACTGTTGTCCAGGTCAAACCTGCTTCATAATTGGGTCCAGGGTGAGAGTCAGATTGCTGTGGGATCCGCTGTACACCCATGGAGCTTGGGAAAAGCAACTTACTGTTATTGTTCCCATCATCCTCCAAATACAGTGTGTGTGGGTGTGTGTGTGTGTGTGTGTGTGTGTATGCAGGCATTTGTCTGTGCGGCTGTGCGAGTGTATTTTTCTTCTGTGTGTGTGTTTGTCTCATTCACCTGGAAGAGGCTGGTAATCAGATCAAAGGCAAACAACTTTATTAGCCTTCTCTATAACTCGGTAGCTGTTCCAGGGGTCAGAGTCTTCCCTTTGAGCTGGAGCCACTCAGAGTAATGTTTAATGCTCTCCTGCCTGGGAATAATGTACAGCATGAGCCTTTCTAAGCCACACTGGCAGCCACACAGGCAGCCAGGCTAGGATAGAAGGGAGCTGTGCAGGAGGGACTGTAGGGGTATAAGTGGGATCAGGGGCTGTGAGGAGGCTATGTGAAGTTCACCTACATGTATGTCTCTGTGCCTGGGGGAGTGGAGAGAGATTAACCTTGGGATTCTGAGAGCAGGCCTAGGTCAAAGGGATGTTTCTCTCAGAGTCTCTGTTTCCAGAGGAAGCTTGGACAGATTCAGTAAAAGAGGAGAGGGAGAATAGAAAGAAAGATAACCATAAAAGTATATCTTCACAGTCATGGATGGAAGCACTGGATCAAGTGAGAAGGCTGTCACAGTCCAACTTGGGTGAGACAACTCAGTCCAGGACCCAAATTGAAATTATAGCAGTGCTGATACGAAACCCTTCACTAGGACACTTTCAGAAGATTTCATGGCATGGACTGTGGTTAGCAGGACACACACTGTAGCAGCAGGCAGAATGTGAGATAGCAGAGAGATGATGACAGAGTGAACAGTGTTTAAACACATAGTGCAAGCAATTGAACAGTGTCAGCAAAACATTTTATTTGATCATCTTTTAAAACACTCAAAGTTACCTTATATAAATAGATAAAACGGGTACAATTTTAAGATGTGTTAATGTGTTAAAGTGTGTTTTCCTGGTTTGCTCTTAGAGATGTACTTTTGAAAGTGGGTCAGAGGCAGATCCACTGTGGAGCTGGGACACTGCTGAGAGCCTGGAACCAAATGAGGTGTAAAATACAAGCAAATGAGCTTGAGATGTAGTAAGCCAGAGCCTCCACGCAACTTGCCTCCCCTCTCACACACACACACACACACGCGCGCCAGTGCGCAAGTACACATGTGCACATGCACACACTCAAACACGCGCACACAAACACAAACACGCACACACCTCCATCCCAACAGTGAACCCAACAGTGATTCCACTCCCTCTCTAGTCTATCAGGGAAAAAGAGGAGGTGGAGGGGGTGTAACAGTGGGAAGAGAAACAGGTGTGGAGGAGGAGGTGGAGGAGCAGGTGGCTATTACCTGACAGAGAGAGAGGGACAGTAAGAGTGAGAGAGAGAGAGATAGAGAATGAGAGATAGAAGGAGAGAGAGAGACAGAGAGACGTTCTACATTCAGCTCCAGTGAAAGCAGCCATATCCAGCCAGGCAGGCAGTGTCGCAGCAGCAGAATTCTGCAAGAGAGTTCATTACGGAATGACATTGACTCGGGCTGATTTGCTGAGACGAATCAGATTGCGAAATGAGACATATGCATTTTCTCCCTCTCTAACCCCCCCGCGCAATGAAATATTAACTCACCCTGTATGGCAGCCCCTTAAATTGCATGTGCCGCTCACACAAAAGGCCCAGCAAATGTGTCATTACCTCCCTTTAATCTGAACCATTTCCCGGGCTGACAAACTGTTCTCCTGAAAACCTGCTCTTACCTGGAGCAGAGACTGCTGATCTGAGGAATATCAAAAGGGAGCAGAATTAAAATCCTATTTGGGAGACGTAGGATGAGGCAGAGCTTGAAAATTCAAGCTCACCTCAGTTTACTTCACTCTGTCTAAAGATGATGAGCAAGTGTTTTCCCCTGTTATGTGGTAGTTACTTCGAAGTGATGCAGATTATTTTATCAGTGATGTAAAGTACCTAAGTTAAAATACTTTCAAGTATTACTAAAGTATTTTTGGGGGGGTATCTGTACTATTTATATTTTTGACAACTTTTACTTTTACTTCACTACATTCCTAAAGAAAATAATCTACTTTTTACTCCAGAAATTTTCCCTGACACTAAAAAGTGAAGACACTTGCCAATGGTCAGTGCATGCTCTGAGTACACATCCTGGTCATTTGTTTGGCCCTGTTGCCTTATGAATGTTAACCCTTTTAAAGGTCTTACTTATATCGGCTACGAAAACACAGTTGTCCGGAACAGCTGGTGCTCTCATGCATGGTTCAGTGTTGCTAGCCTCGAAGCGTGCATAGAATGCATTTAGCTTATCTGGTAGGCTCGAAGCTGAGTTTCTCTTTGTAATCTGTGATGGTTTGCAAGCCCTACCACACCCGACGAACATCAGAGCGGGTGTAGTAGGATTCGATCTTAGTCCTGTATTGACGCTTTGCCTGCTTGATGGTTTGTTGGAAGGTGTAGCGGGATTTCTTATAAGCGTCAGGATTAGTGTCCCACTCCTTGAAAGTGGCAGCTCTACCCTTCAGCTCAGTGCGGATGTTGCCTGTAATCCAAGGCTTCTGGTTGGGATATGTACGTACGGTCACTCCTCACTGAATCCCAGAACATATTCCAGTCTCTGCTAGCGAAAATAGTCCTGTAGCTTAGCATCCACTTCATCGGACCACTTCCATATTGAGCGCACCACTGGTACTTCCTGTTAGAATTTTTGTTTGTAAGCAGGAATCAGGAAGATCGAGTTATGGTCAGATTTGCCAAATGGAGGGTGAGGGAGAGCTTTGTATGTCTCTCTGTGTGTGGAGTAAAGGAGCGCTGCCTCTGGGTGAGCAGTTTCTTGTTTGCTTATGGCCCTATGCAGCTCATTGAATGCAGTCGTAGTGTCAACACTGGTTTATGTTGGTAAATAGACAGCTACGAAAAATATAGATGAAATCTCTCTTGGTAAATAGTATGGTCTACTGCTTATAAATAGGTATTCTAAGCAGAACCTCAAGACTTCCTTAGTATTAGAGATTGCGCACCAGCCGTTGTTAACAAAGAGACACACACACACACCCCACCCTGAGTGTGCCCAACGCTGCCGTTCTGTCCTGCCAATGTATAGTAAAACCACATCCATGTCCTTGTTCAGCCACGACATAGGCAGTAGCGGTACGTGGGTAAAATTACCGGGAAAGCCAGGAAAGAAAAGCCACTTTACAACCTACTATGTGTTGTGATAATTGTGTTGTTTTCTCTATATCCTTTTAGTTCACATGTCTTTACACCATGACATATAGGCCTAAAGTCCGGTTTACACTTGGGATAACGACACGTCTGTAGACAATTAGAATGTGACAAGTGTCGCTGGTCAAAACAATATTTAATTTGTACTCCGGTAGAATGTCTGTAGACCAGTGGGTGCTGCTAAGGGGAGGACGGCTCAAAATAATGGCTGGAACGGAGCGATTAGAATGGCATCAAAGAGATGGAAACCTTGTGTTTGATGTATTTGATACCATTCCACCTATTCCGCTCCAGTATAAAAACAATGTTGTCGTGGTTACCGGACTGCCAGAGCAACCAAAACAAATCCTCTGTCACGATCGGAGATAATGGCAGACCAAACCGCAGCGCAGTTGTAGTCGACATATTCTTTATTAACGGCAAACTTTTTTGTAAAATACCAAAACAACAAAAGAGACCTTGACCGTAAACTAAGTGTTGACGCACAGAACACAAAAACAATAATCCACAACGCAGGTGGAAAAGGAATGCTAAACAGCTGCCTCTAATTGGGGACCAACAACCACCATAGACTTCACCTAGACAACCCCTGTCAGGCCCTGACCATAACAACATAGAGATAAGCCAGAGGCCTCCCTATGGTCAGAGCCTAACATCCTCCTGTGACAAGTACGTAATTGTCTGTAAGCTCACCATAACCTTGCAAATAATAATGTTGTTCGGGGTTGATTTTCCTGTAATAATATAAAGTAACATTGTCAGCTATCCTCTGGTAATTATTTGAAATACCTAGCTATTTAGCTAGCTAACTAGCAACAAACCAAAACGTTGTTTAGAAAATTGCTTTTATACTGAACAAAAATATAAATCCAACTTGTAAAGTATTGATACCCTGTTTCATGAAATTAAATAATAGATCCCAGAAATGTTCCATATGAACAGGTGGCTTATTTCTCTCAAATGTTGTGCACACATTTTCTTACATCCCTGTTAGTTTTCATTTTAGTGTTTGTCAAAATAATCCATCCACCTGACAGGTGTGGCATATCAAGAAGCTGATTAAACAGCATGATCATTACACAGGTGTACCTTGCGCTTGGGAAAATAAAAGGTAACTCTAAAATGTGCAGTTTTGTCACACAACACAATGCCACAGATGTCTCAAGTTTTTAGGGAGAGTGCAATTGGCATGCTGACTGCAGGAATGTCCACCGGAGCTGTTGCCAGAGAATTTAATGTTAATTTATCTACCATAAGCCGCCTCCAAGGTCGTTTTAGAGAATTTGGCTGTACGTCCAACTGGCCTCACAATCACAGACTGCGTGTAACCATGCCAGCCCAGCCCAGGACATCCACATCTGGCTTCTTCACCAGCGGGATCGTTTGAGGGGAAGGGTGGCATGTATTTCTGTCTGTAATGAATCCCTTTTGTGTGGAAAAACTAATTCTTATGCCCTCCTAGGCCCACCCATGGCTGTGCCCCTGCCAAGTCATGTGAAAACCATATATTAGGGGCTAGTGAATTAATTTAAATTGACTGATTTCCTTAAATATCTCACTGATCATCCCCAAAGCCAACACCTCCTTTGGCCGCCATTCCTTCCAGTTCGCTGCTGCCAATGACTGGAACGAATTGCAAAAATCATTGAAGCTAGAGGTTCCTATCTCCCTCACTAACTTTAAGCATCAGCTGTCAAAGCTGCTTATCGATCACTGCACCTGTATATAGCCCTTCTGTAAATAGCCCACACTACTACCTCATCCCCATTTTTATTATTTTCGCTAATCTTGCACTCCAGTATCTCTATTTGCACATCCTTCATTCCTGTGTTAATGCTAATCTGTAATTTATATCACCACTATGGTCTATTTATTGTCCTACCTCCAAACATTACTGCATTTTGCAATACATTTTGCACTCTGTATATAGATTTTCTATTGTGTTTTTGACTATGTTTGTTTACTGTGTAACTCTGTGTTGTTTTTGTCGCACTGCTTTGCTTTGTCTTGGCCAGGTCGCAGTTGCAAATGAGAACTTGTTCTAAACTGACCTACCTGGTTAAATAAAGGTAAAAAAAAAAGAAAAAAAAAAAAGAACTGTAACAGCAAAATCTTAGAAAATGTTGCATGTTGCATTTATATTTTTGTTCAGTATACTATCTACATGTTAAACTTCCATCCTCTCAGGCCAGGGGCATAGTGTATGAATTTATGATTGTATCAGATTTGCCGTTATAATCATTGGCCAGTACAGAGAATTAAGTAAAACCACAAGTCCAAATCCCCATCTCCATCCATGGCTAATTTAGGAAAGGGACAATTTTAGCTGGCTTGCTAGCTACAGGAGGACAACTACACAACTAAATGCAACAATTCAAGTTTTCTGTCAATGATGTTCAGCTTCTGATATGATTGGTGTGAAGCCAAATCCAAACTGGCTTCCCTTGACACTTTTTTTGTGTGTGCCAGGACCATTCACAGCTGAGCTCACTCAATTTAGCTCAACACTGATTAGCTAATAATACATTTTTTATCAAGGGAGGCCAAATGCTCACTGGCTTCCCCTGCGTTCAATGCTACGGGCAGCAACAATGTCATACTATTTTTGACCAGACAGCATCAGATAGATAGGCTACACATACTGAGACAAAGGGGTGTGGTTTCGTTCGCTCGGACGCTTTCTCTGGTGAGATACATTCAGCCTCTTACAAATGTTAGGACATTTATGAAACGGTGAGATGAAAGATAAGTTATTTTGTATGTTTTTTTTCTGGGTAATTTTTTGGGGAAAGCGTGGCTTCCCTTGGTACCCATGAATATATGCCACTGAACATAGGATATTACAGTTCTTCAGATCATGTTGATAGGATAGTCTTGAACGGAGCTCGTCCAGTTTATTCTCCATAGATTTTATGTTCGTCAATAGAACGGAGGGTAGAAGTGGTTTATCAATCGCCAACATAGTCTCGTCAGGTATCCCGCATGCCTGCCTCTATAACGTCGCCTTTTCCTTCTTCGAGTGTCAGGGATTTGGGCCTGGTCCAGGATGAGCAGTAGTAATCCTCATCCAAATCGAGGATAGTGATAGCTGTTCTGATGTCCAGAAGCTCTTTTCAGTCATTATGTACAAAAAAAGGATCAGCAAAAAAACACACAAAATAGCACAATTGGTAAGGAGCCTTTAAACGGCAGCTATTCCCTTCAGCGACATTTCTGTTTAGAAATATATATATAGATATCCTCCCCCCTCACACTCTCTCTCTCTCTCTCTCTCTCTTTCTTTCTCTTTGAGTTCCCTGTCTCTCTGAATCTCTCACACACATGCACACAGGAACACACACGCCGTTATCTTCGTTTCATATAGATTAATGCTTCTGAATAGGATATACGTTCATACATTATATTCTGAATTAATCGGGAAATGCTTGCTATTCCCTAAAGACAATACTGACTGAGTTTCCCCTTGACAGTATAGAGAATCACATTATTAGGGTTTTTAATTCAACAAATTCCCTGGTTTTCCCAAAATCCCAGTTGGAGGATTCCCAGAATTGAGGAAGAATCTACAATGAGTACAATACAAGCTATCACTATGAGCAGTCTCATTTTGCATTACATAATTACAAGTCCTAGCAGTTGGTCCTTAAGTTGTCTTCAGACGTGTTGGTACAACAGTAACCAGCAGAGGGAAACGAGGAACCATCATTTTCATCAGCCGAAGCTCACGGAGACCCATTGTCTAATGCTACTATACACAAAGAAGTGTGTGCCCCATCCTTATCGTCTATCTAGCCTGTATTCTATCCTCTATTCTCAGATGAGGACATGCTTATGTATTGGTTTATTCTAACTACTTTGATTGAGAAATCGTAAAGAGATGAGACGTTTATAGAGACGTTTATTTCTTCTGGAAGTGGGAGGCTGCAATGAAGCTTCATCTCAGAGAAGCAAGGATAGCGCTCTCTCTCATTCTCTCTCTCTCTCTCTTCCTCTTTTCTTTCTCTTCATCCTTGCTTTCTCACATTCAAGTAGTATCTCGATGCTAGTATATTGCATTGTCAGCATCATCATAGATTATATGAATGCACCTGTAGCTTTGTCAGTGAGACGAGAAGGCTACGGTTGGTTGATACTCCCATTTTAGGCCGAGGAGCCCAAGTAGTGTACGTCCTTGTAATGATTTGTTCATTCAATCAATCAATTAATCATTAATCGTTTACACAATCATTCAGAGAATGGCCATTTATAAATATACACCTTAGCTTTGCGTCACTGTATTGCAACCTTCTAATGTATTACAATGTTACCGAGAAGGCAGATGAAGAATGGAAGTAAGACACGCAAACATTGGAAAAAAATATCTGGTCGCTCAACTAGCATATCTGCGATGACCCATATATAGTGAATATGCATAGTCACTAAAAATCCAGTTCCTTCATATCACATGCTCTGCTGAGACTTGCATATGAGCTGATTCTTATTGTGTCGACAGACTACTTAGCTCTAAATGCCAACCAGCTGACAGGGAGGAGTGAGTGAAGCAGGCGAGCAGGCGGAGGAGAAGGGAGTGGTGTTCTATCTGCCCATCGTAATGGAGTCGTTGGGTCTTCTGCTTTCTGCTTTCCAGGCACTGTCACTGCTCTTTACACCTAAAACCTCCTGAAGAGCCCGTCCGGCGCACTGGTCAGTTTCCTGGCGATGGCTAACGAGTTACGACAGGTGCCAATGTCCATCATATCAATGTGGTGGGATGCGTGGTGCTGCTATAAGCTAACATGTCAGCCCCCAATGCCTCCCAAGGACACCCTCCAACCCACTGGGACTAAAGACAAGCTGACTAACCATTCTGTGTTGACAGGTTAAAAGGGAGTGTTTTGGTAGGTGATGTGGCATCAGACAGACAGACTTCATGCTCCACAGGACAGCTGATTTAAGTAATGATATGTGTTGTTAATGTTGGATGGCATTACGTTGTGTTTCATGCTTTCAATGACATTTGAATGAGACACAATTTAAGTGTCTTTAGTCTTTCTCCAAATGTAGTTTACTTCTCTCACATGATCAAGTATATGCAAGACATGTTTCAGGGTACAGAGTAGAGAGTAAATTGATCAATTGACATCTTTCACATCAGAGCCAGAACACATTCTTCAGAATCATTGTGTTCTATCAGCTAAATTCTGAATGGTTATCTCCCCATTCTGTTCCTCTCCCTGCAGTTGGCGCCAGAAGGTGGAATACTCATTAACTCTCATTGATGGGAAAAATGCAAGGTTCACGCTATTTTACATTTCACAAGCTTGTTTGATGTTTTCATTTCCTCCCTCTCTCGTTCTTTCTCTCTACCTCTCTCTTACCCTGGCTCTTTCTCTCTTTTTTTCAGCAGCCCGGAGAGCAATATGGAGGCTTAAAACAGGCTCTGCACGGGACAGATAGCACAAGGCATTAACGGCCATTTCACGCTGGCACTTTGGTGGCCGAGCGGGGAAAGGGGAGAGTGGGTGCGGGCTGGGTGTGAGTCGGAGAGAACCGAGGGCCACTGTTGGCCCCGGAGACACTCTGTAATTGTACTGCTCTGAAGTGCAGGTAGGTGTGCAAATTACCAAATGTGGCGTGTAAGACCATTTCAGCCAGCTCAATCACTGTCGTGCATTTCCAAGTTGTGAACGAGCGGCTGCATTTTGGACCCATTTTTTGGTACCGTAAATAGATTTGCAGTCCAATGAATGAATTAAATATCACAGAAATGACATGAAATGGGCTCACTTACTCTTTCTATTATTGGTGAGTCATCACATTATACCAGTGTAGTTACTTAAGGGATTCATCACATTATACCAGTGTAGTTACATAAGGGATTCATCACATTATACCTGGTTCTATTTTACATCCAACAGTGAAATTAGGAATATCTGGGAAAGGTCTCCCCCTATAGGCAGTGATACACTCTGCACCTCCTTCCACCCCTCTAGTCTCCCCTTTCCCTCCCTCCCTCCCCTTTCCCTCCGTCCCTCCCCTTTCCCTCCGTCCCCTCCCTCCCTCCCACCCTCCACTCTCCAAATCTTTATTGGACAAATCTCTTCCTTTGATGTATTGCATTTATATACAGTTTAAGTTGGAAGTTTACATACACCTTAGCCAAATACATTTAAACTTAGTTTTTCAAAATTCCTGACATTTAATCCTAGTAAAATTTTCCTGTCTTAGGTCAGTTAGGATCACAACTTTATTTTAAGAATGTGAAATATCAGAATAATAGTAGAGAGAATGATTTATTTAAGCTTTTCTTTCTTTCATCACATTTCCAGTGGGTCAGAAGTTTACATACACTCAATTAGTATTTGGTAGCATTGCCTTTAAATTGTTTAACTTGGGTCAAACGTTTCGGGTAGACTTCCACAAGCTTCCCACAATAAGTTGGGTGAATTTTGGCCTCTTTTTGGCCTCTTTTCCTTCCTCATGATGCCATCTATTTTGTGAAGTGCACCAGTCCCTCCTGCAGCAAAGCACCCCCACAACATGATGCTGCCAGCCCCCTGCTTCATGGTTGGGATGGTGTTCTTCGGCTTGCAAGCCTCCCCCTTTTTCCTCCAAACATAACAATGGTCATTATGGCCAAACAGTTCTATTTTTGTTTCATCAGACCAGAGGACATTTCTCCAAAAACAACGATCTTTGTCCCATGTGCAGTTGCAAACCGTAGTCTGGCTTTTTTATGGCGGTTTCGGAGCAGTGGATTCTTCCTTGCTGAGCGGCCTTTCAGGTTATGTCGATATAGGACTCGTTTTACTGTGGATATAGATACTTTTTTTTTACCTGTTTCCTCCAGCATCTTCACATGGTCCTTTGCTGTTGTTCTGGGATTGATTTGCACTTTTCGCACCAAAGTATGTTAATCTCTAGGAGACAGAACGTGTCTCCATCCTGAGCGGTATGACGGCTGTGTGGTCCCAGATGAACATGGTACCTTCAGGCGGTTGGAAATTGCTCCCAAGGATGAACCAGACTTGTGGAGGTCTACAATTTCTTTTTCTGAGGTCTTGGCTGATTTCTTTTGATTTTCCCATGATGTCGAGCAAAGAGGCACTGTGTTTGAAGGTAGGCCTTGAAATACATCCACAGGTACACCTCCAATTGACTCAAATGATGTCAATTAGCCTATCAGAAGCTTCTAAAGTCATGAATTTTCCAAGCTGTTTAAAGAAACAGTCAACTTAGTGTATGCAAACTTCTGACTCACTTGAATTGTGATGTAGTGAATTATAAGTGAAATAATCTGTCTGTAAACAATTGTTGGAAGAATTATTTGTGTCATGCACAAAGTAGATGTCCTAACCGACTTGCCAAAACTATAGTTTGTTACCTTGAAATCTGTGGAGTGGTGGAAAAATGAGTTTTAATGACGTCAACCTAAGTGTATGTACATTTCCGACTTCAACTGTTCATGTAAGAATGTGCCTAAACGCCACCAACTTGAAGAATTGCAGGGCGACCTGGGATTTCCAAGGGGTGGGCAGAAAATACCACCTGATGTCCCTAAGGATTCAACCACGGCCACTATCATGGCCGCTACAGGGAGTGTGGTGCTGGGCCAGACCAGGGACAAATGAAAACTGACCCTCAGTTGTTTGACAGAGACCTGGCACTGCAGCCATGGGAGTAGAACCAAACCAGAGGATTGGAGGAGCAGAGGAGAGGGATGGAGGTGAGTAAGTTTGGCATGGAGCCCTGTGTCTTCTCTTTGACCTCCCCCAGTCTTCTGTTTGGTCCCAACGCCAGTCTCAGGGTGAGCTCCAGGGTAGGCATCAGGGTGTGTGCCAGGGCGTGTGAGGTTCTGTGAGCTGTCTTTCAGGGGGTCAGGGTCAGAGGTAAAGTGTTGACTGGGGAGGGTCCAGGGTGAAGGCCTCACACTGAGGAGCTGGAGGATTGCCACAGTCCTTTTAGACACAGTGAAAACTGTGTTAGAAATACAGTAGAAGAGAAGATTACGCCACCATACTGCAATACTCTCCTTTAAATGTACTCAAAAGAGGTATCTTACAAAAAATGTATTTAAAGCTAGAATCATTGGTGAAACTGGCACAGAACAAAGAAGTTACTGCAAACAACGAACACTGTTTTTTCCTTCGACAGCACGAGCAGCCAGCACTATGTGTACTGCTTTTTATTTTTTTAAGCTGCCGGAAGGTCCTCTCCTCCGATTCGCCCCTGTTTCATTAACAAATCAAAAACAATAACAAAGGCACTGGGGCGAACAGTGCAGATGTTTACTTAAGTCTTAGGACATATTGTTGATATTTTCTGATGGAAACTGTGTGCTTGTGGTTTAGGGAAAAATCTGTGGTGGAAAAAGTACCCAATTGTCATTCTTAAGTAAAAGTAAAGATACCTTAATAGAAAATGACTCAAGGAAGTGAAAGTCGCCTAGTAAAATACTACTTGAGTAAAAGTCTAAACGTATTTGGTTTTAAATATCAAAAGTAAATATAATTGCTAAAATATACTTAAGTGTCAAAAGCAAAAGTATAAATAATTTCAAATTCCTTATATTAAGCAAACCAGACGGCACCATTTTTTAAATTAATTTTTTATACAAATAGCCAGGGTCACTCTCCTACACTCAGACGTCATTTACAAACGAAGCATTTGTGTTTAGTGAGTCCTCCAGATCAGAGTTAGTAGGGATGACAAGGTATGTTCTCTTGATATGTGCGTGAATTGGACCAGTTTCCTGTTCTGCTAAGCATTCCAGAGAAACATATATTTCCTTGTTTTAAACAGAATTTACCTCATCTGATTTGAACAAAAACGCTGTCACATCTAGACCTTGCAACATGACCATTCCTTGTCAAATAACATTGGAAAGATGGATGAACAAATACACCTAAGATAACCAAAAAGGGAAAGGAGAAAAATGAACCCATCCTTGGGCGCCAACATTCCGCTACAAACTGTGGCCTCTTGTGCCACTCAAGTGACGGTCTATTTGGAGCGTTGCCGTGACCACCAGCATCTCGGGCGACGAGTGCAGCTCAGCTGTGAAATTGGAGAGGCACCTTAACCCGAGAGCTTCCGCCTGGGCCTTCATTCCTCTTCCTTCCTCAGTACTCAGCCAGCCATCCAGATGAGGGGGAACACCGTCTCCACTCATCCCTTCCTCCCCTCCTATCCCCTCACAGCAGAGAGCATCCCTGCCCATTTCACTCATGTGCTCAGGGTCCAAGGAACTGCGACCGGACAATTTGTTGACGCGGGCCGTGTAACTATATGTGTCACTGTGATTTAGAGTGTTTTCCATTCCCCTGCTTGTCACTGTGGTGGGTGGCCTGATGTTACACTCCATTGGTTCTCTCTGAGTGAAGGGGGAAACTTCTAGAGCGCTCTTGGAAAGAAAACAAAAAGAAAGTGTAGTGTGTTGAGTCTCACCAGCACCATTCTATGTGAAATACAGCGTAATTAGAGATACTGTGCCACACATGTAACCATGGTTTCTAAAAAGACAATAATATAAAATCAAATATTTAGCAGGTGTTTGATTTAATAACTGCTCAGATTAAAAAATGCATAGCCTTGTGGGTGGTTGTGCTCTTTTAATTACTCGATATCCACTGCAATAAAATGCAAATGAATTACTTAAAAATCATACAATGTGATTTTTTGGATTTTTGTTTTAGATTCCGTCACTCACAGTTGAAGAGTACCTATGATAAAAATTACAGACTTCTACATGCTTTGTAAGTAGGAAAACCTGCAAAATCGGCAGTGTATCAAATACTTGTTCTCCCCACTGTATATAGGCCTAATTCATATTTACTTACATTTGTGGGTATTGGGTATACTGTATGTTGTGTAATTGTTAGATATTACTGTTAGATATTACGGTACTGTCGGAACTAGAAGCACAAGCATTTCGCTACACCTGCACTAACATCTGTTAAACATGTATGTGATTTGATTTGATTTATCATTTCCCCTTCAGATCTTCTCATGACTACTGAGAAAATACACTTACTGTATCCTAATCTTCCTGTAAACCCAGCAGAGCCAGTTTTGCTATTTGCACAAATCCCTGCATTTTTGTTTTCGTAATAGCTCCCAGAGAAATCAAAATTTTAGGCCATAGAGTCAGACCAGTAACACTACATCACTCAGCCACTGGTGAAGCCAATTCAAACTGCCTCTTATCTTTGAACCTCAGAGTAATGTCTCTAGGAATTATGTGGCTAAACCTGCCTTAATGGTCAAACCGATGGATGGAAATAAGCGGTCATCCTTTTAAAGCAAGCCAGCGGTAGCAGAGCAGTGCAGAGTGACGCAGCCCCTTGAAACACTGCCAAGCTGAGGAGCGAGGGAGAGAGAGAGAGACGGAGAGGCTTAATTAATAATACAGTATATCTGAAAGGGAAGGAGATATGAAGGCAGGAAATTAAACACACTAATACTGTGGAGGGAGGACAGGGCGATCAGGACTTAATTAAGGACTGTGAGGAGCAGAGGGCATGATTTAAGACCATAGATATACTTTCCTGCTGACACCGCCGATGAGCTGATGATTATGGGGGAAAGGCGACCGGGGTGATATGGGCGACCTCATGCCCCTCCATGGCCCTGGTAATGAGTTATTATTTCTGCTGTGACATAATCACCCTCCTCCTCATGGTAATGATCTAAGTGTCTGGAGGAAGAGACTGTATGTGCACACTGTACTCTACTATCTAATAATCCATAGTTTAACACAGAGAAATAGGATGACGTTGGCCTGATAAGGAAGTACCTATAATGGTCAAAACGCTGTTCATCTGAGTAGGACTAGAATAGATATTCTGCTACACTCTGTGGTAGGAGTACTGTATCTGTCTATATTCTCACATTTGACTGTTATTGTGAGTTACTGCCTTGAGATTCCACAGATAAAAGGAAATAGTCAGAGAAATAGTAGTACCACCTTTAACCAAAGGGAAGGGTAAAACACTTCTCCACATTCTCCTTCAGTTTATAACAGCTGCATCATACAGCTCTCAGGGGAAGCCCATAGAAAGGTGGCCTGGAACGGCTATTCATCTTTAGTGACATGTTTATTTTTATTTACACTTTCTGTCTAGTTTTTTAAAGCATTACTATATCCATGGGTGTGTGTGTGCGTCTGTGCATTTGTGCGTGAGTGGAAGTACGAGTGTGTGTGTGTTTGTTTCAATGGGTTACTCTAAGAAAGCAATACACACTAATGCAACATTGAGAACTTGAGTAGAGGAAGATGAGTAGAGGAAGATGAATAGAGGAAGATGAATAGCTTGAAATTAGAGAATAAATAATCAAGGTCTAGACTAGACTAGTTTTTGCATAAATACTTTATATTCCCAACCATTGTTCATATGACTAAATGAGTGGAGGGAGAAACAGATTAAATAAGCTTTTCCAGACTTATATCATTCGGCCAAACTCAACAGAATATAGAGGAGAAAGCATATGTTGTATTTCAGCAGCATTTGTTTGGGAAGGAAACTTGCAATATTGCAATAATCCTTCAGGACTGTATTGTTGCTGCATCAAGTGTCAAGTATAAATTACACATAGCAAATTCAGTCATAGCAATGTAAGAAGTATTGGGTTGCATACTATATTCAGCCTGAGGGCATACCATTATAGCATTTAATAAATACATTCCTTCTTTAGTGAATGTGATGTTTGAATTCGAGACGTTCACTGATACACACTGTGTTCAGGTCTTTATTTAATCTAAAATCTGTGCAGTTTTGGAAAATTACAATACATCAGAACTCCAGTTTGTTGTACAATACAGTACTGAAGAGAATCCAATGATTGATAACTGCTCAAGTTAGTTTTGCTGGGAATTGTGGTTAGGCTTGCTATTTTATGTACGTAACATTCCAAATTCCTTATTTACTATCTGCTAATACAAATTGCCAGTTGCAAGACAATGCATTGATGGGTAGATCTACACTGTCAAAACAAGTAGCATTGCCTCTTCATCATTGATCCCTCTCCATGTTCATCTCTCTTACCCACCCTTAAGTCTATTTTATTTTCTCTCTCTCTCTCTCTCTCTCTCTCTCTCTCTCTCTCTCTCTCTCTCTCTCTCTCTCTCTCTCTCTCTCTCTCTCTCTCTCTCTCTCTCTCTCTCTCTCTCTCTCTCTCTCTCTCTCTCTCAGCCTCATGGCCCTCCCAGAGCTAGTGGACGAGGCAAGGTTGATAAATGAAGCTAATTGTTTTATGGCAGGCCTGATGCTGCCAGTGTAATCAGGCTGAATGAGAAGGCCTTGGGGAGCCCATTACCCTTCCCATTGTTAGAGAGGACAAGAGGACGAGGTTGGGCCAGGGCTGGGCTGCTGCACTCTGGGGGGACCTGGGCTGCCTCGACCACAGAGACATACAGTAGACACCCCCTCTGGCTCACTGCATAACTGTGGCCTCTACAACACACCAGCTTCAGAGAAGAGAAATACTACTTCATACTAGCGCTACCGCGCTGGAGCTACCGGGCTAGATACCGGCACTGGAGCTACCGGACTCTGGACCGTACCTGGAGGTTCCGTGCTCTGGACCGTACCTGGAGGCTCCGGGCTGTGGGCCGTACCTGGAGGCTCCGGGCTGTGGGCCGTACCTGGAGGCTCCGGGCTGTGGGCCGTACCTGGAGGCTCCGGGCTGTGGGCCGTACCTGGAGGCTCTGGGCTGTGGATAGGGCTTGCCGGGCAGGGGAGGCACACCGGAGGTCTGGTGCGTGGGGCTGTCACTGGAGGCACCGGGCGGGATGCACGGGTGTGGGAAGCCGGGACAGGGCTTACCGGGCTGAGAACTGGCGCTGGAGGCACTGGGCTGAGAACCGGCGTGGGAGGTACCGAGCTGAGAACTGGCCCCTCGAAGTCGGCCTCGTCCTCTCTCGGGCTGGTTCCTGCTCCCGGGCTGGGAGGTCTCAGCTCCAGCCAAGCCCTCCACCACCTCCCCTGTTCCTCCAGGGGAAAAATCCCTCCGGCGGCCGCCGGTCCTCCGCTCTGGGAGGTCGCAGACTCCCCCAGTCATCCTCCCTCCTCTGCCGATCCCGGCTCTGCAGGGGCTCATCCGTGAGCCCCCACGAGTTGGAGAACAGGAGCTCCTTGTCGTCATCATCCGACACCTGGGAGTACTCCTGCTCCCATGGCTGTAGGGGCTCCTCCATGAGCCCCCACGAGTGTAGTGGCCGAGGCTCCTTCTCTTCCTTCCCCGACCACCCCCATAGTCCACCCCATAAAAATGTCTGTGGGTTCTTCGGGGCTCGAGGCTGGGTCGACGTCCTCGCTGCTCTGGGATCCAACCTTGTCCCAGAGCTAAACAGTGTAGATTTCTCTGGGGAGTTCCTCCTCTGTCCAACCCTGCTCGGTCCCGTGGTGGTGGGTTTTTCCTGTCACGGTCGCAGTTAGACAGGACCCGAAGCACAGAGCTGTGGTGCGAATAAAACATTCCTTTTATTACGTAAACTCCAAAACCAACAAAAGGCACGACCATGAACTGGCCTGCACAAAGTAACACACACAAAAACCCACAAACACAGGTGGGAATACTGAACTTAAATAGGCTCCCCAATTAGAGACAATGCGGTGCAGCTGCCTCTAGTTGGGGACCAATCCAAAACAGAACATAGAGAATTCCAGAGAGGTCTCTGGACACTAAACCTGAAAACCATAAAGGTTTCCAGAGACCTCTCTAAACATAAATCCTTACAGCTAGGCAGAAAACCAAAATAAATTAAGAGCTGGTTACAGAAGACAAACACTGCAGCCATTTTTTTTAGCACTGTGTGATGACAAGGCCCTGTGTTTTGGGCAATCATGTCACATTACATGGATTACCTTTATTTAAAGCTTTTCATCAAACTGCACCATCCTTAGACAATTGCTTAAATCTTTGGTGTAATTCTAATTTCAGGAAAAAGTTTAAAATCAAGGTCATGTGACATAATAGTCTAAAACACAGGGTCCAAGTGCTGACATTGGACACAGTTATGAGTTATTGACGAACTGCTGAAATATCTGAAGCCATGCTGCTCCGACACCAGCATCAATGATCAGCTCTGTCCTCTGAAGCTTGTGTATTGAGGATTCCCAGTTGAGTAGTAGGCCTTTTTCATCAAACTGTTTTATAGTCCTATCAGTCAGAGTTGTGTAGTGCTGTGGACAGGTCTGAGAGCAGGGGACTTGTCCCAGCACACTCTATGAATCGCATTGTGAAATGCCATTGCCCTGCACTTTTACTGTAATGGTAATAACTGCAGAGGACATTGCAATCAGAGACTCTGTGACCCTTGGATAAAGGGGGCTTTAATAAATTACCATTTCAAAGCATTCTAGGAAGAGAAAAATCAACAGAGCAAAGTTCATTAAAACTTTTTACAGTTACAAAACACTGCAGAGTGACAGGAAGAAATACCCATGGAAATATGTCTTGTGGATTTCATAACCACGTTGTTATAACAAGTGAATAATATTGAGACGGGGGATGGGAATAAGTTCAACAATTTATCTGGGATCATGCTCAGTATACAACACATAGAACCCCCATGATGCTCTGCGGCACAACCCCAATACACAACACCTGGAAATCATGTTTATTTTCAGAATGTTATAGGCTTCTATTGCACCATACCTTCAAGCAATAGGACAATCACAGTATATACAGTGCCTTCAGAAAGTATTCACACCTCTTGACTTTTTCCACATTTTGTTGTGTAACAGCCTGAATTAAAAAATGATTCAATTGAGATTTTTGGTCACTGCCTACACACAATACCTGATAATCTCAAAGGGAATTATGTTTAGCGAAATCTTTGCAAATTAATAAAAAAGGAAAAACTGAAATCACTTGAGTCAGTAGGTATTCAACCCCTTTGTTATGGCAAGCCTACATAAGTTCAGAAGTAAAAATTTGCTTAACAAGTCACATGAGTTGATTGGACTCACTCTGTGCAATAATAGTGTTTAACATGATTTTTAAATGACTACCTCATCTTGAGAAAGGCACTTAACCCTAATTGCTCCTGTAAGTCGCTCTGGATAAGAGCGTCTGCTAAATGACTAAAATGTAAAATGTACCCCACACATACAGTTATCTGTGAGGTCCAACCATAAAGACCAGGGAGGTTTTCCAATGCCTCATCTATTGGTAGATGGGTACAATTTAAAAAAATCTGACATTGAATATTGCTTTGATCATGGTGAAGTTATTAGTTACAGTTTGGATGGTGTATCATAACACCCAGTCACTACAAATATACAGGTGTCCTTCCTAACTCAGTTGCCACAGAGGAAGGAAACCACTAAAGGATTTCACCATGAGGTCAACTGTGACTTTAAAACAGTCACATAGTTTAATGGCTGTGACAGTAGAAAACTAAAGATGGATCAACAACATTATAGTTACTCCACAATTGATAGAGTGAAAAGAAAGAAGCCTGTTCAGAATAAAAAATATGCCAAAACATGCATCCTGTTTGTAACAAGGCACTACAGTAATACTGCAAAAATGTGGCAAGGCAATTCACTTTTTGTCCTGAAAACAATATGCTATGTTTGGGGCAAATCCAATACATCACAGTACTGAGTACCACTCTCCATATTTTCAAGCATAGTGGTGACTGCATCATGTTACAGTGGGGAGAACAAGTATTTGATACACTGCCGATATTGCAGGTTTTCCTACTTACAAAGCATGTAGAGGTCTGTAATTTTTATCATAGGTACACTTCAACTGTGAGAGACGGAATCTAAAACAAAAATTCAGAAAATCACATTGTATAACTTTTAAATAATTAATTTGCATTTTATTGCATGACATAAGTATTTGATACATCAGAAAAGCAGAACTTAATATTTGGTACAATTAATATTTGGTGCAATTACAGAGATCATACGTTTCCTGTAGTTCTATACCAGGTTTGCACACACTGCAGCAGGGATTTTGGCCCACTCCTCCATACAGATCCTTCAGGTTTGGGGCTGTCACTGGGCAACACGGATTTTCAGCTCCCTCCAAATATTTTCTATTGGGTTCAGGTCTGGAGACTGGCTAGGCCACTCCAGGACCTTGAGATGCTTCTTACGGAGCCACTCCTTAGTTGCCCTGGCTGTGTGTTTCGGGTCATTGTCATGCTGGAAGACCCAGCCACGACCCATCTTCAATGCTCTTACTAAGGGAAGGAGGTTGTTGGCCAAGATCTCGCAATACATGGCCCCATCCATCCTCCCCTCAATACGGTGCAGTCGTCCTGTCCCCTTTGCAGAAAAGCATCCCCAAAGAATGATGTTTCCACCTCCATGCTTCACGGTTGGGATGGTGTTCTTGGGGTTGTACTCATCCTTCTTCTTCCTCCAAATACGGCGAGTGGAGTTTAGACCAAAAAGCTATATTTTTGTCTCATCAGACCACATGACCTTCTCCCATTCCTCCTCTGGATCATCCAGATGGTCATTGGCAAACTTCAGACGGGACTGGACATGCGCTGGCTTGAGCAGGGGGACCCTGCCGTGCGCTGCAGGATTTTAATCCATGACGGCATAGTGTGTTACTAATGGTTTTCTTTGAGACTGTGGTCCCAGCTCTCTTCAGGTCATTGACCAGGTCCTGCTGTGTAGTTCTGGGCTGATCCCTCACCTTCCTCATGATCATTGATGCCCCACGAGGTGAGATCTTGCATGGTGCCCTAGACCGAGGGAGATTGACCATCATCTTGAACTTCTTCCATTTTCTAATAATTGCGCCAACAGTTGATGCCTTCTCACCAAGCTGCTTGCCTATTGTCCTGTAGCCCATCCCAGCCTTGTGCAGGTCTACAATTTTATCCCTGATGTCCTTACACAGCTCTCTGGTCTTGGCCATTGTGGAGAGGTTGGAGTCTGTTTGATTGAGTGTGTGGACAGGTGTCTTTTATACAGGTAAAGAGTTCAAATAGGTGCAGTTAATACAGGTAATGAGTGGAGAACAGGAGGGCTTCTTAAAGAAAAACTAACAGGTCTGTGAGAGCCAGAATTCTTACTGGTTGGTAGGTGATCAAATACTTATGTCATGCAATAAAATGCTAATTAATTATTTAAAAATCATACAATTTTATTTTCTGGATTTTTGTTTTAGATTCCGTCTCTCACAGTTGAAGTGTACCTATGATAAAAATTACAGACCTCTACATGCTTTGTAAGTAGGAAAACCTGCAAAATCGGCAGTGTATCAAATACTTGTTCTCCCCACTGTATGTGTATGTTTATAATCGTTAAGGACTGGAGAGTGTTTCAGGATAAAAAATACATGGAATTGAGCTAAGCACAGTCAAAGTCCTAGAGAAAAACCTGTTTCAGTCTGCTTTCCACCAGACACTGGGAGATGAATTCACCTTTCAGCAGGACAATAACCTAAAACACAAGGCCAAATCTACACTGGGGTTGCTTACCAAGAAGACAGTGAATGTTCCTGTGGCCAATTTACAGTTTTTCTTAAATCTACTAGGAAATCTATGGCAAGAGCTGAAAATGGTTGTCTAGTAATGATCAACAACCAATTTGACATACTTTGAATAACTTTGGAAAAAGAATAATGGCCAAATGTTGCACAATCCTGGTATAGAAAGCTCTTAGAGACTCACTGAAAAACTCACTGCTGTAATCGCTACCAAAGGTGCTTTTACAGAATATTGACTTGGGTGTGAATACTTATGTAAATGTAATATTTCTATATTTCATTTTCAATTAACTTGCTAAAAAGTCTAAAAACATATTTTAACTTTGTCATTATTGGATATTGTGTGTAGATAGTTGAGATATAACATTTGATTGATTTTGAATTCAGGCTGTAACACAACAAAATGTGGAATAAGTCAATGGGTATTAATACTTTCAGAAGGGACTGGAACTATACAGCAAACATGTTCCTAAAATTCTCTCATGGATTGGTGGTTACTGTACTGATCTATGTTCAGAGTCCTCTCTGGATAACTCTATGTGGAGTTTGTGGTTGCTCCCCAATTAGAGGCAGCTGCGCGGCATTGCCTCTAATTGGGGAGTCTATTTAGGTTGAGTGGTTGTTCACCTGGGTGTGGGTCTTTGCATGTGTTCCTATTGTTGCACACCAGTTCATGTTTGTGTGCTCGCCTTTGGTTGTTTCGGTGATATTAAAAGGTGTTACTTCTCACTACTGCTCAGTGCCTCGGGTCCTCCCTATGCAGCGTGACAGTTACAGTGCCTCCAACATCAATAATAATTATGTGCCATTCAACCGTGAATCCATTTTGTTTCTCCTATTATTAGCTGTTTTGTCTCAGTGCACTTTTACTAATATTTCGGCACTTTTAATTCCTCAGCATGAATATCCTGCAGTCTAAATATTCCCCTCAGGTACCCCCAATCTTTTAACAACAGAATAAATGTAGATTGAGCCCTTTAATCCCCCCCCCCCCCCCCCCCCCCAGGAGGTGTTACAAAACAGCAAAATTGTGTTTCTGTGTATTTAGTCCTTTTAACTCAACTGTGTTCAGATAGCTGGCCAGCGAGGTCTTGTAATATGTTGTGTATGGCAAAGTTCCACCCCTCTAATCTCAATAACCCAAAGTATTCTTGTTGCCAGGAGGGGAGGACGGTGGACTACCTTTATGAAATGGCCCACGGTAGGGATGTTAACTTCCTTCCAGCTGCCCCTGCCTATGCCAAACAAGCCGACGATACACCACCCGTTCTGCCTAAACCCTGTTTTGGTCCAGTCATTGGGCCGATTACAGACATAGCTCATCAGTTTCACAATGGCAGCAAATATGCAGGGAATGATTTTGTTGGAGGGCAATCACAGCCAAATGGAGCGTCTTCACGCTTTGGTTCACCCTCACTCATCAGTTAGCCCTAATAGTCTTCTTCCTCTAACAAGGACCATGGCTGTTTATGGAGAAAAGCTGAAATGACCTAAAAACTAAAGAAGGGAGGAAAACAAAATGAGAATGCAAAACAATAAAAATCACTATCAGAAAAATTGCGTTTTAAAACCCTGCTGGAACAAGTTAGGGAGTGCAAACGATGGCCTCAGAATGCTGATGAGGCCTCATCTTAGATTTGTTGGCTGCCTTGGCATTTCCAGCATGTTGACAATTTTTTATGATATCACTTGCACATCCCAGTTGGGTTTTTCAAGTGTCACTACTGAGCAGGACATTCTGCATCCCAATTACTCTGCTGCTCAGGACAACACTTCCTTCATTCTCTGGCACTGCCTGTTCACTGAGACTCAGGCCAACACTTTCTTCATTCTCTGGCACTGCCTGTTCACTGAGACTCAGGCCAACAATTCCTTCATTCTCTGGCACTGCCTGTTCACTGAGACTTGGAAGAAAAAGTGTAGAACTCTAGCGAGCCAGAGATGGCACAAAATGCACCCAGATTTATCCCTCTGTTAATGATTATTGTAGCGATATCGCTTTCTGAATAGCATAGAGGAAGAAGATAATGACCCAAGTTTAACGGTTAGACTTGTCATGACTAATTAAAGACTGTTCCATGTTAGTTTCAGTTTTACGAGGCGAGAACTACTCATTATAACACTGTTTTCTGTGTGGTAGGCCAATCACTAACAGTTGGGCACCTTGCAGAAGCCATGTGTGAATTTCCATTTTAAATGCCTCTGTTCTGGTGGTGGGGCCAGGGTAATTATCGATGGCTTCTCTCCCTTTAGACTGATAAGGCAGTTGCGCTGATGGATAGATTGCTGTGCTCTGCATATACAAGGTTGAAAACATTGATCTTTGGGATTAATGTGGTTCCCACAGGGGCTGATGGCAGTCAAATGGCATTTCTGTAATTATACGTTTACACAGAATAATATCCCTCAAGGTGCTGACAGATACTTTCATTTGCCACGACTACTCAAGTGGTGAGACAATTTGTTTTTGCTATACTTATTTACATATTTCAATGGTATGAGGCCCCCCAACCCCATCACTGCATAGCATAGCAAAGCATACAATAATATACCATTTCTCAAGGTCTCAATTACCTGAAGTTACATTACAATGTCATTGCAGTCCTGTTGCTAATGTCTGATGTCATCCTCACTTTTCTACAAACAAAGCACAATTCTGATTACAGACAGTGTCTGAACCCTCCAGACTTTATGTCACGTAATGACACACCACCCCATGCTGTGAATATCCAGACTGTATGTGTGTGTGTGTGTCTGTGTGTGTGTGGAAATTTCAGACAGGCTAAAGCTGAGCTTCCAGAGCTTGCCAAGTTGCTAAAACAGGCTATTGAGCTGGTCAGAACGGTATTTGGTGGTGAGTTAAACAAAACACAATATTTTGTATTAGTCCTCAGGGAAAGTCTGGGAGTGTTTGTTTTGGGAGTGATATTGCATATGATGTGTCAGTTAAATAAGTGATGATGGTGTTTGCTAGTGTTAATTGGCAGAGAGAAGTGACTGGCATAGCTTTCTCTGACGGATGGACAGTGATGCACTTACTCAATATAAGCCCTGATCTGTAATTGCTATTGACATTGCTTTCAGAATAAGCCAGGAAGCAGCAGTCCATGCAACAACTTCTTCTCCTGCTCTTTGCTTTCCACATGCAGAACTCTACCTGCAGAAAAAAACAACAACAACAACATCTCAGGCCATTCGAGATTTCTGACAAAGACATTGTTATGGCTTGGTCCTGTTGTTGTTCTACGTGGCAATCGGTGTGGATTCCTTAAGGATCCGTGAAATGTGCAAGGCGTAGCGAGAACAGATTGCAGGGGAATCCAAGCAAGCACACGTAAAATCGCTAAGGATTATTGTTGTTGAGTTGATCAATATGCGACAGGCAAGAGGAAGAGAGCAGATCAGACATGTATTCCCAGACTCCTGAGTCAGACATCTAAATCAGGATATGCTGCCTCCATTGTTGTGTTGTGGGCTTTCTGCCCTCTCATGTTCCATCCTTGCAATGTAATATTAAGCAAATTGTATATAGAATGTAACTATTTATGTAATATATCTGGTAAATACTGTATGTAATATTATCTACTTTAAAGTGGAACTGACAGTATTTTTGCAACATGACATCTTATTAAAATCTGTTTATATACACCTCCATTCTTTGAGAAGCGATCATGGTAATTTTCACGTTTTCATAAATTCTTAGAATGTTTGGGAATTACGTATACTAATGCATTTGTGAAAATTCTATAGCAGTATAGAGATGGAAATTGGTAGTGTGTTTGGACAATTAATAGACACGGCAGTAATAAAAACATCTGTCTCGTCCAGGATCGGAGTCTAAACAGAACGGTGCGCCATAGCCAATCAGAGGTACAGAAGGCCTATATTCAAACAATCCATTTGCCACAAGGACCTACCATCATTCACTTTCAACTAGACTGTGTGTTTACAGGCAGTTGCAACAGCATGACTTTAGATCAATAGAACGCATTCGGCAAAAGCCACAAAATACACTTGAATGGATTTCTGCAAACATGTAGCTAAACACCACAGGAGTCTTCTTACATTTGGGAACGTTACAGTCCTACTGATCAAACAACCATAAAAAGGTGGGCTATCTTTCCCTATATGCACATCAACAAGATCAACAATCTAATGAAGGAACATTAGATAAACCCTCTCAAACTTTTTCAGCTAGTTGGCCGTCGAAATTGAACTGATAAACGATGGGGTAAATAGCCTTCTCGTCCTGCAGCTTGACTGCCAATGCATATGTAGGCCCAACCAAGCACCCAAGCTAACTGGCTAAAGTTGGCTAGCTTACTAGCTAGCTACTTCCAGACACAAATAAGAGAACACCTTACTGACCATTTTACTCACCGTAACAGAGGCTGTTTACATGTTATCTAGAGCGTTTGTGGCTAACTATTACTTTTTTTGCCTACGTTTACTGACACTGGTCATATTCAGCAAGTGTTGTGCGTTTATAAATTCATCAGTTATTCTGCGCTCTGGCACACTCAGACGAGTGCTTTGAAATCTGAGTAGATTGCTAGTCAGAGTGAATTTGTGAATGCAAGAGATATGCTAACTGGATAACAGTTGTTCAGCATAGCTAGCTAGCAAAGCAATATGTTTTTCATGTTTTTTTTCTAGCTAACCAAATGACTGTAGCTGTGTAGCCACCGAAAAACTATATGAGGTGTGAGGGAAAAATTACATATTTACCTGTTTTGTTTAATAGTTAACAATATATAATTAACAATAGTAAGATATTACTATTGTACGAGGGCTGAGTTTTTATGGTCTCCACTCTAGCTTCCTACAACTAGTCTGGGCATCGATGAAATGGGTTACCAGAGGGTGAAAAAAAACTCAATTGCCACATTCCATTTCCCAAAATCAGTAGTGCACTGGGGGAGATGTCTTTGCATCTGGAAAACTAAGCCAGGGTGGGGTTAAGACAACACCCCTGTACAAGTTGACCATAGGATGAACCCAAGGTGGCTTAGTGATTACCTGATCTATATGGGAGGGGTTGGAGCCAGCCATGTGTGGGAAGTATTTTGTGTCTTGTATATAAGATGGCTGTTTTCCATTGTTGGTTAAGCTCTCGGCAACACAACTTAGAGTGTGCGGTCGACAGTTTCATTATTAAATTGATATTAAATAAAGCTGATTGTTTGAATAATTGTCCAAATCTCTCTCAGTACTGAAATTTCCACGATTTAGGTCAAAAAGTCAGTCACTCAACCACTCCTCCAATAACATGACGTCCTCCTAGCAGGTAGCTAGCTAGCTATCTAGTTAACGTTAGGCTCTGTGTTTTTAGCTTGCTACATAAATAGATATGCTAGCATATTAGCCACATTATGACGCTTGCTAGTTTGATTGTATTGACATTCCCAGCCTTAGTAACATTTGTCTGTTTTTATCTAAAATATTGAGTCATTGAAACTAAAAAAGTGCATCCTGAATGGAGGCAACAAACAATGTACCAGGCCAGCTGTGATTTACAACCTGATAGCAATATGTTTGGGACTACCATAAAATGTATTGGTTAATTATATTAATCATGCATTGAACTGCCTCCTTCTATTCTGCCAACAATGTCATGGAATGTTGAGTCAAATAGAACCTATTTCTAAAACCTCTTATGAAGTTGGTTTTGTAGCATAAACTGGGAATTTGATATTTTTGACTAATACTATGGTTGTCTGATTGTTTCATATCTGCAAAGTAGTTCAAACGCTGTCAGTTCCACTTTAAGTGAATGTAATATTGGGTAGATTTTCAAAATGGGCATTCTGCTGTGTCACCATCCCAGATGTTGTCCGTTTTTAATCTACAACATGGAGGAGTGTGTGTACTACGTCTGCTTGGTTGGGCCCAACTTCTGTCAGGGCGTGGCTGGTCCCGGGTGGGTTACACCTCAAAGAATGGCTGGACCGAACGCTGCCGCAAATTTCACCAAGCAAAGGGGTCTGCCCTGTCAAGGCTTGTTTACCTTCATCTGCCACCCTCTCAGTGGTACTGTAGCCTACAGTAGCTAATGCCACATATGTAATTGAATGGCCTTGTATATGTAGCAGAACAGAATTCTATGAAAATACAAAGGTAAATGTTTGTCTACTGCAGGACTGTCTACCCCTCACTATACTCTCTCTAATATTGGATTGTTCACATGTTTCTGTTATGTAAAATGGCTAGCCTGTTTGTGGCAAGTGGCTATACATTTTGTTATTTGAGGTTGTATAGAATAGGTACAAATAAGCACAAACCCTCAAACTGTTTGCTGCTCGCAGAATGTGACCCTGTTTTTTTCGACAGCTGTTGTCAACAGCTTCAACATCCAATTCACAAAGGTAAAGTCGACACTAACTTGATGGGCACTGCAGAGAAACATTTCAATCTGAAGATGTCAACAGTGGGAACTAAACTAAATTGACATTGTGTTCGGCATTCTTTGTAATAGTGCTTTGCTTCTGTTTGTCTCTGGAGCGGTGCCATAAACTCATTGTCCCTGTTATGATGGTGTAATACCGTAGCGGTGTGTGAGACATATGCTTCCATCAAAGTCTCATTAACCTTGTGTCTGATGATGTCCCTCATGGAGAGATTACTCTCTGAGATATCGTTCAAACAACACAGCGGCCATTTACAGCCCAATGATGATTAACAGGCAGGACAAACACTTCTCTTCCTAGACAGCCTGAATTTCATATTGTTTTTTTTCATTGTTTTCTGCAGCTATTGACAGGTTCTCTCTCTCTCTCTCTCTCTTTCTCGCTCTCACTACTCACAGATGGCCTATGAAGAGGTCCATTAACACTCGCAGGAAAGAGACGCTGAGATGGGTTTTAAATGCTACAAGATGGAGAGCAATATTTTTCCACATGCAAGGACAAAGTTAACGTGGTAGGTCACGCTTACTCATCTAGCAGGCTTTAATGCCCTCTCATCTCCTCTCCCCTGCACAGCAAATAGCTGATGTGTTTTTTGTGAGGCCTGAATTGATGAAATGGAGCATATCGCTCCACAGCATTTAAAATGTAAATTGATACAGGGGAAAGTTTCTGTGGGGTTCGTGACTGTATCCCAGCATGTGATTCATATATATATATTTTTTTTCATTCAAGCTCTGAGTTAACACACAGTGATCAATATTTTATGCTTTTGGGGTGAATAGTTATAATTATACAGTGAGAGAGTTATTCTCTGCATTATGGCCCAGAGTCCACTACTTGAGTGCGAGTGAAGCAGAGCAAACATTGCTCCCATTTACTACTATGAAGACAGAGCATGATGGAGAACGTTTACCCTGGCATGGAGTCAACAAATTGCATAAAGCCTGTGCATTACTTTCAAAAGGGCAAGCTGATATTACCCTATGGATGACAGGAGAGCATAAAGGAAGGCAATGTGTAATGGTGCAGTGAAAAGTACCATGGTGGGGCTCAGAATTCAATCTGGTGCTGCTAACTTTTTTTCTCCATAACTACAAAGTTTTTTAGTTTAGTGTGCATATGTGTGTATGAGAGAGGAAGAGAGAAAGAGACAGAGAAAGAAAGAGAGAAATAAAGAGGAAGAGAGAAATAAAGAGGGAGAGAGAAATAAAGAGGGAGAGAGAAAGGTGAGTGAGTGAGTGAGTGAGTGAGTGAGTGAGTGAGGTGAGTGAACCCCACTGCTCTTCACAATACTATGTTCAAACATGTGTATTATAAATGTATGTTTTAGGTACATTTATTCATCACTCTAGGCTTTGATTAGGTTTGAGCGATTAATACATTGATCCATATGCAGAAGCTAAGATTATCTGTTCATCTGAAAATGGGTCAGTTGGTCACATTAATCAATGTTGAGGAGAGCTGGAAATGATTGTCTATAGATTTGAAACAACCTGTGTTCTACCAACCTAAATTCAAATGCATGTCATGTAAAGCATATTTATAACTCCAAGCACTTTCCTCTGCGTATCAAGTTTACTTTCACTGCAGTAAATCAGGACTTTATTTTTCCAGGGGTCAAAATAATGATTTATTTTTTCCACTGCCCTGACGTAGTCCTGCCAAAATGTTTATAATGGAATGGATTTGACACAAGGATCACATTGGGAGATGAGCTGACTTTACAATCTCACACTGTGTGAACCTCCCTGCAGTAGCCAAGGTCTGGCACATAACTTTATATTACCTCAATTTTGGTCTTTTTTGATTCTGAGATGAACATGAACTTGGGGAAGGAATGAGACATTGTGTATCAACAGACATCCAATGAAACAGACACTGATGTAAAATCAAAATAAGAATATAGAAAGATTACTATGGACTGTAAACATCTTCATCAATTTATCAGGACATAGTGCCTGGCCTAGTGTCATTGTCACTAAGTGGCTATGCAAAGACATGGGAGGGATTTCATTTATCTTGTATAACATTCATTTCAGCAGAGGTGAACTTTAAGTAGTCATAAGTTCTTACAGGAATCTTTAAGAGGTGTTAGTCTAAAGTTGTAGTCTGCTAGTGTATACACATAGGCTGTGGAATCTTAAGGAGTCACTGTTGGGTCTCAGCCAATCACATACAAGCCAAACTCTAACATGATGATGACTCAGCACACTGGCTCAACCTGTCAGGTAGAAAAACAATTAGACTTTTGAAATGAATACATAATGAAATAAATACATTAAAGAGAGCGAGTGAGGAGACATTTTCCATTCATCAACCTGATTGGTGTAAAGCACACTTTGTCTTTTTGTTGCTTTTTTGTGTCCTCTAATCACAAGTGCAAACTCAGTTTTATTTGACAAATGTTTAATGCTTGCTTATTTAGACATTTTTACAGGAATTTAGTCCTTAGGTTTCCCCTCACTCCATCCCTCCATCCCTCCAGATTCATCATGATGGCTGAACCAGTGAAATCAAGGGGATTGAACTGATTCAAAGCAAGCTCTCGAGAACCCAGAGAAGCATTAAGCTGAGAGTGCACCTCCAGCTCCACAGCAGGTGTATCTGTAGGATGTGCTTTTCTACTGAGGTGGATATGTAATAAAACAGCTCTCATTACCACACGGACAACGCCTTGCCTTGTCTTGCTCTCCTGTTGTTCCACCGCTGCATCTAATACACCAATTAGCCTCTAATCATATTAAGCTATACTGTAGGTTCAGCAGTTGGTTAAATGTGGAGAAAAGTCCTTAACACATTAGTGAATCCACTTATCACCACATTAGGTGCAGGAGAGGATTCATAGAGTGCCTGGGTATCGTAAAGAGAGAGGGGGAGCCTTTGTATACAGTACAGAACTAATTACCCTACGTTCATTTCAGTGATGTTGTTTCCCAGTGCTAGTGTACTGAGCTCTGTGCAACAGGGTAAATATATGTTGGCCATGTATGTTGAAAGCAACACTTCTAAGAGGCTATGAATATTCAAGCTGAATGTAAGCATTGAAGTCTGAAAAACAAAATCGATGGGGCAGTTTGTGTTTGTGTGTGTGTGTGTGTGTGTGTGTGTGTGTGTGTGTGTGTGTGTGTGTGTGTGTGTGTGTGTGTGTGTGTGTGTGTGTGTACGTGCATGTAGATACAGTGTAGTCCCCAGTCTTTTCTAGCCCAACCTTTTCCCTGGAAGCTTACAGCCCACTCAGGTACTATATATTAGCTGCAGTGGAGGAGAAGGTTTGGCGACCCGTGTCCCCTGCCTTTTAAATCCCATCTCCGTCAATGGAATCAGGTGTCAAAGTTTGCAGAGGATGCAGCGAAAACAAGCCATACTCGATCACGGCCAGACCTGTCACAGCTAGTGAGAAGAGTGATAAAATAACCCAATAAAGAAGAAAGAGAGGCAGAACCAGAGTCCTCTACAGCCCAGCGGTGCCAGCCTGGACAGAAGGCCACAGAGGCTTTACAATGGCAGCCATGCATGATGTAATATTGGACCGAACCAAGGAGAACAGATAGACAATGCAACGTTAATGGGAATACACAGAGGGGTGGTGAAGTCAGTGAAACAGGAACCCAGTTGAAGACAATCTAAGCCTATGGGTTGTATGGTTTGTGTCAAAGTCAAGATTCGTTGCATGAACATACAGTATGTCTTAATGATTCCAGTTGCATAATGTGTAGATACAGTGCAGTCTTATGCTTGGCTCTGTCTCAAACTACCCTTTTGTTCTTGTTGGACCATGTTTTTGTTCTCTAGGTTGTCTTTACAGCAGAGAAATGGGCCTCCATCACTTCTCCTGTTGGCTAACTTGTTAGAAACTATGGGGATGAGGGTATAGCTAGCAGAGAGGTTTGAGTCATACCACTTTGATTGCTTCATTAGAAAGTCACAATCCAGCATGACAAATGGTGTAAATGTGCGTCTTGCCATTTTATAGTTTTTATAACTAAATGCTCTGCCTAACAATTGCCTTGAGTTTGTATTGAGGAGTGTGCCTAAAATCTGTGTGTATAAAAGCTGGTGATTTTTTTTTATCCATACCACAAAAAACTGTCCAGTCATCTTCTTTAGTTCCAAACTTCCTCTGCTTGTTTCAGAATTGTGTACTGTCTGAATTGTTTCCCGAAAAAGAACACCTCTAAAGACCCAGCTTCCCACAGAGTGACCAGCCATGAAAAAAATCCATGCTCCCCGTCACCCTCTGTCATTTTCCCCTTTGAACGAGTCCTCTTCTGTCCCTGTCCCTCTGCGCTGACATGGAAGGCTAGTCACAGGTGACAGAGCCCATGCCATATGTCATTTCTTGCCTAAGAGTGTGGGAGTACTGGACAGGAATTGATATTTAGACAGTGATGCCTTCTCAAATCATCACAGATCATGTAATATCGCCACAGTGTTGAAGGAGGGAGCATTGCCCGTGCTCCCGAAAACCATTTCTCTGGACTGATCGACTGGCAGTAGATGACAGGGATGAGGCAGGAGTTATTGGAAATTGATTGTAGGTTTGATTAATATTGAATGGAATCTATCCCAGAGCATGGCTTTCTTACTTCTCACCCCTTCCCGTCATCAAGGATTAACCAGCTCTGTAAAACTGTAAAAACATTTCCCCTGGTCTGCCCAGATTAAAACCACTGTGGAACCTCACTGATAATGTGGGAGACTCTCTCTTCTGTGACGCCTCAATGACTTCCTCTCTCTTCCTCTCTCTTCCCCTCTCTTCCCCTCTCTTCCCCTCTCTTGCTCTCTCTTGCTCTCTCTCTGCCTCCTTCCCTTTTTCCTTGTTTCTCTAGCTTTGATGCAACAGGTCTATGTACTGTTCAGCCATGTGTTAAATCAATTATATTACAATCTTGATTATAGTCTGCTATTTGGCGATACTAATACTCAAACAGAATAATGCATTCTCCCAAAATAATTTTCTATCATTAGTAATTTGTTTTACTCATTAATTAACACCTCTAATGGTTTTGAGGCTTGCAGTCTCTTTGGTGACCTGTATCAAAAGGTTGTGTTTTTCTCTGTACTTCTGTGTCTCCCCTCACAGTCCACACAACCCATCTGTCCACACAACCCATCTGTCCACACAGCCCATCTGTCCACACAGCCCATCTGTCCACCCATTTGTCCACACAGCCCATCTGTCCACACAGCCCATCTGTCCACACAGCCCATCTGTCCACACTGCCCATTTGTCCACACTGCCCATCTGTCCACACAGCCCATCTGTCCACACAGCCCATTTGTCCACACTGCCCATTTGTCCACACAGCCCATCTGTCCACACTGCCCATTTGTCCACACTGCCCATCTGTCCACACAGCCCATCTGTCCACACAGCCCATCTGTCCACACAGCCCATCTGTCCACACAGCCCATCTGTCCACACAGCCCATCTGTCCACACAGCCCATCTGTCCACCCATCTGTCCACACAGCCCATTTGTCCACACAGCCCATCTGAGAGCACCTATGCCAACTACACACTATATGATAACAAATGATCGCACAATATTAACATTATTCATTTGTGTGCTGTCTGCAAGAGAGAAATCCCTCCCTTGCTCTTTCTCATCTGCCCTCCGTCTATCACATTAGAGCTAATGCCTGTTCACAAATTACATTGGAGAGGAGCCATTAATTGTGTGGTGAGATCAATTGTTGAATTGTTATTTTAGCCGCTGGCCTGATTGCAGTGCTGAGGGTGAGGGGGTTTAGAAGGGAGGAAGCAAGAGGGGGATGACACAGTAGGATATAACGAGTTGTGTTCGCCATTAATCAATGCCTTCCACACAATTTACCATCTGTGAATTGGGACTGACCCGTCTCGAGCCGCATCAGCCTGAGCTCCCTCTCCCTGCTCATGAGGTAGCTCACGAAAAGTCACTGTTCCTACTGAAGTGATTCCATCTCACTGGAAGATGTTCACCGCTGACTTGCCTTGCCTTGCTCGCTCTTTATCTCGCATTGTTTCTGATATATCTCTCTCCTCAAGTTTTCTCTGAACCTCAAGAAACTGAATCAATTCTATGTTATAGCTTAACCTGGCACCATGAAGAGGATGTGAAATACTGTATGCAACTATATTTGATTCTTGAATAAGTAAGTTGTGACAGAGAGGAAGAGTCGGAAAATGGACGTGCATCACCAGTGATGTCACTGCTGTATCCTCTTGTTGCCCTAGCTAAACATGAGCACAATTCCCAGCCGAATGTCTAACCCTGCCTACCCAAACTCGTGATTTGTTGGGAGAGTTGTCTGTCTGAAGGGGACCATCCCCAGAACATTTATTGTGATTTGTTGGGAAAGTTGTCTGTCTGAAGAGAACCCTCCCCAGAACATTTATTTTTCCCCTTTTAAAATTTCTGAGAGAATCTGACATCCACCCCTAGTGCTTCTGCTCCTAGGTCTGGGTTTCCAAGACTAGCTAGAGAGCATCTCTCTAGTCCAGCTAAATAAGTCTTCATTGCTCAGACCAGTGTCCTGAGTCCCCTGGTAAATATAGGCACTTTGATATTGGCGTCAGCCAGACAAATCACCCTTTAATTGCTCTTCTCAGGAGAGCCTAGTGAAGTTCAAGGCCTCACCAGCCTCTTATCCTGTAGCAACTAGCGGTAGGAGGCAGCCCTGCCAACAAGGAGAGGAGAGAGGGATGAACAGAGGAGGCTGGTGGGAGGAGCTATAGGAGGACAGGCTCATTGTAATGACTGGAACTGAGTCAAACGTGGTTTCCACAGGCTCTGATGAATGGACCGTTCCTCACGTGTTCCTCTGATTGTTATTGGTTTGAATGAGAAGCTGCACCACAGTGGTAACGTTGTTTTATGATTGAATTTCATTAATTGAAACATGCTGTCTCTGCACTCAAGGGCTAGCTAATTAAAAAGAGGCACCCCAAACAATCTGCTCTACCACTGGTTTGGGAATTTGAGGAATTAATTAAATACACCAGTTTGCAAACAGAAAGGGGGCTAGACTTAGTCGGAATGTAATTATTACTGTTATGTTTGGGTTTTACACTTTTTCGGAAATGAGTTCAGTGCCCCCAGGTTTAGGATTAATTACATTTTGAAAATGTGCTCACAACAAAATTACTCAAATGCCTTCCTGAGAAACTAGAAGCCAGATCTTTTGTCAGTGGTGATTTTGTTCTAATTGTGGGATCGTTCTGAATGGCTTGTTTTGTCTTTGATGTCATCTCACATTTTATTATTTGCTCTCAGTTAAAAAAGCCACCACTGGCACAGTCACAAGCTATGTGTAAAATAAATGAAAGGGTCACTCCATCCTTTTCTATCTCTGACAGATACTATGTGACCATTTCAGTGTCAAGTATTTTCACTGGAGAATGCAGATGAGAGTAGAAAGTGGAGACAATGCCTAGACAGCCTGTTCTCTATTATAATCCCTCCACAGGCCCCTCTCTGACCACAGTCACCCCTTTTTCTCCAGTGTCACAACACCTTATTCAATCTTGTTGCTAACCTCCTGGAACAAATCAATGAGCTTCATTACGTTGAGACCCCTGAGGATTACTTGTTGTTGCTTGGTGGCCAGGAAAAGAAAACTACAGACTAGAGCTCCTCCATCACTGTAGACTGGATAAAACCAATGAGTGTTGCAAGGGCCCTCTCAGGGAGCACTAATGGGCCAAACTGCACTGTGGGAGACAATGAAAAGCACCCATAGATTGATTTCAATGCTCTTCTATTGATTTCTATTCCACGGTGTGGTTGCTATCTGTATTTACCACTTCCTCACTTTGCTATTCTTCCTTGTACTCCATATGATGACTGTAATCTGATGATGCAACAAGGCCGGAAAAACAATTCATTCTTAACATTATGTCAGATATCAAAAGATCTGTCTGTTTTCATCAAACAATTGTCTATATACTGTATACTGTACTCAGACATCTAAATGTTCAATATTTCCAGTTTCTCTGCATGGTTTAATAATCTGAAAAGAAAATGTCAAATGTAGTAGTATTATTTCTAGTTAATAATCGGAAAAGAGAGGCAACACAATTTAGCATATGTGGCTGGAATGTCCATGGCCCTTCATTTTTTATTATAGATATTGATATACTGTATATCTCCCAGATGACATATGGTGTCCCAGGATTCCCCCCCCTTCTCCCAGCCTGTGACTGATGTGTACATTGTAGTGACATATTGACTAAGTACACCACTAAAAGTCTACAGGAAGGTACTGATTAGGAATGGGGGACGTTTGTTTTGTTGAAACGCAGTCGTGTTATGAAGGCCAGTCTAAATGATCACACATACCCAGGACTTTCACTGAGTCATCTTCGCTGACATTTCTTCAATTCCTCTACAGCTATGTCTGTTACCCAGGAACATCCAGGGAGCTTCAATTCCAGTGCCGCCGTCTTTGTCGACGTGGCACAGCTCAGAGTTACAACCGCAAAGCGCTCAACTGTGAATATTACATCTTGCAATTGTCAAAGGCCTGTGAGTGTCGAAGTTAGTTAAAACCAACACATATGGCATTTGCTGGAGTGGATTTCATGTGGGACCGAGTGAATAAGCTAGAAAGAGAGAGTGTAGACATTGTGATGTGCAGGTCTCGCATGACAGCCACACAAAATGCCCCTCATGGTGATTCACTGCCAGTTCAACTGTGTGAGAGCAGAGAGAAGGGACTGAGGTGGGCATCACTGTGAAGGGTGGGGGAGTGACTGTTTGCTTCTTCTGTTTCTTCTCAGTGTTTCCATGAATTGTTGGAGTGGTTTCACAGAACTCTAACTCAAATCAAAACTCCATTCATACAGAGAAAGACAGGAAGGTGTAATTGATGTTGTCAGGAAAACACTTGTTGTGTTGGAGTGGCATCGAGGGCCTCAGCCATGTTTAATTAAGAACAGGAACCAGTGGCCATGAAAGGGAGTGTGTGTGTGTGTGTGTGTGTGTGTGTGTGTGTGTGTGTGTGTGTGTGTGTGTGTGTGTGTGTGTCACGTGGCACATCTGATCTCTGCCTCAGGAAAGGTTTGTTTCTCTTTATAAAGTGTGCTGACATTCTCAGTCCCATCTCTTTCCCCATCACAATCACTGGGCTTTAGGAGTGACACTCAATGCAGCTACATCATCCCTAAATTAAATGTATCGAAACAAATAACTTTAGTTGCTTGGGTTTAATGTAAACCGACTACATTGCCGTGCTTGAAGTGCCGTGCGATTGGTAGATGGGTCATTGGTTGGCCTTTAAAAAACAACTCTGAAAACCCAACAAAATTACCTAGAAAATGCCAAAAAACAAAGCTGCCCTTGGAGTTCAGTGAACATACATCACATAAGAAAGCCATTTGTAAACCTGTCAGCTCTAAAGCCCACTCCCCACTGACCTTCATTTGTGGTTGTTATTTGGGTGTGGTAGTGTTACTGTAGATACTGGATTGAGAGAGAGAGAGAGAGAGAGAGAGAGAGACGGTAAGAAGTGACCTGGATGTATCTGCCAGACTCAATCTATTCCATAGTGCCTATACCTTCCACAGTCACCCAGAATACAGCTCCATGAAGGGCTAATGCTTTACCTGAACCCACTGGAGTAGTGAAGGCTGCAGCCTCAGAGAGTGAAAAGATAAATAAATAAGGATGATCCAACAGTAAATTCAGTAACATGGCATCTGTGATCCCACCTTCCCAGGGGCCAAAACTAGATACAAAATAAATAAAAAAACAACTCAAACAACTACATGGCCCAGGTGTACTGTGTCGTGACTTCGGGATGGTGCTGGGGCGGGACTTTTGTTGTCGTGTTTACAGTACCTCCATGGCAGTGATGCTCAGGGCACGTCACTCTTCATGTCCCCTTGAGAGGTTGTCACCACTGAGTTTATTTAGACAGAGGAGCGGGACGCCATTAACCCTGCGCTCTCTGTACCACCCGCCTTTTTTTATTAGCCACATAATGGCAGAGATCCATTATCAGAGCTAATCAGAGTCAAATGAAGAAAAGTAGTGGAGTGAGACTGCAGGAATTGACACATTTTTTCCACCCGATGTGTTAACCAGACCCCCGTCAAGCTTTTCCCACCCACCCTCTCCCAGTCTATATCTCCCTCTTCACTTTCTCTCTCCGTCTCTTATTTTGCATACAACCCTCACACAACATTCTGGGAATGGTGCAGGATACCCAGCTAGCACACAACGTTCTGGGAATGGTGCAGGATACCCAGCTAGCACACAACGTTCTGAGAAGCATAAGTTGGGAATTTTCAGTACTTTAGCATAACGTTCTAAGAACATATACATTTCGTTCTCAGCATCAACAAAACTCTCTCTATCCTCTAAGTGTGTTCAGGTGTGTTGGCCGAGCCATCTAATTGGCCACACTTGATATTAATGAGTGCTTGTTTCCATTGAAATGTGGTCTGTTTGAATATACTAAAACGAACAGCTTTGATTGAGTAAAAAAATAACATGCCGTGTTAGATCCATCCTGGTAGTGCAATGGACTAATTCCATGGATAAAGAACAGAAGATCATAGGTTTGAATCTCACTGACACCGTGCCAAAATAAAAATGTTTGCATGAAACATGTTATTATTGAAACATGTTCTCAGAATGTTATTTAATTACCTTCAAATAACTTTGAATTTCCATTCTCAAAATATTAATAAAACCTCACAGGAAAACTTTCAGTGAACCATAGTAAAATGTTCTCAGCAACCTAAAAACAAACATTCCCAGAAATGTTCACTTCCGTTCTCAGAACATTTAAAAAATATTTTACCATTCAGGAAATGTATGGCTTTGTTCCCAGAACCAATGTGAAACCAAAAACGTACCAACTCACAACTTCCAAGGAGCCAAATGTGCCGTTTCTCCCCCTCTCCCTCTCTGGGGAGGCCTGTTTGATATGCTAGCTGTGCCGTTTCTCCCCCTCTCCCTCTCTGTGGTGTGTTCAGTGTGTCAAATCGGAGGGACTATTGTCCGATCCTCTGGCAGTCTCTATGGGGGTGCCACAGGGTTCAATTCTTGGGCTAACCCTTTTCTCTATATACATCAACGATGTCGCTCTCGCTGCTGGTGACTCTCTGATCCATCTCTACGCAGACGACACCATTCTGTATACATCTGGCCCCTCTTTGGATACTGTGTTTACTAACCTTCAATCAAGCTTCAATGCCATACAACACTCCTTCCGTGGCCTCCAACTGCTCTTAAACGCTAGTAAAACTAAGTGCATGCTTTTCTATCGTACGCTGCCAGCACCCGCCCACCGGACTATCATCACTACTCTCGACGGGTCCGAATTAGAATACGTGGACACCTACAAATACCTAGGCATCTGGTTAGACTATAAACTCAACTTCCAGACTCACATCAACCATCTCCAATCCAAAATTAAATCCAGAATTGGCTTTCTATTCCGCAACAAAGCCTCCTTCACTCATGCTGCCAAACATGCCCTTGTAAAACTGACTATCCTACCGATCCTTGATTTTGGTGATGTCATTTACAAACTAGCCTCCAACACTCTACTTAGCAAAATTGGATGCAGTCTATCACAGTGCCATCCGTTTTGTCACCAAAGCCCCATACACTACCCACCACTGCGACCTGTATGCTCTCGTTGGCTGGCCTTCATTATATATTCGTCGCCAAACCCACTGGCTCCAGGTCATCTATAAGTCTTTATTAGGTAAATCCCCGCCCTATCTCAGCTCACTGGTCACTATAGCAACACCCACCCGTAGCATGCGCTCCAGCAGGTATATCTCACTGGTCACCCCCAAAGCCAACACCTCCTTTGGCCGCCATTCCTTCCAGTTCGCTGCTGCCAATGACTGGAACGAATTGCAAAAATCATTGAAGCTAGAGGTTCCTATCTCCCTCAATAACTTTAAGCATCAGTTATCAAAGCTGCTTATCGATCACTGCACCTGTATATAGCCCTTCTGTAAATAGCCCACACTACTACCTCATCCCCATATTTATTTTTTTGTTTATTTTCACTAATCTTGCACACCAGTACCTCTATTTGCACATCATAATTTGCACATCCTTCATTCCTGTGTTAATGATGATAATCTGTAATTTATTTCACCACTATAGTCTATTTATTGTCCTACCTCCTAATCTTACTGCATTTTTGCACTACATTTTGCACTCTGTATATAGATTTTTCTATTGTGTTTTTGACTGTTTGTTTTACTGTGTAACTCTGTGTTGTCTTTTGTCGCACTGCTTTGCTTTGTCTTGGCCAGGTCGCAGTTGCAAATGAGAACTTGTTCTCAACTGACCTACCTGGTTAAATAAAGGTGAAATAAAAAATAAATAAAAGTGGTGGCCTGTTTGATGTGCTAGCTGTGCCGTTTCTCCCCCTCTCCCTCTCTGTGGTGGCCTGTTTGATGTGCTAGCTGTGCCGTTTCTCCCCCTCTCCCTCTCTGTGGTGGCCTGTTTGATGTGCTAGCTGTGCCGTTTCTCCCCCTCTCCCTCTCTGTGGTGGCCTGTTTGATATGCTAGCTGTGCCGTTTCTCCCCCTCTCCCTCTCTGTGGTGGCCTGTTTGATATGCTAGCTGTGCCGTTTCTCCCCCTCTCCCTCTCTGTGGTGGCCTGTTTGATGTGTTAGCTGCGTGGTGGTCCAAAGTACGGATTAGAGCTCTGCTACTGCTTCTCCAGTGCTATTGATGCAAACACACTGGAACCCACTGGATATGGATGGAGTAGCATCTCTCTGTTCTTACTGCTGTAGCACATCAAGCATCTGCAGGCCCCCTTTAGCAAACAAGCCAGTTCTCATAAAGATCAATGGTTAATTTGCACCTGTGATAGCTTGCAGCAGAGCAGCCAGTGTTTTCAGAATGGATAACCTGTAGTTTTCCCATTGGCACTGCTGATAGTATGTTTTTTCTCTCCAGCTGTGTGTTTATACCCCATTGTGCCTTGATCCCAGAGACCTTTCCCATTTAGGGGAAAATTGCAGATCCCTCATGTGGGGAAACAGAATTACTGTGCCTCCCCATCCCTTTCATTGGATCAATAAGGTGATCTTCCAAGGCAGACATTAGGGGCATTGTAAAAATTTTACAAATAGGAGTGTTTAGTCCATCTCACTCTGCTTAGGTACTAGGAGAATATTGATCCTTTCAGGCTCATCAACCTGTTTTCTCGCAAAAGTGATCCTTGAAAAGTAATCATTCTCAAAAGAAGGAAAGATAAAGTGTATTTTGTGTGTGTGTGTGCGCGTGTCAGTGGGGAGGCAATGACAGCAAGAAGATAAACACAGCCATCCTCATCATGGATTTTCTCTGGTAGCTGGAAGCTACTGTATTTTCAATCATATGCCTATAGGGGAAGGTTGCTGCTGCATCATAATATCACAGTGATCCATTCAACTGCAGAGATGGTGCCACAATGGCACTTCGTTATGTGCTTCACTACAATTGCATACCTTACAGTAATATTTCAAGATAGCTCTAGGTATTTGATACGATTGTTAAATGTCATTTGATGATGCAAGGCATGTTATTGTCTGTTAACCTAAAGCTCACCTTTGTTGTGTTCGGGTAAATCATTGCCAGATAGTACCATTTTAATACCCCCATTGGGTGAGCAAAATGCTATCACTTGATAGAATGTTTTAAGTAAATACACCATATACAAATAATATCATTAGGTTGAAGGATGACCATGACATGATGTTCACTATGGTTTGATGTATTGAAATGGTCCATTACACCATTGCATTAACACCCCAAACAAAATGTTCCTTATACTTGCGTCTAAATGTGTACATACAGTATAGGTGAGAATTGACTTTGTACACGGCTGTCAGTTTTCATACATCAATATTTTGCCCACTGTTTATGTCATCGTGTTTTCTGATGGACTTGTTTCATTTTAAAACCATGCTAATCTTGTATGAGTTGATTTGATCATTATCACCCTGGCGCTCTGTCTCGTAGAAGAGGGCCCTCAATAACAGGGGAGGTTAGTCCTCCCTCCCTTCCGTTTGTTTGGGTGACAGCTTGAACATCAGATTTAGTCTGCTCCCCCAGAGCGCTACAGAGGAAGTAAAAAATGTGATGTTTCACACTGACTAACCCCTAATCTAAAATATATTAAAGAAATCCTTTTCTATTGTCTTCCTCTCGTTTTAAATGTCGCCCATGAGTGACAGCTATGACCGTTGAGGGTGAAGAAACCTGCACAGACACATGGAAACACACACAGGAACACGTGCATGCGCACAAACTGGTTAAATCAGTTATTTAAGTTATTTTAGGATAATTTGTCAACATATTGTGACATGGAATCTACGTGGAAAATGACTTGGATTTGAAAAGAATTATCAACATAAAAACTGTTGTTATGAGGGTGAAATTTCAACCACAGGATTATATCATCATGGTAACCAATTTTCAACACTGACAAACCTTATATAAAATATGTTTAATTTGTAACTTTGAAACGTCAGATCTTCAACATAGTATCCACTACATTAGGCTGGGAAGCACCTATTACTGGAGAGTTTATGTACCTACAGATACCCTTCGGTCTCCCATCCAGGGTTTTGAACGAAGCCCAGCCCTGCATAGCTTTGATATTTGTAACTGACTGTTGTTACCTATGTGCTATAGTGAGAACGATTGTTGCAAAATCTCCACTTAATAGATTCACTGTTGCTAGCAAAGTCATTCGAAAGGGTAGGGTTTAACCGAACAAATGAAATGTAACCATACTTCATCAATCATATAGCATCAATGATTCTATTCAGGCCTACATAGCATTTGAGAAGTCATCAACAGCTATTGTTTAAATTCAATCCAGGATTAAACTAAAAACAGACAATTCATCTAAGCCTAGTTTTTCAAGCTTTGGCTGATTTCAAATGGAATCTACAAGGTAGCAATAATATATTGTATCCCATTAAAATAATAAGATTAAAATCACAAACTGTATTTAAAAGTGCATTTAAAGTTTGATTTGATTTAGTCCTATTAATTAACTTCGATTGTTGGTTGAAATGGAGACTTGAATCCAACATATCAATTATTAATTTATAGACAATCTGGAATTAAATCCAGACTGTGGCACAGACGGAACTCCTTCAAATGCAGATATTTTTGGTTGCGTTGACAAACATACAAAATCCAATATAGCTTCTACAATACAGTAAACGCAGCATTAAGCAGTTGAAACAGGTTGCACGTAACCTAGTGGTTAAGAGTGTCTGCTAAATGACTAAAATGTAAAACAATAAAAATAAAATATAATAGCATTATTTATTAAAAACATTTTTTATACCTACAGGGTCCTAAAATTCTAGCTAAATTTTAGCTAAATTATCCTTGCTATGACCATCTTAAAACCATATGTTAGCTTAGTAGAAACCCAGCCCCGGGCCCTTAAACTTTAGGAGGATACGATACACATTAATTTAATAAAAAGACAGGTGCTGCTGATAATACTGTTGTCAAGGCAGAGGACATGTATGTGTAGCCCGTGTCACTGATGATGTCTGTTCAAAAAGAGTATACCATGTCTTACTGTTTTTGGCCAGACAGTATCAGATACATGGCTACATATAGTAAGACAGAGGGGCGGGTTTCGCTCGCTCAGATGCTCTCTCCGGTGAGATAATGTAGTTTCAAATCAAATCAAATCTATAAAATAAATTTTATTTGTCACATGCGTCGAATACAACAGATGTAGACCTTACAGTGAAATTCTTACCTACAAACCAAGTATGCTCTAAGAAGTTTTAAGAAAAAATTAATAAATAAAAGTAACAGAAAAGTAACAGCTGCAGGAAAATAACAATAGCGAGGCTATATAAAGGGGATCCGGTACAGAGTCAATGTTAGTCGATTAGTCAGGGAAATTGAGGTAACATGTACAGGTAGGTAGAGTTAAAGTGATTGGATTGGCGCCTCCCTGTGTGATCGCCTGTTAAGCAGATCCCATTGTTTGTGAGTAAATTGTTGTTTTAGTATGTTTTTCGTCAGTTTTGTCAGTTTTTTTTGCAACAGTTGAACAATAATAGTTCAGGATTATAGAGTACTACTGTTTTACGAAGGTTTAAACGGTCCTTTTTATCACTGAGGCACTTTTTATTTTTCTCAGCGACGAAAGTAGATATTCGTATTGTGTTTTTCTGAGACATGGCTGAAGGATAACATCCCCATAGAGAACGTCACTTTCGGCGGTTTCCGGACCATCAGAGCAGACAGGGATAGCGTTTCTTCCGATAAGAGTAAGGGAGGGGGGCTGGCTTTATTAGTTAACAACAGATGGTGTAATCCGAGCCAAATTACTCTTAAGGAAGAGTTTTGTAGCCCGGACATTGAGCTGTTAGCCGTTAGCCTGAGACCCTACTATTTGCCGAGGTAATTCACGGTGGCCATTGCTGTTATTGTTCACATCCCGCCCTCCGCTGACGCAAACACAGCATGTGACGTCATCCACTCTGTTATTGCGAGGTTACAGACAGCGCATTCCAGTGCTTTCTTTGCCATTTCGGAGGATTTTAACCATGCATCTCTCTCTTCAACGCTGCCCAAGTTCAAACAGTTTGTGAAGTGCCCAACCAGGAATAATAAAACTCTGGACTTGTTATATACTAATGTAAAGGATGCATACAACTCCACTGCACTCCCTCCCCTCGGTAGATCGGATCCCAACCTTGTCCACCTCAACCCACTCTACAGGCCTATGGTCCAACAGCAGCCTGCGACCACTAGGACCATAAGGAGATGGTATCCGGAGGCGAATGAGGCCCTACAGGACTGCTTTGAAACAACAGACTGGGATGTGCTCTGTGAGGCTCACCTTCAGCTCAACATCAGCAAAACAAAGGAGATGGTGGTGGACTTCAGGAGAACCAAGGCCCAACTGACTGCAGTCCCTATACAGGGGATGGATGTGGAAATGGTTGGGTCATACAAGTTCCTCGGAGTCCATATGGACAACAGGCTGGAATGAGCTGGTAACACCGGGGCTCTGTACAAAAAGGGCCAGAGCCGACTCTACTTTCTGAGGAGGCTCAGGTCCTTCAAAGTGTACTGCATACCTTCTACCAGCCTGTGGTGGCCAGTGCCATCTTTTTTGCAGTGGTGTGCTGGGGTGCCAACATAAAAGCCGGTGGTGCTTCTTGGGTAAATAAGCTGATCAGGAAGGCTAGCTCTGTTCTGGGGATTAGCCTTGACACTCTAGAGGAGGTGGCGGAGAGACAGATCCTGACCAAACTGCTGGCCATCTTGGACAACGTCACCCACCCTCTGCATGCCATGGTTATGACGCAGCGGAGCACCTTCAGTCACAGACTGATCCCACCACGATGTGCCAGAGAGCGCAACAGGAGGTCCTTCCTGCCGGCGGCTATTAGACTATTTAATGCCTCACCGGGGTGTCAGTGTCGTCGTCAACATAGACCTGGAACTGTTGAGTGGTGGACCTAGTTTAACAATTATGCATCCATCCGTGAGTAACTCTGGTCTGTAATCACTCATACACTCAGGACTTATTTATTAATTCAGGTCTGTATATACATATTCATGTACAGTTGTTATATCATATCACGTGCAATATTGTATTTCATTCTTTGACTTAACTTACTTAGTCATTCACTCAGGAATGCATATTAGTATCCTGTCAAATGTATATTTTTTCATTATTTTTAGTATATCGAATGTGCAATACGTGCATTTATCTGTAATTAAACCCTGCGCACTAAGGACTGTATTAAGGGAATTACTATTATTACCCTAAATTATATCATACACACATTTTGCTATTTAAGTATCTCTTCCTGTCATTTACCTGTACAGTTAATGTAACCATGCAAATATTCACTTACCTGTAAATTGAACTGTATATTTACCTGTACAGTTAATTTAACCATGCAAAATATTCACTTACCTGTTCATTTAACTGTATATTAAGTAAACTATTATTACCCTCACTTAAATCATACGCACTTTTAGCTATTTAAGTACTTCTCTGCCATAGACCTGTATAGCACCCCTGCCAAAAAAGCTTAAAAAAAAAGCTCGCCAGCTGTATGTTATTCGTGTTGTCATCCAGCCACGAATCGGTGACACATAATGATGATATTACAGTTTTTAATGTCCCGTTGGTAGGATATTCCTGCCTCGTACCTCGTCTAATTTATTTTCCAATTATTTTACATTGGCTTGTAATACTGATGGTAAAGGCAGTTTACTCACTCACCTTCGGATCCTTACAAGGCACCCCGACCTGCGTCCCCGATATCTGTCTCTTTCTCCTGCTGGATTTCGGCCTTGTCGGGTGTTTGAAGTACATTGTTTCCTTCCAACTCGTTGAAGAAAAACTCTTTGTGCAGTCCAAGGTGAGTAATCGCTGTCCTGATATCCAGAAGCTCTTTTGGTCATAAGAGACGGTGGCAGAAACATTATGTAGAAAATAAGTTACTAATAAAGCCAAAAAACACACAGAGTAGCACAATTGGTTAGGCGCTTGTAGAACGGCAGCCATATCCACCGGCACCATTTCACATTTCAGTTACTTGCGAATTTAAGGAAAGTTGGCGGGTGCACAGTGCACTGTTCGGATGCTGGATTTTGGATGAACATTTGAAGGTATACTACTTTTTGAAGTGATTTGTTTGAAAATCAAAAAACAATCCTGACTGGTTGTGTTCATGTCACATTAAAAGGTAATAATGTATAATGAATGTATTATATTTACAGATAAAATACATGTCTTTATTATCAAACATATAAAAAAATATTGTGCATGCGCTTGTTCAGACTGGCCTCTGCCTGGGGCCTACAAATCACTAAGTCTGACCCTAAACTCACATGAGGAAGTCTTAAAATAATTTACTACACATTTCTATGGTGGGATTTTGGCTATAGGGTATTTTGAAGCAAGGTAAGATATGAAGTAAATAATATAAAGTCAAACGTCCAGGTTTCAAACAATTAAGGAACAAGAAAAACATAGCGATGCTAATGATAGGCCTAACCGTCTTCTGGTCGATAGAAAGGCTTTCCCAAAAACCTTCTCAATGTTACAGTCGTATGAAAACGTTTGGGCACCCCTGACAATTTCCATTTATAAATAATTGGGTGTTTTGATCAGAAATTTCATTTTGATCTTTCAAATAACTGATGGACACAGTAATATTTCAGAAGTGAAATGAGGTTTATTGGATTAACAGAAAATGTGCAATATGCATCAAAACGAAATTAGACAGGTGCATATATTTGGGCACACCAATAGAAAAATCACACCAATATTTAGTAGAGCCTCCTTTTGCTAAAATAACAGCCTCTAGACGCTTCCTATAGCCTCTAATGAGTGTCTAGATTCCGGCACTGGCCACACAGCCCCACAGCATGATGGAACCCCCACCAAATTTTACTGTGGGTAGCAAGTGTTTTTCTTTGAATGCTGGGTTCTTTTGCCGCCATGCATAACACCCCTTGTTATGACCAAATAACTCAATCTTTGTTTCATCAGTCCACAGCACCTTATTCCAAAATGAAACTGGCTTGTTCAAATGTGCGTTTGCATACCTCAAGCGACTCTGTGGCGTGTGTGCAGAAAAGGCTTCTTCCGCATCACTCTCCTGTACAGCTTCTCCTTGTGCAAAGTGCGCTGAATTGTTGAACGATGCACAGTGACACCATCTGCAGCAAGATGATGTTGTAGGTCTTTGAAGGTGGTCTGTGGGCTGTTTTTGACCATTCTCACCATCCTTCGCCTTTGCCTCTCCGATATTTTACTTGGCCTGCCACTTCTGGCCTTAACAAGAACTGTGCCTGTGGTCTTCCATTTCCTCACTATGTTCCTCACAGTGGACAGTGACTCGAAATTGGCCACCTTAAATACCTTTTCTCATGATTGGATGCACTTGTCTATGAAGTTCAAGGCTTAATGAGCTCACCAAACCAATTGTGTGTTCCAATTAATCAGTTCTAAGTAGTTACAGGTATTCAAATCAACAGAATGACAAGGGTGCCCAAATTTTTGCATAGCCTATTTTTCACATCTGATTTAATTTCATACAACTTAATATTGCTATACTAAAACTCTTTGTCTGGACAATACCCCAGTACTCAGCTTTTATTAGAAAATGAATGGCATGCCACTGTGATCATTTTCTGTGACGACAGAGTAAATTATTATGCAGCCTCAGAGGGGTGCCCAAACTTTTTCATACGACTGTAACTAGCTACAAAGTAGCCTATGCTTACTTGGCAGAATTATATCATTATTATTTGCATTAATCCAGTGGACATTTGTTTTGCAAACACCATCTCATGTGCTACAGAAACACTGCTAACCAAACAACAGTCCTGGGTGCCTGTGCACTTGAATGAAAGGGTAACTACTTTCCCAGACCAATTTAGTTGTTTTTCATTTTAAAAAGTGTGACTTTGAGAGCAAAAACAATTAAACCTGTGAGTGTATGTCACACAGGGAGCCTTTCCTTCGCCGAGCGGGCTTTTGGGACGGTATACCCACTTCTCCAGGCACCACAACACCACTGATTAAGCCAGTGGCTCAGATGGAACTATCCAACCAATAGCTACATTAGATCTTCTTTAAATGTTAATATTTGGTTGCATTGCAAACCAAACACAATTCAACATGACTTTTGTAATACAATAAATAGCTTAAAGATAAGGCTGTATTACAAACTAATGTAACAGTATTTTTTTTACTTTCAAATGTGTAACACATCCCTGAACACATTGAGGTTACTGTAACAATACGTCTTATACAATCATGGAAAGTGTGCCGCTTCAAAATAGCATTAGGTCTGTGGAGATCTTCACAATTTCAAAGGGCATTGACCACTTGCACTTACCTAATCTCAATTGCAAGTTGGTTGTGCCAATAGATGAAGCACCGTGATTACACATTAAATTGTTGTATAAATAAACAATATTTTTGTTTGCTTTTAAATGGTTAAAAGCACAGTGATATCACAACTAAACCAAATATCAGACATGAATTTTCCATTTGAATTTGGTTGTGCTTTTAGATGGTTGAAAGCATCGTGATAACACGTTGGGAATTCAACTTTTAAATTGTCTTTTTGAGTGGGTGAAAATATGTTGATAAATGAGATTACAACCTATCAACCAAATATTACCCAATTCTCCATGTTGAAATGATGTGGTGTGCCCAGTGGGTTTCATCTTCTCTCCTCAGTCATTGTGGTGGTGAAAGTACATTAGGGTCAAGGTTAAAAAATCTTCATCTCAGCATCTACTTGTGTCAGTGTGACAGGGACATCAGATGAGCCATTATGACTGAGACGTTCTCGCTTTCAGCACCATCCATCTCTAAGCTGTCTGTTGCTGCCTGCCACATGGGCGGCCTGATTTCACATCCTCCACCTCTCTGTCTCTCTCTCTCGCTCACTCTCTCTTTCACTGTTCCTGCAGATTCCATTTACATTTAGCATGACAATGCTTCCTGAACTTTGAAAAAACAATAAATGAAAGAAGCATTGATCAGCTCTGATCTTAGAGCGCTTGTGTGGCTAAAACTGCTGAATTGTATGTACACATTATATACAACTCTCTCTTTCTCCTCTCTTAGTTTCTCCCCACCCCTCTTTACCTCTCCCCCTTTCCATTTCTTACCTCACATCAAATGTGAGCTATCTGACTTTGATAATGCATTAGAATGTCCTGCTCCAGAGCGTTGAGGGCAGCAGGGAGTGGGTGAGTGATGGTGGGAGCAGGCCCACTACCTCCACTGAGAGTCCAATGATTGATGTTCAAAGCAAAGTCCAAAAAAGGGCAATTCGCACTGACAGCCACGGGGGCTATTCCTCCCTTCATCCAAATATGTATGTGCTTTTTCTAAGATATGAAATAATCATATAGGGTCTTTCAGAGAATGTACTTTTCTCTGATCTGTCCATCTGGTATGCCGAGAAATTAATAAAATAAATCATCAGGAATCACACCAATGTGTATTCTTAAAGGTATGGCACCTTGTTCACATCTGAAAAAAATGTGAACAATATATATATTCTTACGATATCACAGCAATCGGACCACATAGCTTTTGCAATAGCCCCTGCAATCTGTAGTATTTGTGTTGACTTGTAGTAGTTTTTAACTGGATTCGGAGACTATCAAATCCAATTGTATTTGTAACATTCGCTGAATACAAAAGGTGTAAAAACCTTAATGAAATGCTTACTTACAAGCCCTTAACCAACAATGCAGTTAAGAAAATTAAGTGTTAAGTAAAAAATAACAAATAACAGTAGCGAGGCTAAATACAGGAGGTATCGGTACTGAGTCAATGTGCGGGGGCACAGGTTAGTCAAGGTAATTGAGCTAATGTGTACATGTGAGTAGAGTTAAAGTGACTATTTATAGATAATAAACAGAGAGTAGCAGCACACATCGTGATCACACAGTCATCCCGGAACAGCTGATGCTCTCATGCTTGCTTCAGTGTTGCTTGCCTCGAAGCAAGCATAGAAGTAATTTAGCTCATCTGGTAGGCTTGTGTCACTGGGCAGCTCGCGGCTGTGCTTCCCTTTGTGGTCTGTAATAGTTTGCAAGCCCTGCCACATCTGACGAGCGTCGGAGCCGGTGTAGTACGATTCAATCTTAGTCCTGTATTGACTCTTTGCCTGTTTGATGAATTATTACTTAAAAAGGGCACATTTTATAGGAATTGTTTCCACTACACTGCCAGATATCATAAAAGTCATGCATTACTATTTCAGAGGGTGTTTTGGGAAAACAAAATGAGTGTATTTTACCTGCCACGAGCAACACCATAGTGAAGAGGGTGGACTGTTTACAGTGCAATCGGAAAGTATTCAAACCCCTTCACTTTTTCCACATTTTGTTACATTACAGCTTTATTCTAAAATGTATTAAATTAAACATTTTCCTTATCAATCTACACACAATAACCCATAATCAGACCCTTTCCATTGATCATCCTTGAGATGTTTCTCTCCTGGGTAAATTCTGGCAGAGAGGACACACTCGATCCTTGCATCAGACAGGAAGAGAGAGAGGGGTATAAAAACCCAACAAAAAAGAGTGAAAGAAAGGGTCAGTCTGGGAAAATTCTCTGTCTGATGCCTCGAATGTGATTTGTTGTTGATAAATGTTTTAAAAAATTTGGACTGGGAAAACGAATAGTTAACGAATAGTTAGCCTAAGAGAGCGCAGGAGTAAATAGGGTGTGGTCTAGCAATCCAGGATTCAACGGCCCAATTGGGAGATATTTGATTACAGCAGAAAGCGAATGGTTTTAAGGGATAAAATAAAAATAAATGGCAGAATGAAATGAGGACAGGAAACAGAATAGTGTGAATACTGCAAAAAGCTAAGGGAATAAAAACACATTTTTGGAAAGAGCCTGAGTACGAGGACCTGCTTGGACGAAGATATAGATTAACTGAGGAGAAGAAGAATTCTCTGCTAAGAAGTTTAACGGAAATAAGACATTTGGGAGAAGTAGAAGAAGTGGCCCTACGTAGATTGGGGAAGCATAGTTGATTTGATGTTGTGAACCTGGTGTAACATTATTGCAACTGTGCTGACACCTAGTGGACATCAAGAGGAGACCCTACGCACACACACACACACACACACACACACACACACACACACACACACACACACACACACACACACACACACACACACACACTAACCTTCAAACAGATTGATGCTTAACATCAAAAAGGGAATGTTAAGTCGGAATGTAAAACACAAACAACTTTAAAGTTCTTAAAAAGCAGCTGTAGTGAGTCAAGCATCTTGAGGTTAACTGAAATAGGTCAAAGTATATATTAACTTGAACTCAACAACATCTTCGAAACAGACGCACGTTACTTGCTATATTTGGCCAACAGGATTAACAGAGAACTTGGCAAAATACAATGTATGTTTCTGTAGTATGAGTATGTAACAATGTAACAATTGTGTACAAGCCACCTAGCTAATAAACTATTGGAGCTAGCAGCCATTAGTTACATTTTAGCCATAGCGATAGCCTAATTGATGCATAATAGTGTTCACCGGCGAATGCCGAAACACCGTAAACAATAACTAAACCAACGAATGAAAAATGGTGGAGGCTACCAGATGAAGACAGACATTTTTTGGAATAAACGTGGTATGCGACTTTGTATGAGTTGTTTGCAACATTGTCATTTATGAAGTTTTTGGAACAGATTACTGTTTGAATGTTCCACAAATTATACCAACCCGAAAGGAATCACTGGGCAGCAAATAAAAGAAAGGTAGAGTGGTTAACAAATAAAATAGTGGTGATTCTAAAACCACAGATGATAACCAGATAGACACTGATAAAGATACTAGTAACTATAAACATAGATAAACCAGCAAATTTGAAGTTGGCAGTGGAGAGAATACAAGATGTATAAATGAGTAAAACAGCGGTGGAAATTCTGAGTGCCAGGTATCCTCTGTTTAAAGAGGATGTGGACAAAACTGTGGACAGCACACCAAGAAAATGGGTACCAAATGGCCAGACGGAGGAACATTTGATGTCTCCGTGTGTGGGGAGATGAAAACCCTGCTGAAAAATTTTAAAACAAATGACACAGGGAAAAAGAGAGAAAAAGGGAAAGATAAAGAAAAATGTAAAGCAGAAGGAGAAGAATGCTAAAGAAAGATGGTGAGAAAACAGACAGAAATAGGGTGGAATGGACCAGTGGACAATATCCCATAGTACCTGGAGTGGTGAAAATAGAAGGAGAGGCAGAGCTGGAAGAAATAGATGGGTCCAGAGGGGCCACAGGAGAAGAGGAAAGAGGCACCTCACCTGAGTTTAGGAAGGGAAGGAGAAGGGAACAAGAGGACAGAGAGGAAGAAGAAAGAAAGAAGGAACATTTTGAAAAATTGACTGCTATAAAGGAGTAAGAGAAGCTCAGAATAAAATGCAAGGGAAAGATACAAGGGAGGAACAAGAGCTGAGAACCATGGATGTGATCACTGATGAATTAGATAGTGAAATAAAAGTGGAGTACAGTTCTGGAAGAGAGTAAAAGAGAAAAAGAAGAACTTCTGGAAAGAAGTCAGAGACAAAGAGACGAGAGACAAAGAGACAACGGGCCAAGTCACAGTACTCCCAGGGAACAGGAGACTGAATCACAGGGATGGTCCAGGGAACAGGAGACTGAATCACGGGGATGGTCCGGGGGGGAGGAGACTGAATCACGGGAATGGTCCAGGGAACAGGAGACTGAATCACGGGGATTGGTGGCCCACCGAACAGATCTGCATGAGGGGGCAAGAAAATGGATAAGAACATTTTAAGAACAAACCATGGGGAAGCTGCTGGCTGTGGGGGATCTAAAGGTTCTGCTTGCAAGGGTGGTAGGAGTGTTGAAGATGGAGGAAGTACTGTATGCCAGTGATCTGGCGGGTGCAATGGGGAATACAGCGGCAATTGGCTTTCATTGACAATGACATTCAATTTATGCAAAGAGTCAATATTTGCAGTGTTGACCCTTCTTTTTCAAGACCTCTGCAATCCGCCCTGGCATGCTGTCAACTAACTTCTTGGCCACATCCTGACTGATGGCAGGACATTCTTGCATAATCAATGCTTGGAGCAGTATGACCCTTATCAAGACCCAATATTGGAGCAGCTATGTATGTTAAATGCACCAATTGTATCCCAATATATAATTATAGGGAAACAGGGAGCAGCAATGGATATAGCAGACAGGGATGATTCCGTTTTTTGGAGAGATGGTTTAATGTCTCTAACTCTGTTCCACATGTTACCCTAGTAGTAAATCAAGGAGTAAGGTTTTATGATGAGACAAGCAAAAACAAAGCAGTGGGAAAAAACAGAAAACCTGTTATTGGTCACCACAGTAATGACTGGGGATCCAAGTTCTTAAAGCTATTGGAAAAAGGTGGAGGCTGGTGCATGATTTAAGAGAAGTATATGATCTAGTGCAGGATAGGCTAGCAGAGGTTCCTAATCCACACACACTGCTGACCAATGTGCCTCCAGAAGCAAATGGTTATTGATCTATGTGGAGCATTTTGTAGTGTTCCCCTAGCAGAGGAGTGTAGCCATCTATTTGCGTTCTCTTATAAAGATAAGCAATTTACATATACTAGAATGCCTCAGGGGTTTAAGTACTCACCCCATGTCTTTAACCAGGTACTAAGAGATGATTTGGAAGAGTTAGTGTTGGAAGGAACACTAATCCAATATGTAGACGATCTGTTGATCTGTGCCTCATCAAGATAAGTGTCACACTAACTTCATGAAAGTCCTTAAAAGATTAGCAGAAGGAGAACATAAAGTATCCAAGACAAAACTCAAATACTGCCAGCCTGAAGTTGAATACTTAGGAAGAACAATAGTGCATGGCACAAAAGCAATAACAGCTGGAAGCAATTAGCTAAGCACCACCGCCTCAGACTGCCCAGATTATGCCGTTTTTAGGAATGACTGGGTTTAGCTCAGATTGGATTGAGGAATATGTGGTCAAAACAGCTCCCCTGCGAGAAATAATGAAAGAAGCAGGCCAGTTAAATCTAAGAGCAAATTTGACCTGGAAAAGAAATGCTGTCCGCCCCAGCTCTGGCAGCTCCAGATTACACAAAGCCATTTTTACTATATGTGGCAAATAGGTGTGATAAGTATGCGCCAGCTGTGCTTATCATGCAGGAAACATGTAGTGGAAGAAGAAAATAACCTATTGCCTATTACAGCACAAAACTAGACTCAGCACTAAACTATCCACGGGTTGGCAGCCCTCCAATATGCCTATGAAAAAGCATTCACAATTACGATGGGCTACCCAATAATAATCCACACACATCATAAGGAATACATAGAGAAGGGTAAGTTTGTCTTGACCAATGCTAGAACTCTAGAGTATATGACTCTGCTAATTTACCCAGATGTGTCAATAAAACAATGCACTACAGTAAATCCCGCTGAGAGGATCCCTTCAGAATTTGAAGGGTTGGAGCATGATTGTGTGGCTGAATCTTTGACATTTACCCGACTAAGGCCAGATTTGAAGTCTACTCCATTACTGGACAGGGTAAACAACTATTTGGAATAATATTTTGTGGATGGCTCCTGCTATAAAGATTACACAGGTAACCATGCAGGTTATGCAGTGGTTAAAAAGAAGGGCCAAGAGTTTGAAGAAATAAGAACGGAGTACTGCCCACAGCCATGCTCAGCCCAATTAGATTAACTAAAAGCTCTTGATGCAGCATGGTATAGGTATCTTTCTGGTACATATATTATGAAATCATTTTAACAGTAAGCAGAATCACTATGGGCTTAAAAGAGGATTAGTGACCACACCTGTCAAATCAAGTCAAGCCAAGTTTTGTGACTGCAATAATCAATGTACCATATAATTATCCTCAAGTATGTACTTATATTATATTTTTAAGAAACTGTTGAAGTAAAGTTTTGTTTGTCACGTGCACGTGGTTGGCAGTTATTGTGCGTGTGTGCTTCTAGAAGAAACTGTTGATGGCCAAGGTTAGGGCCAGAAAGGAACGGGAAACGATAACAAAAACTGGACGTGAGCAACAGAGATAAGAATGTTGAATTGCCAAAAGGTGTTGTCCATTAACATATAGAGGAGTGATTATGAATGTCATGAAACTTGTATCTGTATAAATAGAGATCACCCCATCTGGAACCCCAGTTTGCTCTGCAGACCAGCTCGTCTTTGTTACTTTGTAATCAAGTCTTTCAAACTCACACACTTCGGACCATCTCTTTAAGCTTTATTTGTTTTAGATAATTAAGCTAGAGTTTCTAGGACACTCTCCAGTGTTGAGCACAATCAAGCAAGTGCATTAGTTTACCACAAGTGCCCATGTGTAGAAAAAAACATTTACATTTTGGAAGTGTCCAATGATAGGATAAATGAAAGAGCACTTGAGGAAAGCTGATGAAAATGCAGGCAGAGCCCTGGAGAGGAGATGGTGGCTTAGACAAATGGCTATGACAGATGTGGTGCAGGAACTCTCTTTCGGATTGACACAGGTAAGTGGCGCTGCAGAGAACAGGGCATTGTGTCAATTAGCAGGCGTGGAGGAGCAACGTCTATCTGTAGGCAGCTCATTAACACCAGGGTCAGTCTCATCACAGCTCCAAGCTGTCCTTACTCTCACACTACCAGCAGGGAAGGAGAGGGAACAGGTACAACAGGGGATGTATGTAGGGGTTGAGGAATCTATGCACACATGTGTATACATAAAATACTTTTGATCTCTCTCTACCTGTATGACACACACACACACATTATCATACACATTAACACATGCACACACACACACAAACATCGAAACACATGCTTAAATGGCTCATTCCCAAAAAGGTGTTTGTAAATGCAGAGCAGTTAGCAGGTGCTTGTTCAAATGAACATTGCAATTGTTGTTATGCAAAATGATTGCTCATGGTTCCAAGGGACTCAGATGGTTGAGTAAGTCTCTGTAGCCTCACCTTCTCTGGAAATTCTCATCAGAAACACCCACCTCAGAATCAGTGTAAGGATTTCAGATAGACCTGATTTATAGTATACTATGGAAGCAGGTGTTACAGAAGTGGAGAAAAAATGCTGGCCTGAAAAATATTGCAAGACACAATAGATTGAGCGCGGGACGACAAAAAAAGAGATCTCTCTCCTCCCTCCCTCCGTATCCGTCTATTTTCTGTTATCCGTCTATTTTCTGTTCTCAGATATCAGACCAATTTCATTCTATTTTAATCACATTTAGAATGTGAACCTGTAATGAAATATTTTAACACACTAACAGCTAAGCTACTCATGAAGATAAAGGCATAACTGCCAAAACACATTAGCCTTCCTGTCCGAAAAGAAAATGGTGAAATAAGGTGACGTCTTTTTGTGTTTCCCAATGTTTCTTCAGCAAGTTATTAAAGTGAGATAGCGCACCTGATACCCCTTCCACAGCTAAGCTACTCAGTTTGAGGTTCATCATATTTGTTTCCTGGTTAGAACTGGGTCAATTTAGAGCCTTCTCAAAATAAGAAAAAACTGAATGTCACATTCTCACTAGGAGTGGATTGAACAGCCCTGAACTCTGCCCTTCCCTAGTACTGAATGCTGCTGACCCTGTCAGACATGTTAACCTAGAGCAGAATGGTGCAGACACACAGGGTTAACTGACCACGTCCAATATGTCAAACACAATGCAGCCTAAAACCGAGAAGTTCACTAATCAGGTATGTGGTGAGTGAAGAGTTAATTGGACCAGCTTTGTCTGGTCGATGCACAGGCAGGCAGAACCTCTCTTTATCAGTGATTGGTTGCAACCTGAGGGCCCTCACCCGCTCCCCTCTACATCTCCTCTGACAACATGGCCCCAGCTGTCTCGGCCCTGTTATTAGAGGGTACATACAGGGAATATCTAAAACCTCTAGTTCCAAGACACTCAGACATGGTGACTGTCACCGCTCTGGCCTTAGGTTGGTCTCTTAACTCTACTGTCAAGATCTAAAAGACAAAAAGACTGGTTGCTTCTCCCGCGGGGAACCGTGGATGCAACTCAATTTGCTCTCCAGGTGAAAGACAGAGTTTCAAACCATTTGAGAGTTACCTGCCAACCCTCTTTATTCTCACTGCTCTCTTTCACTCTATTCTCTCTCTGTATCCCCCCTCTCTCCCCCATCCCTCTCTCTGCCTCCCCCCTCTCCCTCTCTCTCTGTCTCCCCCCTCTCCCTCCCTCTCTGTCTCCCCTTCTCCCTGTCTCCCCCCTCTCCCTCTCCCTCTCTCTCTCTCTCTCTGTCTCCCCCCTCTCCCTGTCTCCCCCTCTATCTCTCCATCTTTCTCCCTCTCTCTCTGTCTCCCCCCTACCCCCCCTCTCTCTCTCTCTCTCTCTCTGTCTCCCCCCTCTCCTTCTCTCTCTGTCTCCCCCCTCTCCCTGTCTCCCCCCTCTCCCTCTCTCTCTGTCTCCCTCTCTCTCTGTCTCCCCTCTTTCCCTGTCTCTCCCTCTGTCTCCCCCCTCTCCCTCTCTCTCTGTCTGTCTCTGTCTCCCCCCTCTCCCTGTCTCCCACTTCTCCCTCTCTCCTGCTCTCTGACTCCTCCCTCTCCCTCTCTCCCTCTCTTTCTCCCTCTCTCTCTGTCTCCCCCTCTCCTTCTCTCTCTGTCTCCCCCTATCCCCCTCTCTCTGTCTCCCCCCTCTCCCTGTCTCCTCCCTCTCTGTCTCCCCCTCTCTCTGTCTCCCCCCTCTCCCTCTCTCTCTGCCTCTCTCTCTGTCACCCCCTCTTGTCTCTCTCCGTCTCACCCCTCTCCCTCTCCCTCTGTCTCCCCCTATCCCTCTCTCTGTCTCCCCCTCTCCCTCTCTCTCTTTTTTCTTGTCTCTTGCACTCTTTCAATTCCTGTTGCTGAATCCCTTCCCCTCTCTCTCTAATTACAGTAAATATGTGAGAGTCTAAAACGGAAGTTGGTGCAGCAGACAGACTCAATACCCCCTCTTCTCCTCATTTTGTTAGGCCTCCTAAACAGCGACATTAGGCAGAGCTTCTCTCACATCAAAAGCATGGAGCAGTGGGGTGCTGACAGGGGTGACGTGGAGCTGCACAGTGATTTATTCCTTACATAAACCAACTACTGGCCAATCCATCTCGCTGACTGCTTACAGGTTAAACGCTAGTCTTATTGGACTTGCATTATCCCCTTAGTGCAAGTCATGGCAGTGTGCTTGACTCATTGGACTGGATTATACATGCTATAGGCTTCATTTGTTTGCTATTATGCTGTGCCAAATTAATTACATTGTGATATGCAGTGGCTGCTGAAGTAGGTGGTTGGTTTTGTCTCTGGGCCAAAACAGCAATGTAAGAATGCAAGAAAATCTATAATGCAATATAGAGTAAAACACACACACACACACACACACACACTACCATGCAAGCAGAGTTGGTCCTTAGTAGTAGCAGCCATGCCCTTTCGAACAGCCTCACTGAATTGATATTATGTGATGAAAATACTCTCATACCTTGAGTGAGAAAAAAAATCTGTTTTCTGTGAACCCTCGTATTACTCATATTTTCTATGGGTTTTCCATTAATACTTTCCCTCTACAATATAATTGAAAATGTTCTCTCCTCAGTGCCCATTGTGTAGCATAACAAGAGAAAAAGTTATATGTTTCATCCACTGCAAGGAAAGAAAAGGTTAGACTTCAGGACTATTGAGGAACATTTAGGTTTCAATCATTTAGAAAGTATGACCTTTGGAGAAGGGGCCTAATCAGTCTGGACTCCCTCAGTGTCTGTGGAGCCTCTCTCTCTGAGAAGTCTGTCTCTTAACTACTGTCAGAAGACTGACGTCAGAGACTCTCTCTCCCTCTCTCTGTTTCCCTCTGTTTCTCCTGTCTCTCATCCAGGGGCACAACTTTCACTGGGGATGGGGGGACGCCCTATGGGACTCTCAATCACGTCCAGATTGTGAAACAGCCTGGAATCAAACCAGGGTCGGTAGTGACGCCTCTAGCACTGAGATGCAGCGCCTTAGACCGCTGTGCCATTTGGGAGCCCTGTGTGAAGGCAAAGTGTCTGGAAGGCTGGCTGGACCATAATGTGTACGTGTTGCGCTTTCACCGAGTTGTAAAAGGAAGCAGAACACAGAATATGGCTACTCTTTAGTTGACTGATGTAGCTGGCAAGGTAACTGCTGTTTACCTTAACAGAAAAAAAAAAAAAAAAAAATAAACTAGTGTTTATTAGCAGTGCTGAGCTACTATTGTAACTGATATGTAACATTAGCTGATGTTTCATCCCATCTCAACAGAGGTGAATGAATAAGCTACGCTAGTGAGTAGCTACCATAGCCAGGTCAGCTCTATCCTCTAACTATCTGTCAGATAGCGATATGAGGTAGCTATTATTTATAACTAACAGCAGTTGTTTGTTTTGTCCCGTTTAAGAAGTAAATGAACTTGGCAAGCTCTCGCCGTTTGATGTACCGTTAGAGAGAGAGCTGGGCAAAAGTTGGCTTACATTAGCTATTATTTTTGCCTCAATCAAACTAGACCTCAATCAAATGATGAAACAATCGGCCACGCGATTGAAGATTGATACTCTGATGTTTTTTCAGTGCAGTTGTATTACTCAGTATGTCAATGTAACGTTATTGATCTGTCAGTTTCCCTAGCTAATTCCCATCTTTTCACACTGACACAGTAATAAACAGCTCTAACGTTGCAGGCTTCAATGTTATGGTGCAGAATTGAGGTCTGCACAGGACCGATTTCTTAATCCCGCTCACACCAGCTGACTTTCTGTCGGACTCCCACCCACTACCGCAAGAACCGGTTCCAAACCCAATCGCAGTCCCGCAATATTATTTTAGGCGTATGTGACTTTTGTGCCCTATAGTCAATAGCGTTGTCTCTGATTGGGAATGGTATTTAGCCTTCTCTCCCATCCACCTGCATGTGGATCATTGTTCGTGTCTGCATGTTGCGCTAGACCGTAAGTCACTTTGCTTTATGTTTATAAGTGTATTCAGACTCTCCTTTGTTATTTTATGCTTTGTGGATCTATCTCATAAAATAAAAGGATGACACTCCACGAGCGCTCCGTTTACCGTCCCTTCACTAATCAGCATCGTGACAGAATGATCCACCAACCAGGGACGCAACGGAGCCTGACATTGGGAGATATCCTCCTCGGTATGGGGGAAATTACCGAGGAGGAATACTCCCATTATCGTGCGGTGGAGGAAGGCTGGGGTCCGGAGCAGCGGCGCCGACGTCGGGGAAAGAGTCGGCGAGCCAAAAAGGCAAAGGACCAGCCTGGAGCCCAGAAAAACCCCCAAACGGATTTTGGGGGGGGGGCTATGGGGGTGGTCGGGGATCGAGGAGGAAGAGCCCCGACCACTGCACTCGTGGGGGTTCCCGGAGGAGCCCCTACAGCCATGGGAGCGGAAGTACAGAGAGGAGTCGGAGGAAGACGACGACGATGTGCTTCTGTTCCCTCACTCGTGGGGGTTCCCGGAGGAACCCTCACAGGATGGGGATTGGCGCTGGAGAGACTACGACAGCAACAGTCTTAATCCAGTGCCAGTTCCCAGCCCGGTGCCTTCAGCGCCGGTCCAGAGTCGGAGGAGGAGGAAACCGACTCAGCGCACCCAAACATCGGTGCGCAACAAAAGCCCGGTGCGACCCGTGCCAGCTCAGCGCACCAACCAAACGGTGCGTCTGCCCAGTCCGGTACGCCCAGTGCCGGCTCCTCGCACCCGACTTCCAGTGAAGGTCAGCAACCCTGAGCCTCCAGTGAAGGTCAGCAACCCTGAGCCTCCAGTGAAGGTCAGCAACCCTGAGCCTCCAGTGAAGGTCTGCAACCCTGAGCCTCCAGTGAAGGTCTGCAACCCTGAGCCTCCAGTGAAGGTCTGCAACCCTGAGCCTCCAGTGAAGGTCTGCAGCCCGAGGCCTGCAGTGAAGGTCTGCAGCCCGAGGCCTGCAGTGAAGGTCTGCAGCCCGAGGCCTGCAGTGAAGGTCTGCAGCCCGAGGCCTGCAGTGAAGGTCTGCAGCCCGAGGCCTGCAGTGAAGGTCTGCAGCCCGAGGCCTGCAGTGAAGGTCTGCAGCCCGAGGCCTGCAGTGAAGGTCTGCAGCCCGAGGCCTGCAGTGAAGGTCAGCAGCCCGAGGCCTGCAGTGAAGGTCAGCAGCCCGAGGCCTGCAGTGAAGGTCTGCAGCCCGAGGCCTGCAGTGAAGGTCAGCAGCCCGAGGCCTGCAGTGAAGGTCGGCGTCCCGAGGCCTGCAGTGAAGGTCGGCGTCCCGAGGCCTGCAGTGAAGGTCGGCGTCCCGAGGCCTGCAGTGAAGGTCGGCGTCCCGAGGCCTGCAGTGAAGGTCAGCGTCCCGAGGCCTGCAGTGAAGGTCAGCGTCCCGAGGCCTGCAGCGAAGGTCAGCGTCCCGCCACCTCCAGCGAAGGTCAGCGTCCCGCCACCTCCAGCGAAGGTCAGCGTCCTGCCACCTCCAGCGAAGGTCAGCAGTCCGGGGCCGGTCGTCTGCGTCGCTCCAGCGCCGGAGCAGTCCGCTCCACCGGTGCCCAGTCCGGGGCCGGTCGTCTACTTCGCTCCAGCGCCGGAGCAGTCCGCTCCACCGGTGCCCAGTCCGGGGCCGGTCGTCTGCGTCGCTCCAGCGCCGGAGCAGTCCGCTCCACCGGTGCCCAGTCCGGGGCCGGTCGTCTGCGTCGCTCCAGCGCCGGAGCAGTCCGCTCCACCGGTGCCCAGTACGGGGCCGGTCGTCTGCGTCGCTCCAGCGCCGGAGCAGTCCGCTCCACCGGTGCCCAGTCCGGGGCCGGTCGTCTACTTCGCTCCAGCGCCGGAGCAGTCCGCTCCACCGGTGCCCGAGCCGGGGAAGGACATCAGCCCCTCTCCAGGAGCGAGGGCTCCCACACCAGGGTCCAGACAGGACTTGGTGAATCGCGGGAGTACTGGGGGGGGAACCATCGCGCCGGGGTCCGGACCGGACCAGGCGTGCAACAGGGAGGTAGGAGGAGAGCAGCTTTCACGGCCTGCGTCACGCCCGAGGCCGGAACCGGAACCTCCACCAACAACCACCTCAGTACCCCGCCATTTCCCCTCCTGTTTTTGTGTAATTTTTTTGGGAGAGGGGGAGATATCGCGGTCGGGAGCCCGCGCCTTGGGGGGGGGGTACTGTAAGGGCTGGATTGTGGTAACCTTTATGTCCATTCAGGGGAAGCCACAACCCAGTCCTTACATCAGGGAGGGAAGGTGAATGATCCCCAATCAGAGACAGCTGTCTAGCGTTGTCTCTGATTGGGAATGGTATTTAGCCTTCTCTCCCATCCACCTGCATGTGGATCATTGTTCGTGTCTGCATGTTGCGCTAGAACGTAAGTCACTTTGCTTTATGTTTATAAGTGTATTCAGACTCTCCTTTGTTATTTTATGCTTTGTGGATCTATCTCATAAAATAAAAGGATGACACTCCACGAGCGCTCCGTTTACCGTCCCTTCACTAATCAGCATCGTGACAGGTTGGACATGTCGAGTCCTGATTGGTCTGTCATGTCACAGGCCTCTTTTTATAACAGAATGGGAGCTTCTCTGTTCAGTATATAGATCATATTTCTTACCACATATTTTTGGAAAGATATAGCTTTGGACAACTGCAAAACTTTCTACAGATCTCAAAAACGTTGCTGCTGTGAATTTAGCTGGGTTTAAGAAGAGAGACTACTTTCTGGAGGACAATGCCATGCTGACATGCTGACCAGTCCGCATGCGCGTGTGAACCAACAAACTCTGAACCAATTATATTAATTTGGGGACATTCATTTAGCTACAGTAGCTAGCTTGCTGTTGCTAGCTAATTTGTACTATTTAGCTAGCAAGCTTGCTGTAGCTAGCTAATTTGTCATAGGATATAAACATTGGTTTATTATTTTTACCTGAAATGCACAAGGCCCTATATTCCGACAATTAATCCATAGATAAATGGATTATATGGTGGTTGGCAACCAACTTCAATAAGGTGCATTACCACAACAGACTGTAGCGTGGACCTCAGTTCATCTTTCAATCACCCACATGGGTATATGCTTCTAAAAACCAATGAGGAGGTGGGAGAGGCAGGACTTGCAGTGTGTTGAGCGTCACAAATAGAACCAAGTTCTATTTTAGCGCCTGGCAATGCAGGCGCTCGTTGACACGCGCAAGTAGTGTGGGTGCAATGATTAAATAATATGTATGTGTAAATGTGACTCAAGTGTTTACATGTGTGGGTGGGGTGGGGCTAAGGCATAAAAGGGGTGTGAACGATGTTGAATGGCCGTAAACAAAGAAGGAAAATCTCATCAACATTTTTCAGGGCGCTACTCATTCTTGTCTCAAGTGGGATAGCTAACAAGTTTATCCACTTTTAAAGCAGCATAACTTTACCATGTTTCCTCCAACTATGATATAGTCTGTACTTTCATAAAATACAAAAATAAGTAAATCACTTTCATTGAAATAAGCAATAAGAAATTGGAATTATTATGATCAACTATAAGCATGGAAAGCCTTGCAAGTTTGACGAAATTACCTTTCAGTCTAACATGGCTATCTACATAGGCGTACAGAGGCTCATTATCAGCAACCATCACTCCTGTGTTCCAATGGCACGTTGTGTTAGCTAATCCAAGTTTATAATATTAAAAGGCTAATTGATCATTAGAAAACCCTTTCTGGAGCATCAGCTTCTAAAACTTGTCAGTCAAATCTTGAATGAACTGGCAGCTTCATTAAATAGTACCCGTAAAACACCAACAGTGAAGATGCGACTCCGGGATGTTGGCCTTCTAAGCCATATCTTCCTCTGTCCAGTGTCTGTGTTCTTTAGCCCTTTATATTTTATTTTTATTAGCCAGTCTGAAATATGACCTTTTCTTGGCAACTCTGCCTAGAAGGCCAGCATCCCGGAGTCGCCTCTTCACTGTTGACGTTGAGACTGGTGTTTTGCGGGTACTATTTAATGAAGCTGCGAGTTGAGGACTTGTGAGGCGTCTGTTTCTCAAACTAGACACTCTAATGTATTTGTCCTCCCACTCCTCTTTCTATTCTGGTTAGAGCCAATTTGCAATAAGAAATCGGAATTATTATGATCAACTATAAGCATGGAAAGCCTTGCAAGTTTGACGAAATTACCTTTCAGTCTAACATGGCTATCTACATAGGCGTACAGAGGCTCATTATCAGCAACCATCACTCCTGTGTTCCAATGGCACGTTGTGTTAGCTAATCCAAGTTTATAATATTAAAAGGCTAATTGATCATTAGAAAACCCTTTCTGGAGCATCAGCTTCTGAAACTTGTCAGTCAAATCTTGAATGAACTGGCAGCTTCATTAAATAGTACCCGTAAAACACCAACAGTGAAGATGCGACTCCGGGATGTTGGCCTTCTAAGCCATATCTTCCTCTGTCCAGTGTCTGTGTTCTTTAGCCCTTTATATTATATTTTTATTAGCCCGTCTGAAATATGACCTTTTCTTGGCAACTCTGCCTAGAAGGCCAGCATCCCGGAGTCGCCTCTTCACTGTTGACGTTGAGACTGGTGTTTTGCGGGTACTATTTAATGAAGCTGCGAGTTGAGGACTTGTGAGGCGTCTGTTTCTCAAACTAGACACTCTAATGTATTTGTCCTCCCACTCCTCTTTCTATTCTGGTTAGAGCCAATTTGCGCTGTTCTGTGAAGGGAGTAATACACAGCGTTGTACGAGATCTTCAGTTTCTTGGCAATTTCTCGCATCGAATAGCCTTCATTTCTCAGAACAAGAATTGACTGACAAGTTTCAGAAGACATTTATTTGTTTCTGGACATTTTGAGCCTGTAATCGAACCCACAAATACTGATGCTCCAGAAAGGGTTTTCTAATGATCAATTAGCCTTTTAAAAGGATAAAATTGAATTAGCTAACACAACGTGCCATTGGAAGGAGTGACGGTTGCTGATAATGGGCCTCTGCACCTACGTAGACATTCCATAAAAAATCTGCCATTTTACAACATTAACAATGTCATCACTTTATTTCTGTTCAATTTGATGTTATTTTAAAGGACAAAATGTGCTTTTCTTTCAAAAAGAAGGACATTTTCTAAGTGATCCCAAACTTTTGAACTGTAGTGTAAAGCAGGCAGACAGGCATCGAGGCGTTCAGTTACTGTTTGATTGAAAGTTAGAATGGGCAAAACAAGTGACCTAGGCAACTTTGAGCATGACACACAAAAAACATCCAGTCAGCTACAGTCGTGTTGGCGAGAATAGCTTGTTGATGAGAGGAAGGAGTAGAAGGAGAATAGCAAGAATTGTGCAAGCCAGCAGGCAGGCCACACATAGGCAAATAACGCTGCAGTACAACAGTGGTGTGCAGAACGTAATCTCAGAATGCACAACTTGTCGGTCCTTGTCAGGAATGTGCAGCAGACGACCACACCGGGTTCCACTCCTATTAGCTAAAACAAGAAGAAGCGTCTCCAGTGGGAACGCGATCACCAACAATGGACAATTGAGGAATGGAAAAACATTGCCTGGTAAAACGAATCCCGGGTCCTGTTGAGTCGTGCTGATGGCAGAGTCTGGATTTAGCATACAGTACAGGCTGGTGGCAGTGTTGTAATGGTGTGGAGAATGTTTTCCTGTTACACGTTAGGTCCCTTGATACCAAATGAGCAACGTTTTCATGCCCCAAATAATTCAGGCTGCTCTGGAGGCAAAGGGGTGTCTAATAAACTCTGTATATCTTGTCAAAAGCTCAACCTGACTGCAATTCTCATGTAGTGAATAGGAAGTCTGATTTATGGAAGAAATGTACTATATAAACATAAAAAATGTGTGATGTTTTATCAAATGTGTGGTTGCGGGATGCGAGACAGAGGGCCAAAATGCGGGACTGTCCTGCGAAATGTGTTTGTCACCCTACTTCCCACATGCATAGGCAACTATATGAGGCTAGAGGAGTAGTGTACTTTCCAAACTGCAATGTATGTAGTTCGCCTTTTGATTATCACAGTATGGGAATATACAGTAGCCTATGTACACCCACACTATGGGAGCGAGGAGTGAGTAACGTAACAGGATGGAGAGGACAATGTCATTTATTTTTTATTTCTATTCATTTTTAATGAGTTCATTATTCGTTGGCGAGACCCCTGGAGGCTGAGGCATCAACACAATTCCGCCTTTAAATGGAACGCTGATTGTTTTTCATGTTTATTCAGAACCCATGGGTCAGTGGTCGCCGTAATCTCCCAGCCCTCCCAAGGACAATTTGGGGGAGATATTATGAATAAAAATGATCTTAATAATATCACACAGAAAAGGGACCCACAGCAACCATGAATAGCATTACTGGCTGATCTGAAGCCATTAATGTCAGATCCATTTGGTGTGGGCATCAACACTACACAGCTATGGGTTTCTGAGTAGGCCTCTGATGTCTGAGTGGTTATGCATACAGTAATAATCCACAGGCATTAGTATGTGCCCACAATACCAAGGCTGTAGATGGCCTCCATTCTGTCATTAAATCTCTGTTGAAGGTATTCAAATAATTCCTATGCATTCCATTCCATTTTGCCGCAAGTGTTGCTGAAAGATAAAAGCAGTTGGCTAACCACTGACTAACAAAGAGCGGTTGACAACAGGAACATACTGTACTGTGCAAACATAAGCTTATACAGTATGTATGCATGTGTACAATGTATATGGCGTCTTAAAATAGCTAAAATATGTAGAATAATGACAGTGTAATAAGAACATCTGTACACTCAACTTGTGAAAAACTCTGAGAAGTGAGAAGGGTTGAGCTGCTAGTTGTCGTCACAGCAACTTGCCTCCCTCCTGTACCCTTGACCTAAATTAAGAGACATCCGCGGTGAGAGGAGAATTAAAACGGAGAGAAAAGTACAATTATACAGAGAAAGAAATACATTAGGTGATCAAATATAGCATTTTCCTTGAACTGTGGGGTAAAGGAATTAATGTTCCAGTAGTACGAACATGGAGAGGTGCAACAGTGGTACATTCCACTGGGAATATTCTCCCTTCGTCTCAGTCTCACGAGGAGGGAGGGGTCAGGAGAAAGAAACAGTGGTACATTCCACTGGGCATATTCTCCCTTCGTCTCAGTCTCACGAGGAGGGAGGGGTCAGGAGAAAGGTTGGGCGGATCACACAAATTACACATGTCGAATAGGCTCAGTTCTACCAATGACATCGGCCATTCAGACTGGATGAAATTTAGTCTGAGAGCTATTACTATGCGTGGGTCGAAGTCTTAACACTGACCACACTCTAGTTCCATTAATGTGGTGTGAAATTAATCTAGCGTTCACAGCCAGTCTTTTTCAATTCCTTCTTGCCCTGTCTGCAATTTCAATAATGTATATTTTATAAGCTTATGACTTTGAGGAAGGTTCCATTAAACAAAGGTCCCCTGGTTGGCTATGTCGCTAGGATGTCACTTAACAGTTTTCCTCAACAAGCTAGAAGTTGCCTCTCAAGGTATCACACTGAATTACACCTTGCAGCTGTACATTGGAGCTTCTTGGGGAAAAATGGTTAAATTCAAATTGCTGTTATTCAACCCAGGCAGGAACCTCTCCTCCTTGACACAAATGTAAAGCCTGCATGGTGCTGTTAGTCGCACATGTAAAAAAGTGCCTGGGAGGCAACAAAAGGAGAATAACATGATCCCACTAATTAGAGAGAGGCCTATCTTCTACCGAGACAGTGTGATCCCACTCATTTTACCTTTATCTAACTAGGCCAGTCAGCTAAGAACAAATTCTTATTTACAATGACAGCCTACTAGTGAACAGTGGGTTTACTGCCTTGTTCAGGGGCAGAATTACAGATTTTTACCTTGTCAGCTAGGGGATTCGATCCAGCAACCTTTCCGTTACTGGCCCAATGACCTAACACTATGCTACCTGCCGCCTCATTAGAGACAGGCCTATCTTCTACTGAGACAGGCCTGTCTCTAATGAGTGGGATCACACTGTCTCAGTAGAAGATAGGCCTGTCTCTAATGAGTGGGATCACACTATCTTCTACTGAGACAGTGTGATCCCACTCATTAGAGACAGGCCTATCTTCTACTGAGACAGTGTGATCCCACTCATTGGAGACAGGCCTATCTTCTACTGAGACAGTGTGATCCCACTCATTAGAGACAGGCCTATCTTCCACTGAGACAGGGTGATCCCACTCATTAGAGACAGTGTGATCCCACTCATTGGAGACAGGCCTATCTTCTACTTAGACAGTGTGATCCCACTCATTACAGACAGGCCTATCTTCTACTGAGTCAGTGTGATCCCACTCATTAGAGACAGGCCTATCTTCTTCTGAGACAGTGTGATCCCACTCATTAGAGACAGGCCTATCTTCTTCTGAGACAGTGTGATCCCACTCATTAGAGACAGGCCTATCTTCTTCTGAGACAGTGTGATCCCACTCATTAGAGACAGGCCTATCTTCTACTGAGACAGTGTGATCCCGCTCATTAGAGACAGGCCTATCTTCTACTGAGACAGTGTGATCCCGCTCATTAGAGACAGGCCTATCTTCTACTGAGACAGTGTGATCCCACTCATTAGAGACAGGCCTATCTTCTACTGAGTCGGCTGGTGAACAGTGAATAGGCCTAGCCCTTACCCTAATTATACATTCACACTAGCGTTAAAGAGACAAAGTTCAATTAGGGGATCTGGTAGTGTCAAGAGGTCTCATGATTTAACTTTGAAACGGCGGCAAATATAAAACCCACAGTTCCAGGCAACTTGGCAGATTGGTCATTCTTGATTAACTATTTTCAGTAATTATTTTGTAATTAGCCACATGTACTTGCTTTCTGACACCTAGGATTCCACTGTCTTTGTAGAATATTATCTTCCTCAATTAGGGAGCCAGTACTTCATGTAGCTTATCTTTCCATTTTCTTTCTCTATTACTCAACTTCCTCTATTTTACCCCTTCCTTCCTCCCTCCTTCTATTCCCCTCTCTTTCGATTTCTCACAAAAGGCGGCCTAAGTTACTGCAGCAAGTCGACATGTGATGTTAGACCAAGACAAATTATAGCCGGTCTGCATGTGATCTCTAAGCCGGGGCCTCTTAGTCTAGTATCTGGTCCAAAGCCACTCATTAGTTTCACAGTAAACAACTGCAGCACCGCTTGTGTTTACTAGGAAAACATTACCCACATGCTGCATGGGCCTCAGTGGAAACATACTGTATCCACTCTTCTCTCACCCCAGCTGTGCTTTATCCGCACATTGAGACATTAATGCCCCAGTGTTTGAATCTCATATCTCCCCTTCCCAAGGATATCCAGGCAGCCCTCAGTTCAAACAGAAGCAGTTGATTATCAGTGAGCTGTAGGATGGATGGGGGGGCTGAGGGAGGCAGGAGGCTGGATTGGGTGATAAGCCTGGGTGTTATTGGCTATCTGAGCCAACTGACTTCCCCTGGAGGGGAATGTGGTGTGTGTGTGTGGATTTGTGTCTATGTGCAGGCATTTGTGCGTGAGTGTGCATTTTAGTGTTAATACGTGCATGTTTGTGTGTGTGTGTGTTTGTGTGAGTGCTTGTGTGTGCAGAGCTAAGTTCCCTGAATGCTGTATGCTCACTCTACTGAAATTAGGTATCTGGTTTATGGGGTTGGGGAAGGTTAGAGGAAGCGAGGGGTAAGCCTGGCCTGTGAATTGGTGCAGCAGGGGGAGCTAGAGGTGAAGAAGGGAAGTGGCTGGGGAGGTAGCATCAACTGAGATGAGACGTCCAGACCTTCCATATTCTACCAAGCCCACAAAGCTCAGCTGTCTGGCTGCAGGGCTGGGGAGTAACTGATTACCCCCCCCCCCAAAAAAAACTGTAATCTGTTTCATTACCAGCAGTAATATTGTAATCAGATTACAGATACCTAAAAAGAAAATTGAAGATTATTTATGTTAGTACTTTTACATTCAAATCAGAATTGAAGAAATGTGCACATTTAATATTGTTCCACCTAAGCGGGTCTGACCACGAGACAGAGACCACTATGATGACACCAAATGTGTTTAATGGATCACGGGAAAAGAGCAGGAATAGGCGCTGCCTGGTTGGCCCTGTCCGGGGGTATTGTCGGGGTATTGTCGGAAGGGGCCACAGTGTCTCCCGACCCCTCCCTGTCTCAGCCTCCAGTATCTATGCTGCAATAGTCTATGTGCCGGGGGGCTAGGGTCAGTTTTTAAAATCTGATGTTATTATCCGGTGTCTTGTGAATTGTGATTTTAAGTATGCTCTTATTCTCTCTCTCTCCCACTCTACCTCCCCTCCCTGAGCCATAGGACCAAGCTTCAGGACCACCTGCCCTGATGACTGCTAGCTGTCCCAAGTCCACCTGGTCGTGCTGCTGCACCGGTTTCAACTCTTGACCTGTTCATCAGGCGTACCACCTTGTCCCAGACCTGCTGTTTTCATCACTCTCTCTCTCTCGTTCTCTCTTCCGCACCTGCACTCTAATGCACTGCACCTGCGCTCTCTACCGCATCTAAATGCCTGGCTATGAAAAGCCAAGTGACATTTACTCCTGATGTATTTACCTGTTGCAACCTCTACAACTACTATGATTATTATTTGACCCTGCTGGTCATCTATGAATGTTTGAACATCTTGGAGAAAGATCTGGCCTTAATGGCAATGAATTGTTATAATCTCCACCCGGCACAGCCAGAAGAGGACTGGCCACCCCTCAGAGCCTGGTTCCTCTAGGTTTCTTCCTAGGTTTTTGCCTTTCTAGGGAGTTTGTCCTAGCCACCGTGCTTCTACATCTGCATTGCTTGCTGTTTGGGGCTTAAGGCTGGATTTCTGTATAGCACAGTGTGACATCGGCTGATGTAAAAAGGGCTTTATAAATACACTTGAATAATTGATTGATTGATTGGCTACTGTGAAAGCTGTCTTCCAATGGTGCGACTGCTGAGCATTAAATATAGATAGATAGATAGATAGATAGATATATAGATAGATGGATAGATAAGCAGCTACGAAAAAAACACATGACAGAAGCAAAATGCCAGAACAAAAATACACAAAAGACAGATACATGATACATAGAGCGGCAATAGGAAAAAGTATCAAAATACAAGAAGTCTGGAGTGCAAAAAGCTATAAAAAGACATTGCACAGTATGGGTGGATGGCTGAATATGCACACTATACATTGGTGGATGTTGGATGGTTAACTATACTATACAGGTAAAAGTGCATATGATATAAGTGAGGGTAATTGTCACGTTCGGGTGTGTAGAGAGACCAAGGCACAGCGTAGCGATAGTTCGACATGTTTATTAAATGAATAAACTATACTGATGCGAACTATACAAAATAACCAATGAAACTGAAACACACGTACTCAAGAACACGGGACAACATACAACATAACATAACAATGAACCAAGGGAGTGGAACATAGACATATAAGTAAGATCCCTAATTAGAGGTAATGCATAGCAGCTGCCTCTAATTAGGGATCCCACACACAACACCACACAGACGTAGACATACTAGATCTGCCAGACTCTGACCATAGAACTATAGAGAAGCAAAGCACACCGGACTGGGCCCCGGTGTGGCAGGCGATTCAGGCCATTTAAAGGGGCAACCCACCGGTCCTGGAAATGACCATGGTGGGGCAAAAGGCTCATACCATGGAGCGGGGCAAATAACCGGGCCAGGACTGGGCACCGGTGTGGCAGGCGACTCCGGCCATGTAAAGGGGCAACCCACCGGTCCTGGAAACAACAATGGTGGGGCAAAAAGTTCAGGCCATGGAGCGGGGCAAATAACCGGGCCAGGACTGAGCACCGGTGTGGCAGGCGACTCCGGCCTTTCAATCATCACGTACTCACGAACACGGGACAACATACAACAAACATAACAATGAACCACGCCAAGGGAGTGGAACATAGACATATAAGTAAGATCCCTAATTAGAGGTAATGCATAGCAGCTGCCTCTAATTAGGGATCCCACACACAACACCACACAGACGTAGAAATACTAGATCTGCCAGACTCTGACCATAGAACTATAGAGAAGCAAAGCTTCTCTATGGCCAGAGCCTGACAGTAATAATAGTTTACTTCATATACAGACTGGTTAAATTAACAGGTAAGTGAATATTTTGCATGGTTAAATTAACTGTACAGGTAAATATACAGTTAAATGTACAGATAAGTGAATATTTGCATGGTTACATTAACTGTACAGGTAAATGACAGGAAGAGATACTTAAATAGCTAAATGTGTGTATTTAGGGTAATAATAGTAATTCCCTTAAAATACAGTCCTTAGTGTGCAGGGTTTAATTACAGATAAATGCACGTATTGCACATTAGATATACTAAAAGCAATGAAAAAAGATGACAGGATACTAATATGCATTCCTGAGTGAATGACTACATAAGAAATGTCCAAGAATTACTTACAATATTGCACGTGATATGATATAACAACTGTACATGAATATGTATATACAGACCTGAATGAATAAATAAGTCCTGAGTGAATGAGTGATTACAGACCAGAGTTACTCACGGATGGATGCATAATTGTTAAACTAGGTCCTAACACCCCAACAGTTCCAGGTCTGTTTTGCCGACGGCACGGCACCCCGGTGAGGCATTAAATAGTCTAATAGCCGCCGGCAGGAAGGACCTCCTGTAGCGCTCTCTGGCACATCGTGGTGGCATCAGTCTGTGACTGAAGGTGCTCCTCTGCGTCATAACCATGGCATGCAGAGGGTGGGTGACGTTGTCCAAGACGGCCAGCAGTTTGGCCAGGATCCGTCTCTCCGTCTTTAGAACTACTTAGGCAGGCTAGCCTAAAGACAGTACAATATGGAGAGCACAGAGATAACGTTGTCTGGCTGGCTGGCTGCTACTCCCTGAGAAGAGATGAGATGATGACTTTAAGGAATGAATAATTATAAAATAAAAACAATGTATTATTTCATCCAATGTTTCTATTGATGTCTACCCAATGTGGACCTGACAGAGACAATGGAATATTTACAATGTTTTGTCAATGGAATGTTCACAATTTTAGGCTTTGGAATTTCCATTGAAAGCTCCAAAATGATTTTAATGTCATTATTTCATAATGCATTTCATGTAAAAATAAAAATATGGAAACCGAAATAAATATAATATTTAATCAAACCGAAACCGAACCGACCTAAAAATGCACTAATAGCTCTTTAAGAACAACTTGAATAAACGCTTTGTGGTAAGATTGAGAGGAGTGGTGTAGCCTATGGGCAATACGGATATCAGTTAGGCCTATCTACAAAGATATTATGTGAATCACACTGCTGCTCTCTCAATTATTTGCACCTTATGGATTGTGGTTGCTGTGGTTGGCTGTTCACAAAAGTATAGGTGGATTTTACCCCAATAATGCTTGAATAGAAGAAGAAGTGCAGGCCCTTGGACAGCCGGTGAAAAATGCGCTCTTGCAACAGATCCGTAATGCAGATCCGAGCCTACGGATAAAAGTTTGTGGGAGTTCCTCCGTGGTATTGTATTGTGCTCCAAACATACTGCCAAAAACGACTTTAATTTAAGAAGACCACAAGTGGGGTTTTAATTGCTCAATCTAATTCGTGCAGATCAATTAATTTTTTCTCCAAAGGCCTAATGGAAATTATGCTTAAACTCGCACACTTTTGATAGACATTTTGTCAACCATAGAGATCCTATTAAATTAATTAAGTATTATAATTTCTAATTCTATGGTGTCTAACTCTAATATTGATTTATCTTGCAATAGATGTCATTCAATTGGTAATAATAATTTTTGCCTTCTTGTTAAGGGGAAAGTAACTGAAAGTAATCAGATTACGCTACTGAGTTTGGATAATCCAAAAGTTACGTTATTGATTAGAATTTTGGACAGGTAACTAGTTACTATAACGGATTATATATTAAGTGTCCTGGCAGTTGTTTTTCACATTGTTCTCTCTCAGCTAGTTTTATATGTACGGAGACATTCAACAGGATTCCTCCCTTTCAATCTGGAGGTGTAAATTCAGACATCTCACATTCACAGGCTCACAATTCATTGTTTATCTCTCACCCACTGTTAACAATTTGTGTACATGTATCATGCCAAGACTGCAGTTTTCACTGAACATGAAACATTGTTTCCTTGTAAACCATACTCAGTCATAAACGGATAACAGTGAATGAAGTCTATACCTTTCTAACATTTCATTATAGAACACTGAATGACTGACTGACTGATTGATTGACTGACTGATTATGAATAAACACACAGATTCAATGACACACCCACTTACTAAAACTTAACCCACACCCACACCATCACCATCACCACCACCATCACCCGACAGCAGACACACAGCTGCCAGAGGAGCCACTATGCAGTGTGCCACACGCACACACACACGCATGCAAGCTCTCTCTCTCTCTCTCTCTCACACACACACACCTTTCCTTTACACATAGAGGGAATAAAATGATGAAAGAACACAATACAGTAAAAAGTAATCAAAATGGAGTCTGTGTGAGAGTCGGGGTCATCCGAGGGGTCACTCCTGGAAATGCCAAGCAGTCCACTGTCTCCCACTATTTTTCCCGCACCCGCTCAGCCTGTCTACACCTCGTCCACAGGAGACTCTGCCTTATTTTCTCCTGTATTGGATCAGATTAAAGTTCAAAAGAAGCAATTTGGGGGTAACTAAAACAGGAACAGGCTTGAGGAAAAGAGGAATGGGAGGGAGGGGGAAGCTGCAGCCTCTCCACCTTCCAGTTCAAACGCTCCTCTGTTATACTGCCAATCTTCATTGGACTCTGCTTTAGGCTGGTGATGCAGCCAGGACCAATTTGTGTCTCACTACTTTGCTTTTAAATGGGACGTAATAGGCCTGTTGTGAGGGGAGCCCCGGCCTGTTGAGTGAGTGTTTCAGGCTGTGCTTTTATAGATGTTACAAGGAGGTGTCATAACATAATTTTTTCACTCCAAAGGATCAAATAAATAATTGAGTTTCATTCAATGAAATCAAAGGGATGAGTTCTCACCACCATCATGTCCCTCTCTCCATATAAAGCTCTTACACGAGTCAACATCAGGAGCTCAATGGCACACCCATCCCTTTCACTGGCAGGGAAACTGCTTTTCCACAGTAAGGAAAGTACTGCAACTAACACAATGTTCTTTATCGTACCACGTTCTTCGACCATCCACTAGCACAGTAATTTAATTTTTTTACAAAAGACTAGTAGTGAGTAGTAAACGTTGAAAGATTTAGAAAATAATCACAGTGACTGTTGAGTTTAGTCTGTTCGGAGCTATTGAGACAATAACATATTCCTTTATTCTATAACAATAGGTAGTCTGACATCTAGCAGCCACACTCTTTGCCGTCTTTTTGTAGGGGTGAGCTACAGTATCACTGGGTCGTTCCACTAAATGAGTGCCTTTTGCATCCCTTTGATATTTTAAGCAGAAATTGTCCACCAATATTACATTTTAAAAGCCTGTTATATTGAATGAAGTGCACTTTAATATACACTACTGTTCAAAAGTTTGGGGTCACTTAGAAATGTCCTTGTTTTTTAAAGAAAAGCAAATTTGTTGTCCAATAAATTAACATCAACTTGATCAGAAATACAGTGTAGACATTGTTAATGTTGTAAATGACTATTATAGCTTGAAATGGCAGATTTTTTATGGAATATCTACATAAAACTGGCCTTCTTTAGACTAGTCGAGTTTGATTACAGGCTCAAAATGTCCAGAAACAAAGAACTTTCTTCTGAAACTATTCTTCTTCTGAGAAATGAAGGCTATTCCATGCGAGAAATTGCCAAGAAACTGAAGATCTCGTACAACGCTGTTTACTACTTCCTTCACAGAACAACAGCGCAAACTGGCTCTAACCAGAATAGAAAGAGGAGTGGGAGGCCCCGGTGCACAACTGAGCAAGAGGACAAGTACATTAGAGTGTCTAGTTTGAGAAACAGATGCCTCACAAGTCCTCAACTGGCAGCTTTATTAAATAGTACCCGCAAAACACCAGTCTCAATGTCAACAGTGAAGAGGCGCCTCCGGGCTGCTGGCCTTCTAGGCAGAGTTGCAAAGAAAAAGCCATATCTTCCTCTGTCCAGTGTCTGTGTTCTTTTGCCCATCTTAATCTTTTCTTTTGTGACCCCAAACTTTTGAACGGTAGTGTATATCACATGGAGAATAAAAAAATGTCTGACATTTTACATTAATAAAGGCTTGCTAAAGTGCAAAACAAATGATCATTTTGACAGATTTCAACCAAATTTCACCATCACTCTAAAGGCCTAGTTATGTTGCTGCTTTGACAAAGTCATTTAAGAAGAGTATTTTTTATATTCATGCGATTAGTGATGCATTCATGTCTGTCCCTGTTATGCAAATAACTTCAAAATAATGGACTGTTCCACCAAGTTAAACGTTTGCTCAATTAATGTTACGAAAACGTTCATTATGTGTTGAACATATAATCCCTAATTTCATGAACACCATATGGTCCCATGCTTTTCACTCCATGAGGAGTAATGGCCAATCTTCACCTGAAACCTCAACCCTGTTATCGTGAGTTTATTTGCACAAGGGATACTTTATCAATGACAAAGGGTTTGATTTATCTCAAACATACTTTTAATAGTTGGGAAGTTACATATAGTGCCTTCAGAAAGTAAACACAAATAGCAGATACATTCCATTACAGCTGTGCCATTGTAGGTTTGAATAAGTTTCTCCATGAAGTTAAACATAGACTGCGCTTCTCGCCCACTTGACACATCAAAGTAGCCCAAGAAATGTTCCTGAATAAAGCCCTGATCATCCACATACCTGACGATAACTTACAACTGCAAGCAGACTGGTAGCACCATAGGTCCCAGAGTGGGGGGGGCAATTTTTATCCCCTGGGGCCCAGAGTTTTTCCTTATTTGTTAACTTAACCAGGAAAACTCTGAACCCTATATTGTATGACAGTGATTAATCAGTTATGATGGGACCATTTTTTCACATGGCTTTAAAAAACTGGAAAAAAGTCCTAGTCCTTGTAGACAATATGATAGACAATATAGCTCACAGGAGTGAGCTTGCTTTATGCATGTTTAACTCACAACTGTCATCACTATTATGTTGATTGATTCATTCCAGTTAATCATTTGGGATTGAAAACGTATCGGCAGACTAGCCAGCCGAATGTTGTATATAAACCAAATTTGATAAACCAATTTCTCCTGACACACAAATGGACTATAAATACATAACGTTAGTTACCCTGACCAAATGGACAGTGCCCATAGGCTTTATGCATCTGCTCTTATTAGGAGCCTGCAGTAGTAGCCCACAGCCTTCATCCCATACAGCATGTCAGATCTCTAACGTTTAGGTGTAGACTAGGCTGCTGCAACATTTATGTAATGAGTTTATGCTTGTGTCTATCCCGGGTGAGTATGTGTTATCATCTTTGTACCGGAGGAAAGTGGTAAGCCTACTTGAGCACGCGCAAAAGAACGTGCTGCGTCAACCCCTCTCTTTAATCAATTATTTTATGGATGATGCGATGGAAGCTATCAAATCAATTTTTTTTCGACATCCCAGAAAAGACAGTAGAAAGTTCCATATGTTCAGCAAGTAAAGCATTGTAACGTGCAATTACCACTGAAAGCTCCTTGTAGTTGCACTTAGATAGATAGATAGATAGATAGATAGATAGATAGATAGATAGATAGATAGATAGATAGATAGATAGATAGATAGATAGATAGATAGATAGATAGATAGATAGATAGATAGATAGATAGATACTTTATTGAACCCCCGGGGGGGGAAATTTCCTTGTCAAGCAGCTACAACAGAACACAGGGCAGGTGCAAAATGCCACAACGAAAGTACACAAAAGACAGATACACGGTACATGATACGTAGAGCGGCAGTATGAAAAAGTATAGAAATACAAGATATCTGGAGTGCAAAAAAAAAAAAAAGCTATAAAAAGACATAAAAAAAAGAGACGAAAGAAAACGAACTAAAAAACGAACTAAAAACAACAATTTATGCACGAACAACGGGAGCTGCTTAACAGGCGACAACTCAGGGCGGCACCCAAGGCTCAGACTTTCCAAAAAGCAGGCAAGGCTAGCAATACAGGCAGCTTTATGACAGGCTCCCTGTTAACCAGCTATACTTTTGATACCAGTTGGTATTGAATTCCCTCCCCTTTTCATATTTCTTCATGAAACTGATCTCAGGCAGAGCTTGACACTCGGTTTTAATTTGCACCTTTTCCGTGTACCCCAGAAAATGAAAGGGGTTCTTAAACAAAAAGTAACCTAATTTGCAGTAGTGCTGGCGGCAAAAACTGCACACTCGAGCTGGTAGCTAGCTAGCTACTGCTACTTACTACTGACGTTATTAGCAAGGCAGATTTAAATAAATTGCACTAACTGGACACAAAAATAAAGTTATAAAACCAAGAAAACAATGTATAATCTACCTCTTCCGTCTCCTGTAATTTGAAGAAACTAATTTGAATAACATCCAAACAAATTTCAACTATCACTTCTCAACACATAGAACCCCCCAGTGGGGAACCATCAGGGCCCTCTACGCCCTCAGAGAGGGCCTAAGAATAGATACAAATCTGTATATATTTTTGATTTAATCTTTTTTTGTCTTAAATGTAATGATCTTCCTATTGAATTTTGTCAGTTTGTGTTGGAAAAAGAAGGGTTAATATCCAAGACGATGTGGTGGCTAAATTGTTAGCATCGCCCTTTTCAAGACAAACTTTTAATGAAAAGTTCAATTTTGTACAGACAGGGAGACCAACTCCTGCACTGCCTGATTTGGTGCAATGAGGAAAGAGTTTTGAAGGGCATTTTCAAGTTAATAATTATGAGCGCTGTGAATAACCGGCTGTGAGTTGATAAAAAAACTTTACTGTTGGAATTGCCTACTCTTCAGCACCAATACTAGCTCAACCTGGACAACTGATTTCAAAGATTTAGCCTGTTTGACAAAGTCAGCACTTCGACACCAAAACTCAACTTCACACCTGCGAGCTACAGTGATTTTAAAAACATTTGGGGAAACAAGAGAAGACCTTCTTCTTAATGAGCAATGATGAAGTCAGGCACAACAGGGAGATTCTAAAAGGCCTTTTTCATACGGTTGTGTTTTTAGGCAAGCAAGAATTAGCATTTAGAGGACATGATGAGGGTAAAGAATTAACTAATAAGGGAAACTACTTGAAAATACTGGATTTCTTGGCTGAGTATGACAGCACGTTAAACTGCCATTTCGCTACGGCTACCATGTTCATAGGCACTTAATGACCGGATACATGCAGTCGCGAATGTAATGACAGATGTCATGAATGAAGAATTTAAGAAAACGCCCTTTGTAACCATTATGGTTGACGAGATGACTGACATCAGCAATGTAGCCCAAATGTCTTATGTGTTGCGTTACACTACGGATGGTGGTGTGAAGGAAAGGTTTTTCAAATTTTAGGATGTAACTGATGATAAATGGGCAGAAGCAGTTGCCGGCCGAATTATCAGCTTTTTAGAGGTGTGTAAATGCACGGCCAAAGTTGTGGCACAGTGTTACGATGGGGCCGCAGTCATGGCCTCTGGTATAAACGGAGTACAAGCCAAGGTGAAAAAAACTATCCCGCAATCTCTGTTCATTCATTGCTATGCACACACTCTTAAATCTGGTGATGTCACAAGGTGCTGGTAAACTAAAAGAATACAATTATGGTGGCCTAGCAGCGTTTTTCTCAAGATCTGTCAAACGAACAAAACGACTGGATAAAATATGCCAGCAAAGACTACCCAGAGTGGCGCCAACATGATGGAACTCCTCACGCTTAGTTTTCACTGTGTATTAAAAAAAGGCGGAACTCATTGAACTCTTTGAATACATAGTGGACCATCACGATGGTAAGAGCCCGGCTGATCTGCTCCACTTTATAAAGCAGAAGAGACTAATTGATAGTATGCACCAATTGTATCTGCTTACCTGTCTAGTTTTGACCATTCCAGTGTCCACTGCATCGGTAGAAAGAACATTTTCTGCACTAAAAAGGATCAAGACATATTCCAGGAACACCACTGGACAGGCCCGAATGTCAGCCCTGGCTTTGATCTCAATCGAAAAAAAAACTTATTTTGGATTTAAAATCAAAAGACAAGTTATATGAACCTGCCATTGCCCATTTCATAAAGAAGGACAAGTGAATGGACTTTTTAAAATGATAATCATAATGGTGAGTGGACTTTTTGTTTTCATCTACAGCTTGCTTTTTGTTTATCTCGTTCATATCATTTTGAATTCAATATGTAAAATATTATTTCATCTTTAGATCACTGGTTGTGTGGTAAAAACAAAGGTAATGACGTTGCAATTGGAAGTACTGGGTAGATGACATTTTGTGTTGTGGTGCATTTCTTTATTGTTGCATGCTAGAGATAGAACATTGAATACAGTGCAACTTTTTTCTCTCTGACAGCATATACTGTCCGTGGTCTTGAAATAATATGAGTAGTTGTGTGGTTTAAATTATTCAGCCAAAATTTGAGTGACTGTTTGTTTTGGCAAATGTTTCCTTGAAACCGTATTTTCTTCTAACGTGGTTCCTGCTATCGATATTTGCAACCATTGTGTACGTGTGCTGCTTCTGTGCTTCTCCTACATAGGTCTGCAAAAGAAAGGTCTCAAGTCATGCTCTGTATACACAGGCATCCGAGTTCTCTATTTATATGTATGACGTCAGATCTTTTTCCGCAACTGAGGCTTGTGTGTGGCTCAATGGACGAATCTGGGTTTGGGGGATGCCAGGAGAACTCTACCTGCCCCAATGCATAATGCCAACTGTACAGTTTGGTGGAGGAGGAATAATGGTCTGGGGCTGTTTTTCATGGTTCGGGCTAGGTCCCTTAGTTCCGGTGAAGGGAAATCTTAATGTTAAAGCATACATTGACATTCTAGACGATTCTGAGCTTCCAACTTTGTGGAAACAGTTTAGAGAATGCCCTTTCCTTTTCAGTATGACAATGCCCCCATGCACAAAGCGAGGTCCATAAAGAAATGCTTTGTCGAGATCAGTGTGGAAGAACTTGACTGACCTGCACAGAGCCCTGACCTCAACCCCATCGAAAACCTTTGGGATGAATTGGAATGCCAACTGCGAGCCATGCTTAATGGCCTAACATCAGTGCCCAACCTTACTAATACTCTTGTGGCTGAGTGGAAGCAAGTCTCCGCAGCAATGTTCCAACACCTAGAGCAGGGGTAGGCAACCCTGGTCCTTGAGTGCCGCAGGCACTTCATGTATTTGACTTAACCGACCTGGAAGACAGGGTGTGTTGAATTTAGGCAATCATCAAACTGATTAATTAGCTCAGTTGGTCAGGTGTGGTGCCTAGCTGGAACCTGCGGCACTCCAGGAACAGGGTTGCCTACCCCTGATCTAGAGGAAAGACTTCCCAGAAGAGTGGAGACTGTTATAGCAGCAAAGGGGGGACCAACTCCATATTAATGCCCATGATTTTGGAATAAGATGTTCGATGAGCAGGTGTCTTCCACTTTGACAATACAGAGTGTTTTGACCAAAAATGATAATTAAATTCATTTTAATCACCTTTGTAACACAACAAAATGTTGAAAAAGTCAAAGGGTATGAATACTTTCTGAAGGCATTGTAACAGGGATAAAGGACAGTGTGGTGCAGATAAAAGGCTCTTAGTTCATAGGATTTTAATGCCTGAGATGGGAAAATGTGTTTTTCCGTAGGCTAAACATATCATCCATGCAATTGAATGTTGAAGAGATATTTTTAAGTTAATTTCCTAATAGTTTGCATGTCCAAAAGACACCCATTTCCTGGAATGACCCCACTGCAGAATTAATTCTCATCAAATAAGTTTAAATGTGTGTCTAATAATGACAGTGCAAAACATATTCTTCCTGTAATGCACAAAGGCCTGGAGTGTACCATTTGAGCTGCAGATAAGTGAAACAACAAAACACTTTTGCAGAGTAATGGACCGTGCAGGAAGTGAAACAACCATAAATCATGAACCACAAGTTTTAGGACCTAGCCATGAATCATGTCAAAGATCAGAGACCACAGTGGCACCGCTGGCAGACCGAACCAGATCAAACATTTCCATTAACTAGCCAATATGAACACTTAAGTAATTTGAGCAATATGAACACTATAGTAGCCTCTAGTTTGGATGAAATTGTGTTTATTTGTTGCTAAATAACAAACACATTAAAATGACACAATCTCATGGCATTTGAAGAAGCTAGGAAAGCAGAATTGTACAGCCATACCTAAATTGAGGAAAAACATTGAAACTTCCTAAAGAAGTTCCTAAAAAAGTTTGTAGCCCTCTCCGCTCTCAGTGGTGTAAAGTACTTATAGTACTATTTAAGTAGTTTTTGTTTTGTATCTGTACTTTACTATTTTATATTTTTTACTACATTTACTTTTACTTCACTGCATTCCTAAAGACAATAATGTACTTTTTACTCCATACATTTTCCCTGACAGCAAAAAGTAGTTGTTAAATTTGGAATGCTTAACAAGACAGGAAAATGGTCCAATTGACCTACTAATCAAGAGAACATCCCTGGTCATCCCTACTGCCTCTGATCTGGTGGACTCACTAAACACAGATGCTTGATTTGTAAATGATGTCTAAGCGTTGGAGTGTGCCCCTGGCTATCCGTAAATATATATATATATATATATATTTTTTTTAAATATGCTTAATATAAGGAATTTGAAATAATTTATACTTTTACTTTTGATACTTAAGTATATTTAAAACCAATTACTTTTAGACTTTTACTCAAGTAGTATTTGACTGGGTGACATTCACTTTTACTTCAGTCATTTTCTATTAAGGTATCTTAACTTTTACTCAAGTATGACAATTGGGTACTTTTTCCACCACTGCAGAACCTGTCATCAAGTATACAGGTTGAAAATGGCAGATTTTGTCAGTGATAAGCACCTAAATTGGAACGATGTTGGCTGTACAGTAACATGCTATACATGATGTCAGAGCTCATGTTCTCCGCTTCACAGCTCTGTATGGGTTTGACTGACCATTATAAACTTGAGCGCCACGCGTGACAAGAAGATGCCCCCGTCCCTCCCGCTAATTGGGCTACTTTTGCACTTTGTTGTTGCACTTTGTTGTTGTCCGTGTGAAGGAAATGTTGTAAATTGAGAGGATTCTACGTGTTCTGAAAGCTGAGATGTTGAGGATTAGAATAAATACAGCTTTGATGTCATACAAGTAAACCCCACACCCATGAGTCCAAATGTGCACTTCACATTTATCAACATTATGATCACTATGTTTGATCCACAGTTGACATGCGTTATATCCTGAGTTTTTCTGAATAGAATGAGCCTATGTTTGTAGTATTGTGAAGAAAGTTACCCACAGAACACGCACTTGAATGCACTCACGACTCCATTCTATGCACATCAAAATTACAATCTGTTTGTCTGATGTGCCTTTTGAAAGCCTAACCCTGTAAGGTTGTATTGTATAACTTAGCTAGGCATGTTGGCAATAGCATACACTTTCAAATGATGACCACCTGACCCAGATTGGGATTTATAATGGAACTTTTTTGAATCACTAAAACAACAACAATAATTGTTTGATGGTGGGGACGCAGGGCTGTGCTCTAAACCAAAAAAATACAAGTGTGCTTGCTTCAGTTACTCAATGGCAAAACTAAGAAAGAACAAAAAAAAGGCTATTTCCTTGAGCCATAAAAGTACATTGAAATTACTTAGGAACTGTGCACAGTTCCGAGAAGTGTGTGGCCACTTGGAGACACCAGTTAGACCTCTCACTTAAACCATTGTAATCATTCTTAATATGTTTCTGAATATATCCAGAGTGTTTTCAGATTCTGTTGTTGACAAATGCTGTGAAAATTACAGTAAATGTACAATTCACATGAAATCAACAGTGTAAGGTTTAGATTCAGTCTTGTGTCAGGTGAACTGTTGTGTTCTCACCTTTGGTCAGATAATTTCCCCATAATCTCCAGTGTTCTCTTTCAATTAATACCATGGTGATGTATATGCTTTTTATAGTTATTATGTTAGAAACATTTCAATATGACCAATTTCCAGGAGTGTAAATGGGTTGCAAACCTGTTTGTGCCTGTGGTAGATCTTCCGCTAGCTGACACCTACAAACTCACTTGCACACACACATATCTCAAAGTAAACAAGCACACTTATGTCAGACAGATTTATCTGTTGGTCAGGTCATGGCAATTGATTGCCTTTCCTGCTTCTAGTTAGACATTAATTTATTTATAATTCAATCCTTTATATCTTGAATTTTTCATGGCTTTGCTTGTCTAATATGCTCTCATAAATTCCTTATACTCTCTTTTGTCTGGGCTTTTTGGGCTGCCAAGCTTTGAGACGCTGTAACTCACAAGCCTTTGGCTCTTAAAACACCATTATAGTTCATTGCAATGCCATCACTCATCATTTTTTAGATTCCTCCATGGTAGTGGTCGAACTGGGTGTGTTGTTGGAACAATGCTGACGTGTCAAGACATGTCCTAAAAGCATGAGTATCTGGCTTTGTCAAGCATGTACAAATCCCCATTTCTTATAATCGCTATGGACATGTTAGCAGTCAAGTCACATACTTTATGTTCTCTCTTTACCTATAAACAGGTGTGGTGAAACTTTATGTTCCTACCCGAGTGAGCCGTTAGAATGATCTGGAGGGCCTGTCTTTTTTCTATCTGGTATCAGTAATGACTGCTGGGACCCTAGGGGAAACTAGACACAGCTCAGTAACAAGAAACAAGTTTCATCAGTGATATATGAGTGTAACAGGGACATACTGGAAACATTGTTCGTTAGATGGTTGACTCGTTAGCTAACGTTACGTGATATATGAGTAACAGGGACATACTGGAAATATTGTTTGTTAGATGGTTGACTCGTTAGCTAACGTTACGTGATATGAGTGTAACAGGGACATACTGGAAATATTGTTCGTTAGATAGTTGGATCGTGAGCTAACATTACATGATATATACAGCGGGTGAAATAAGTATTGAACACGTCACCATTTTTCTCAGTAAATATATTTCCAAAGGTGCTATTGACATGAAAGTTTCACCAGATGTTGGTAACAACCCAAGTAATCCATACATACAAAGAAACCAAAACAAATAAGTTCAGAAATTAAGTTATGTGTAATAATGTGAAATGACACAGGGAAAAAGTATTGAACACATGAAGAAAGGGAGGTTAAAAAAGGCATGGAAAGCCAAGACAACAGCTGAAAACTATCAGTAATTTAAAAGCAATCCAGCCCCTGTCAGTGCAAATTAATATCAGCTGGTTCAGTCCCAACTGATGGCCTACAAAAAGGTCTCATTGCCAAGGTGTCACACAAGACACATCTCATGATGGGTAAAAGCAAAGAGCTGTCTCAAGACCTTCGCAACCTAATTGTTGCAAAACATAATGATGGCATTGGTTATAGGCGCATTTCTAAGCTTCTGAATGTTCCAGTGAGCACTGTTAGGGCCATAATACGGAAGTGGAAAGACAATCATTTCACCATAAATTTACCTCGAAGTGTAACAGGGACATACTGTTAGATGGTTGGCTCGTTAGCTAACGTTACGTGATATATGAATGTAACAGGGGCATACTGGAAATATTGTTCGTTAGATGGTTGGCTTGTTAGCTAACATTACATGATATATGAGTAACAGGGACATACTGGAAATATTGTTTGTTAGATGGTTGGCTCATTAGCTAACATTACATGATATATGAGTGTAACAGGGACATACTGGAAATATTGTTTGTTAGATGGCTTTTCTTTACCTAGCTAGGTTCATTGTTTACCTAGCTAGCTACATGTCTTAAGCTAAAGTGTACAACACCCGTTGAATATGGCCGGTGTCAGTAAACGTCGGCAAAAAAACGTATAGAAATTGTTGCCAGCAGAGCTGGTTAGGCTGTTTTCATGTTATCCAGAGGTAAACAAATCATCAGCCAGAGCGTCAAGTGTGCACTCTGAACGCTCCGAGAGCGAAATGAGATGGGTGGGGCTAAAGCTTAAGAGCGTGTTAACAATGCTGAATGGCGGTGTAGACAAAGAACAACTCTTCACTAGGTACCAAAACATTCTCACTTGTAAACTCACTTTTTCTCAAAAGTGAGTTTACAAGTTTATCAACTGTCAAAGCAGAATTACTTTCCCATTGTTCCTCAAAAATGCAGTGTATGATATACAATTTTGTAGCTCTGAGTCTCTACTTTTATCCAATGTAAAAAAACAGCATTTCAAATTTTGCTACATAAGACCAAATCCAGGTGGTGATTCACATATGCACGTATGCTTAAGAGAGCAGACCTTCTCCCTTAATCAAATCAATGATAGCTGGTAGAAAAATATGCTCCATAATGAAATATAGGTGATTGAAAGTCCAGTTCTCCAGTATATAGTTGTCCTTTCACATATGTAGTCACTCAGACCGCCTTAATAATAGGCCCCTATGGAAAGCCTTAACTACACACTACCATTTACCCTAGTCACCTCTCTGAAATATGTGATATTATGTGGGGGGATAGTGAGTTTATGGGCGATTTTGCTCCAAGCGATTAGAATTGTTTCATGCTGTGCTGAATAGCCACCACTACTCCGCTGCACCCTCTACGGAAGTGAAGAACCCTGGGAAGGGGAAGTGAAGTACTCTGGGATGGTTCTAATCACAGTGATTCATAAGCTTATTAATCTGTGTCCCTCTGAGCACAGTGCCACCTTTTCCTCCAAAGACTTTACAGAAATGTGACAAACAAGAAACAGTAATCTAATCTGTTTATTGCCCCCTCCAGGTCTTGTCTCCGTATAATTGTTAGGTACTGTGCAAAGAGGTTCTTTAGGGGAGAGTGTGGTAACTCATCCCAAAGGGTTAGTTGAGCCACCCCTTGTTTTTAGGAAACCAGAAACAAAATTAATTATGTGACCAAATATTTAAGAGGTCATCATTTCATGGAGTCTGTGAAGGAAGAAACCACATGTGAAAAGTAGTAAAGAAGTTATGTACAAATAAACAGGTTTTCACAAAGTCAAATTATTTTATTGTATTATAGGTTTCATAATGCTTGTGTCTAAACTAAAGCATATCATTTTAAGACTGTTTTATATATCAGTTGGGGTCTCTATAACCTACAATATGATGTCCTAAACTTTAGCATGAAAATGTATCATTGTAGCTGTGTGGGCTGATATAGTCAAAATGGTTGCTTTGGGGAAAATTGTGCCAATGGCTAATCAATATACCCCATACAAATTATGAATATATTTTGTCAGTTTTATGCATAACATGTTTTAAAAAGTACAACGTGAACGAAATGTGTCCCTATGCTTACCCTGTCACTGTGCTCAATTTACCCCATACCTGGTTTACCTGCTTACCCTGTCACTGTGCTCAATTTACCCCATACCTGGTTTACCTGCTTACCCTGTCACTGTGCTCAATTTACCCCATACCTGGTTTACCTGCTTACCCTGTCACTGTGCTCAATTTACCCCATACCTGGTTTACCTGTTTACCCTGTCACTATGCTCAATTTACCCCATACCTGGTTTTCAGAACTGTTATGTTTACATTATTTCTGATAATTTTCAGGGATACACAACATCCTGAAATATACACCCCTGGTCAAAAGTTTTGAATTTTTCTCATTCAAGGGTTTTTCTTTATTTGCACAATTATTTTACATTGTAGAATAAAAGTGAAGACGTCAAAACTGACATAACACACATGGAATCATGTAGTAACCAAAACAAGTGTTAAACAAATCAAAATATATTTTATATTTGAGATTCTTCAAATAGCCACCCTTTGCCTTGATGACAGCTTTGCACACTCTTGGCATTCTCTCAACCAGCTTCAAATGCAATGCTTTTCCATCAGTCTTGAAGAACTTCCCACATATGCTGAGCACATGTTGGCTGTTTTTCCTTCACTGTGATCCGACTCATCCCAAACCATCTAAATTTGGTTGAGGTTGGAACCAAAAATCTCAAATTTGGACAAATTTCCACCGGTCTAATGTCATGTTTCTTGGCCCAAGCAAGTCTCTTCTTCTTATTGGTGTCCTTTAGTAGTGGTTTCTTTGCAGCAATTCAACCATGAAGGCCTGATTCACACAGTCTCCTCTGAACAGTTGATGTTGATGTGTCTGTTACTTGAACTCTGTGAAGCATTTATTTGGGCTGCAATCTGAGGCTGGTAACTCTAATGAACTTATCCTCTGCAGCAGAGGTATTTCTGGGTCTTCCATTCCTGTGGTCCTCATGAAGCTGGCTGAGAGAATGCCATGAGTGTGCAAAGCTGACATCAAGGCAAAGGGTGGCTATTTGAAGAATCTCAAATAAATATATTTTGATTTGTTTAACACTTGTTTTGGTTACTACATGATTCCATATGTGTTATGTCAGTTTTGACGTCTTCACTTTTATTCTACAATGTAAAATAATTGAAAAACAAAACAAAACGAACTGGCAACAGACTAACAGAGAACACAGGTATAAATACACTGGGGATAATGGGGAATATGGGCAACACCTGGAGGGGGGTGGAGTCAAGTACAAAGACAGGCGAAACAGATCAAGGTTTGACATTGACATAGTGAAGCTGAATGTAAGAAATGGCTCAACAAACCCCACTCTCCCCTACCTTTAGGGCTCCCAAGTGGCGCATTGGTCTAAGACACTGCATCTCAGTGCTAGATGCGTCACTACAAACAACCTGGTTCAAATACAGACTGTATCACAACCGGCTGTTATTGGGAGTCCCGTAGGGTGGTGTAAATAAGAATTTGTTATTAACGGACTTGCCTAGTTAAAAAAAAATAAAAAAAATAAAACCTCTTGTCAACAGGGTCTAATGTTATTTATCAAAATTAGTTCTCTCTTCCAGCACCTCCTCCACTCTTAGAAGTGTTGGGCCCCATTGACCCGCTGTGGTTAGCTGGGCATATTGATGGGCATAGTGAGTATGTATGGGGACTATGGGATTGTGACCAAATGTGTCTGGAAATAGATTTTTGTTTGAATTTGTCTGCATTGTATGTCTTTACAAAGTATTTTGACAGCTGAGAAGTGCTGCTTGTTGTACCTTGGTTGAATAAGTGCTCTATCAGAATCTCCATCCCAGTTTATGAACCCATTTAGCACATGTACAGTATATCCCAGGGCTGATGGGAAATGAAGTGTGGTGGTGTTATCCATTTGCCCTTTTATCCATCCATTACTCAGTGATTTTCAGGACAGTGGTACCTATAAATAAGTAATTGACTCATTTCCTCCTGTGCTCTTGGGACATGTCACCCGAGCATCCCTGACACCTGTAATTTTTAACACAGGGAGTCATAAATAAACGGTAGCCTCATTCCAAAGCCTTCAGCCTTGGTAGTGATTTTTCAGCCGAAGTCCATGGCAGCCATTTTGCTTCCTCTCCCACTGAGGGTGACCGTATGGATGATGTTGTCGGTAGTTTTGAGCGGTGACACCAGCTGATGAGCAGTACTAAGTTTGACCTTGCTCTACAAACATCTGTGCCGTCCCCTCGACACACTCACAACACCCCCACCACCCACACCATACTGCAGACACTCAGCTGTCAGTGGAGCCACCATGCAGTGTGCCACTGTGTCCCTGAGACAGCCAGCCAAGGGCAGGAACTGTAGACTAGTGAGACAGCAGCAGGCTGGGCCACAGACTAAGGGCTAGAGGCCAGAAACAGGGCCTGGCAGACATGGTGAGATCAGCAGGTTTAAGGGTGGGTGAATGGGCTGCTGGGAACCCTTATATGTCCTTCAATAATAATATTGATTATTATTGTATTTTTTCCAGACACTTGGAACATACATTATTCAATAAGCCCAGTATTCTCCTGTGAAAATACAGATAAACAATATCAGCATTATTGCTTTGTTAATATGTTGTTGAGAATCTCATTCAAGGAGATGCTGGCATTTGAGTATACTAAACAGCAGTCAACACCATTTATTTCCCCTCACATTCACTCTCTAGTTCTGTAGTTGGTTTGCTAAGTGTATGACATCTCTCCCAAACATGGGTAAAAGTTAATCATGACAAAAAAGCAATTGGTTCCCCCCCCACCTGAACAGTCTACCTTGACATTAACACACATATCAATCCTTCGGGTCCAATTCCAGGACCAGGAGTGGTGGGTGACCACCTCCTGAACCCTCTGGTGAGATAAGCCTCTTTCTCACCTCCAGATGGTGACAACTGTAAAACATGTCTGCTGCTCGGCCCAGATTAAATCCACCGTCTGACTGTGCAACCTCACTGATAGGCTCTCTCCTATGTGACACCTCAGTGCCTCTCTCTCTCTCTCTCTCTTTCATGTTTTCTCCCTTAACTCTCTGTGTCTCTCACTCCCTATCAGACCCCCTCTCTGTGTCTCTCACTCCCAATCAGACCCCCTCTCTGTGTCTTACTCCCTATCAGACCCCTCTCTAGCTCTCTCTCTCTCTCTCTCTCTCCCCCCTCCCTGGCTCTCTGTGATGTTTAGCATGGGTAGAATGGTACACACAGCGGCTGCCATTACTCTGGCTGTATGCCATTCATCCTAGGGAGAATCCCTGGTCTGGAGATCGATGGCTACTGGCAAGTAGATGAGGAATGGCAAGTGAAGGGAGCGGGCGGGGAGAGGGCCGTGCAATGAAAGCATGCCGCTTCAACTGAGGAAGCTGCCACCATGTCTGGATACAGTCCACAGTGGCCTAACTGCTAAGACTGCATTCAACGAGCTGTATAAGGCCATAAGCAAACAAGACAATGCTCATCCAGAAGCGGCACTCCTAGTGGCCGGGGACTTTAATGCAGGTAAACTTAAATCCGTTTTACCTCATTTCTACCTGCATGTCACATGTGCAACACAGAGACGCATACAAAGCTCTCCCTCACCCTCCATTTGGCAAATATGACCATAATTATATCCTCCTGATTCCTGCTTACAAGCAAAAACTAAAACAGGAAGTACCGGCTCAATACGGAAGTGGTCAGATGACGCATATGCAACGCTACACAACAGTTTTATTTATTTAGTTGTATATTTGTTTGTATTTTACCACCATTAACGGGGCTGTAGTGGAGCGGATCAAGAGGTTCAAGTTCTTTGGTGTCCACATCCCCAACAAACTATCATTCGTTCCAAACACATCAAGACAGTCGTGAAGAGGGAATGACAACGCCTTTTCCCCCTCAGGAGACTGAAAAGATTTTGACCGGTTGCATCACCGCCTGGTATGGCAACTGCTCGACATCCGACCATAAGGCGCTACAGAGGGTAATGCGTACGGCCCAGTACATAACTGGTGATCTATTAGAAGTGATTAATATACAAAACAACAATGCCATTGAACCAGAGATCAAGGCATTCATCAGCAAAGATGCAGTGCAAGCTGATAGTATTTTGGACAACAAAATTGAAGTTAAAATTATTGATAAAATCGAAGTGTGTCAGCTGTATGGTGATTTGCGATTCATAACTTACATTTTACTGGTACTAACAGTAGTAATAGGCCAACCGATAACACCACGACGGAATGCGATTGAAGTGGTGATGTGCCGCCAAGAACAGCTAGCATGTCCAGAAAAGTACATCTCCACAATGATGTGATTGACTGTCTCTAAGGTGGGGGCTTTTCGTGGCAGACAGATGAGACAAACAAAGGAGGATGCGGTGAGTAAAGTTACTGGGCTCGAATTTAGTCACGCTTGCTGTATATAGATTGATGCTTCTAATTGTGCATGTTATAAACAACATTTTATTTTGATGATGATAGAATATAACCTATGTCTGGATTTATGTATTTTTTCCAATGCTACATTAAATTGGCAGACCGAACTTGATTGACCCTCTTCCTACAAGGCCTAGTCTATGAGAGGCCTAATCATATTAATATGTTGTTAAAGCCTATAGGCCATAGATATGCATTCTGGTAATGATCTCATTATTATGCATCAACATTTTAATTTCATTACAATTATTTATTGTCAGTAATTCTTGAACTGATAATACATTCATACAAACATTTTTTTCAATAATGTTTGAATATGATATAATATTGCATTCTATTAAACATCCTATGTGAATAAGGTTCATTAATGTTAACTTGTGTATTAATATTAATTATCTGAAAATCAGTCTGAAATTGAGTATTTCTCCTATTGTTCACGTCCGCTCGCCTCACCTTTCTGGGAGGAAAATACGCTAAACAGTGAATCAATTTTGTCTGGCCTAAATTGGCAATAAAAAAATAAAAAAAACATTATGGGGTATTGCGCGTAGATTAACGAGGGGAAAAAACATTTTTAATCAATTTTAGAATAAGGCTGTAACGTAACAAAATGTGGAAAAGTCAAGGGGTCTGAATACTTTTCGATTGCACAAGCCAAACATACTGCAACAGCATCAGGCCTGGCAGACAGCTTTAAAGCACATGTAAATCTCCATTATGGTCTTCTCCTGAAAAGGAACCAGTCTCACCTGAGCACTTTCCATTAATTAAACCAATCTAACAAACTCCAGCCAAACCTGTAATCGCTCTCATTACCTCTCAGAGAGCTCCAGACCCAAAATGCCCTTTAAAGGTTAGGAAAACGACACAGCCGATCACCCACAAAACAAACTGATTACAGAGCATGACGTTAACTTTCTAAGCCCTGCAATCCATCTCCCTGTGTGTGGCTGAGTGGGCTGAAAATAAGAAAGGTGGATGGATCCTTGTGGATCTATGTTAGACATGCAGTTATGTGTATGAAATGTAGTCAGGTTGTCAGAAATTCTCTAGTCTTTTCTCTGTAAATGCAAAGATTATGGGCCGCATAGGACCTACAAAAGACATACAATAAATCAATACAAGCAGTTTCACATTTCAAACTGCAGTTGCCAAGGGGATAGCAAGGCAAAAATGTTCACCTAATTGATGTTTTTGCCAAATATAATATTTAATCACAAAAAGCTCAATAGCATTGATGATTGTAGACGTTTATGTTACACATGATCAAATATTTGCATTACAAATGAGAGCAGTGCTACTGCTTTGCAGTTACAATACAGTAGTGGAGTGGGAACGGCATTAGCTTATTGTGGCTTGACATTGAATAGAGCGAAGGGCTTCATTTGAAAAATATACATCATTCTTACATCAACAAACAAGAATGGGACTTTGATATGCTCTGTACAGTCCAATAGAGCCTCTACACAGCAACAGCAACTACACAGACCCTGATTTAGACTAGAGTGCCATCATTTCATAATCCAATCGTATGCTACAGAGGAAGAAGCTAAATGTGTTGCTTCTCTTCCTCCTCAGTGCATGGTTGCTTGAGGGGAGAGAGAGAGAGAGAGAGGGAGACCATGAAAGTGCTGACAGTGCACATGCTCTTGCCAGACAAAAGAACACTTGTAAAAGCAGTGATGGGACCTCTCTTGGTGATTCATCATCCATTCTCCTCTATACCTGTGTAGAGGACAGATTATGAATAATTCTGACCTTTAACATCTGTCTAGACCGTCATCAGCAACATAGATACATTCAACACCAGTGTGAGATACGTGAACACCACAAATGTAAACCTTATATGCCAATAGGATGTATTATCTTATGATAATAAGAAGACAAACAATATGTTCAGTGTCAGTTGAAACTGTTGAATCACTAAACATATTTTTATAGTTCTAATATCCCAAACGGACGTGGCAGTTTCCCCATTAAGGATTCCAGATTTAAATATCACATTTGGGAGCAACAAACAGTGAGCAGACATTTTACGTTCCTGTCAACAAATCTCTCTTCACCTTCTCTTCTTAGTAACGATCTCGGAGGGGCGCTCTGGTCATTGTCTGCTTTATGTTTCTCTCCACTGAGCCCAGCCAACACTTCCATACTTCTTTTATTCACCTTCTGTCTTTTATTAGTCAGCGGACAGCTGTGTATTTCCGCTCCCCTGTCTGTCATGGCTAAGCTTAAATCTTTAATGACACTCATCTGGAATTCTGCCTGCAGAATGGCTTCAATGTTTTTCCAACCATTTTTTCACACTTCTCTGGTACTCCTAATTTCCATCCCATCTGGTGGGCTATTCACTCAAATGAGCATTTACCCGAGGTTTAAGGCGCTTTTGAAATGTTACATGAAAACACCAAACTAAACTTTATTATCATGTGTTTTGAAAAGAGGTCCTACCGAGCAAAAGACACGCAAAGATTAAGTCGACATTTCCCTAATAACAAATTGAACAAACATTTTCAATAATTTTGTTAACTTGGACCACATCATGTGCAAATATTAGTGCATAGCAAAGGCCTATTTCTCCCTTGTCATAAGTAATGTTACGCCTTAATATTCCAGACCAACCATCTTTTTGATAATTTCTTATGACAAGCTTTCCTTCCCTAAAACCCTCTCTAATCAATGGGGCTAGAATACGTTTCATTTTCAACAACAGTAGAAACCAAACCTCCTGTGCTGTGTATGTGAAGCCCATGGTGAATGGACATGCTGAACCAGATAAACGACAGGAAATCAGATCAATATGGCATTGATTTCCTTCTCTGGACTGAGAGAGGAGGAGCAGAGAGAGGAGATAAGGGATGAGAGAGGGCACTGACAGCATGTACTGTAGATGGCCAAACCCCGACCCTGTTGTCCTTCCAGGAGAGTGGGCACATCCAGCTGGATGGGTTTTCTCTTCTCTCTCTTTCCTGTCGTTTATGCACTCGCTCGCTCCCACCGCTCCATCTGTTCTTTAAATAGACCTTCCCCACATCCCTCTCTTACTTGTCCTCTTTGGGATCAGCAGTCGTTCCAGGCTGTCATTCCTGAGCCAGTCTCTGTTTCTCTGGGCCTCGGAAAGAGAGAGAGGAGCACTCCAGTTGTCTCCACTCCAACTGCCCATCTGTGATGGGGGTAGGGTAGGAACCATTCAATCGACATCTTCTCTCTTAGTGACTACGGCAACAATTGTCACTTTCATACAAATTATCACATTTAGGAATCTTGTTTGAGGATTTGGAGATGGAAGGGAGGGAGGAATACAGGAGGAGCAGCCATAACATCTATCCATGGTGGCTGGGGTTTTGGGAGGTGGCCATGGTTCGAGAGGGGTAGGGCTGTGTGTCTCCTTCCATCCAGGAGTATGGTTTCAGAAGAAGCAATAAAAGCCCTGGGCCTCTTTGGATCTGTATGTAATTAAAAATAGCTTCAATCTGGTACCAACCGGGATCTCTCTGGAAATAGACAGTGTTTTAATGAGTTTGTTCATTAAAAGTTTTAAATTTTCCTAGGAGATCAGGACTGCACTTTTAAAGCAGATCTGGGAACCATATGAAATGCACAAACTGAGATGTGGAAATGTGTGTGATTCTATTACAAGCCACGTTTATACCTGGTTCTAACATGCGTCTTTTGTCCTGATCTTGTCTTCGTTCTGATTGTGCCCACATTTTTAGACAGGTGTAGACTATTAAAATACGCATTGAACTGCTTTTGATCAGATCTTATAAGTGTAAACGGGCAAGATCAGGACAAGACTGGGACAAGATCAAGATGAAGGACCCATGTTAACAGCAGGTATAAACAGGGCTTCTGTGTCAGTGATGGCCCTGTTGCTATTGCTTTCTACATAGTGTGAGCTTGCTGGAAAAGGCTGCATACTGAAGAGTATATGGAAGGAAATTGTCATGGAAATGATTCAAACATTCCTATTTACTAGACTGCTGTTACTTAAGAACTGGCAACCACACATATACACATGCACACATAAAAAAATCAGTTTATACGTTCTTTCCGAAGGTGTTGGATGATGTTAGTCCAGTACACCCCTAAGTCACTCCTCCATGCCCTCCTTCTTTATAGCGCGAGTCCATCCCTCCCTCCCCTTAGTCTGCCAACCATTCCACTCCATGTCTCACACACACACACACAGCCACACACACACAGCTAATATGACATTTATCTGTAATTAGACTCTTCCATATTTTAATAGAAAATGATATCCCTTAAGGTCTCCCTGTCATTTGCATGGGCAGCTCTGATGATAATCAGGTCCTGGAAAAAAATCATAACCTGACATAGGCTGTCAGCCCAAATTAGTACCTGGGATGTGACCTTCCAGAGCACCGCTGAAAGTTGTCTAGCAGGGGAGAGAATGGTGTGTGTGTACTTCCTTTGTGTGTGTGTGTGTGTGTGGTTTTGTGCGTACTACCTTCGCGTGGTGTTCTGAAAGTTTGTGAAAAATGCCTGTCCAATGTGAGTAGACCTTTCTACAGATGTAAGATCTTAATCACCTCTAAAAGTCTACGCGGGGGGGGGGGGGGGGCTCTACTAAGCTAACCACTGGAGGTTGGTGGCGTCTTAATTGGGGAGGACGGGCTCGTGGTAATGACTGGAGTGGAATCAGTGGAATGGTATCAAATACATCAAACACATGGTTTCGATGAGTTTGATGCCATTTCCATTCGCTCTGTTCCAGCCATCTTCCCATCAGCAGCCTCCAGTGAATCTAACACATGGAATTGTTTTAAGATGGTCATACCGTTTAGCTATTTGATTGTGAATTTTAGGACCCTTTTAGGTATGCAAAAATATACAGTACCAGTCAAACGTTTCATGGTGGGAACCACACATGCGGAGATAATCGGTTCACCTACTCTGCGTCTCACAAAGACACTGTGGTTGGAACCAAAAATCAGACCCAAAGGACAGATTTCCACCGGTCTAATGTCCATTGCTCGTGTTTCTTGGCCCAAGCAAGTCTCTTCTTCTTATTGGTGTCCTTTAGTAGTGATTTCTTTGCAGAAATTCGAACATTAAGGCCTGATTCACGCAGTCTTCTCTGAACAGTTGATGTTGAGATGTCTCTGTTACTTGAACTCTGTGAAGCAATTATTTGGGCTGCAATTTCTGAGGCTGGTAACTCTAATGAACATATCCTCTGCAGCAGAGGTAACTCTGGGTCTTCCTTTCCTGTGGTGGTCCTCATGAGAGCCAGTTTCATCATAGCGCTTGATGGTTTTTACGACTGCACTTGAAGAAACGTTCAAAGTTCTTGACATTTTCCGGATTGACTGACCTTTATGTCTTAAAGTAATGATGGACTGTCGTTTCTATTTGCTTATTTGAGCTGTTCTTTCCATAATATGGACTTGGTATTTCACCAAATAGGGCTATCTTCTGTAAACCACCCCTACCTTGTCACAACCAACTGATTTGCTCAAATGCATTAAGAAGGAAAATAATTCCACATATTAACTGTTGATTGAAATGAATTCCAGGTGACTACCTCATGAAGCTAGTTGAGAGAATGCCAAGAGTGTGCAAAGCTGTCATCAAGGCAAAGGCGGTTACTTTGAAGAATCTCAAATATAAAATATATGATTTGTTTAACGCTTATTTGGTTACTACATGATTCCATGTGTTATTTAAGTCTTTAATTGTCTTAACTATTATTATACAATGTAGAAAATAGTAAAAATAAAGAAAAACCCTTGAATGAGCAGGTGTGTCTAAACTTTTGACTGGTACTGTAAATAAAAATTATTTGATAAAGTATTGAATTTGGCCTTTACTACTATAGTCCTTAGAAACGCATTTAATAACATTCATAATTGTCAAAAAAGACAGTCAAAAAGTTAATCATAAGAAATAAGGTTTTCAAGTGTCTCCTATATTCAGGAGAAATAAGAAAGCTCAGGAAATATTTAAGCAATAAGGCCCAGGGGGGTGTGGTATATGGCCAATATACCACGACTAAGGACTGTATTCAGGCACTCCGCATTGCATTGTGCATATGAGCATATGACCGTATACCACAAACCCCCGAGGTGTCTCATTGCTATTATAAACTGGTTATCAAGGTAATTAGAGCAGTAAAAATAAATGTTTTGTCACACCCTTGGTATATGGTCTGATATACCATGGCTGTCAGCCAATCAACATTCAGGGCTTGAACCACCCAGTTTATAATTGTGTTTTTATAACTACCTCAATACTTCCATTCATTTGTATGGGTTACCTTCCGACGAGTCCCTTGACACTTTGGAGTCGTAGAGCAAAACGGAGAACACCATCGTTTTCGTGAGAGTCTCTAAAGTGACTGATTTTGATGGGGATTTTATTAATTATGTTACTTAGATTGGCGCATGGGTGTGTCAATAGACATTTAAGGAATAATTTGATCACCCTGTTGTAGGATAACTTTCCTGCAAAGATTAGTCCTCGTTCACCTCAGACCCCTGGTGTGTACATCACTGGACTCTCACCTGGACAACGCAGGTTGCACTGTGAGGGTTATGTTTTTTAACTTCTCCAGTGCCTTCAACACCATTCAGCCCCTGCTACTGGGTGAGAAGATGAGGAGAATGAAAGTGGAAGCAAACTTAGTCTCCTGGGTTACGGACTACCTGACCGGTAGGCCACAATTTGTGCGGCTACAGAGCTCTGTCAGAACGGGCAGTGAGCAACACAGGGTCCCACCAGGGAACAGTCCTGTCCCCCTTCCTGTTCACCCTCTACACCTCAGACTTCAGATATAACTCTGAAACATGCCACCTACAGAAGTTCTCGGATGACTCCGCAATTGTAGGGTGCATCAGGGGTGGGCAGGAGGAGGAGTACAGGAGCACAATTAGTGACTTTGTGTTGTGGTGTGAGCAGAACCAACTTCAGCTCAACATCAGCAAAACAAAGGAGATGGTGGTGGACTTCAGGAGAACCAAGGCCCAACTGACTGCAGTCCCTATACAGGGGATGGATGTGGAAATGGTTGGTTCATACAAGTTCCTGGGAGTCCATAGGGACAGCCGGCTGGAATGGGCTGGTAACACCGGGGCTCTGTACAAAAAAGGCCAGAGCCGACTCTACTTTCTGAGGAGGCTTAGTTCCTTCAACGTGTGCAGTAAACTACTGAATACTTTCTACCAGTCTGTGGTGCTGCCAGTGCCATCTTTTTTGCAGTGGTGTGCTGAGGTGCCAACATAAAGGCTGGTGATGCTTCTCGGGTAAATAAGCTGATCAGGAAGGCTAGCTCTGTTCTGGGGATTAGCCTTGACACTCTAGAGGAGGTGGTGGAGAGAAGGATCCTGGCCAAACTGCTGGCCATCATGGACCACGTCACCCACCCTCTGCATGCCATGGTTATGATGCAGAGGAGCACTTTCAGTCACAGACTGATCCCACCACGGTGTGCAAGAGAGCGCTACAGGAGGTCCTTCCTGCCAGTGGCTATTAGACTATTTAATGCCTCATACCTGGAACTATTGAGGTGTTTGGACCTAGTTTAACAATTAGGCATCCATCTGTGAGTAACTCTCTGGTCTGTAATAACTCATTCTGTCACAATGCGCTTTTAAGGGACGATACACAGAGCGTTCGTGGAGTGACATTCCTTCTTTATTTTATGAGAGATTCACTAAGCATAAAATATCAAAAGGAGAGTGAATAAACAAAGTGACTTACTTTCTGTTACACGAGGCAGACAAGCAAACAATGATCCACACAGGTGGATGTGTGTGGTGCCTAAATACAATCCCCAATCAGAGACAACCCTGTACAGCTGTCTCTGATTGAGGATCATTAGACTCCCCTTAGTCTTAATGTGAGGGCTTGATCCCCCTAGTGGGAGTTAGAGGCCTAACCACAATCAAACCCTCACACATTCACTCAGGACTTATACGTTCAGCACTCATTCATTCAGGACTGTATATACAGTTGAAGTTGGAAGTTTACATACACTTAGGTCATCATTAAAACACATTTTTAACCACTCCACAGATTTCATGTTAACAAACTATAGTTTTGGCAAGTCGGTTAGGACATCTACTTTGTTGATGACACAAGTAATTCTTCCAACAATTGTTTCCAAACAGATTATTTCACTTATAATTCACTACATCACAATTCCAGTGGGTCAGAAGTTAACTTACACTAAGTTGACTGTGCCTTTAAACAGCTTGGAAAATTCCAGAAAATTATGTCATGGCTTTAGAAGCTTCTGATCGGCTAATTGATGTATTTCAAGGCCTACCTTCAAACTCAGTGCCTCTTTGCTCAACATCATGGGGAAATGAAAAAAATAAATCAGCCAAGACCTCAGAATAAAAATTGTAGACCTCCACCAGTCTGGTTCATTCATGGGAACAATGTCCAAATGCCTGAAGGTACCATGTTCATCCGTACTAACAATAGTACGCAAGTATAAACCCCATGGGACCACGAAGCAGTCATACCGCTCAGGAAGGAGACGCGTTCTGTCTCCTAGAGATGAACGTACTTTGGTGCGAAAAGTGCAAATCAATCCCAGAACAACAGCAAAGGACCTTTCGAAGATGCTGGAGGAAACAGGTACAAAAGTATCTATATCCACAGTAAACAAGTCCTATCTCGACATAACCTGAAAGGCCACTCAGCAAGGAAGAAGCCACTGCTCCAAAACCGCCATAAAAAAGCCAGACTACCATTTGCAACTGCACATGGGGACAAAGATTGTACTTTTTGGAGAAATGTCCTCTGGTCTGATGAAACAAAAATAGAACTGTTTGGCCATAATGACTATCGTTATGTTTGGAGGAAAAAGGGGGAGGCTTGCAAAGAACACCATCCCAACCGTCAAGCACGGGGGTGGCAGCATCATGTTGTGGGGGTGCTTTTCTGCAGGAGGGACTGGTGCACGTCACAAAATAGATGGCATCACTAGGAAGGACAATTTACATGGATATATTGAAGCAACGTCTCAAGACATCATTCAGGAAGTTAAAGCTTGATCACAAACGGGTCTTACAAATGGACAATGACCCCAAGCATACTTCCTAAATTGTGGCAAAATGGCTTAAGGACAACAAAGTCAAGGTAATGGAGTGGCCATCACAAAGCCCTGACCTCAATCCTATAGAACATTTGTTGGCAGAAGTGTGTGCGAGCAAGGAGGCCTACAAACCTGGTTCAGTTACACCAGATCTTTATCAGTAATTAAATCCTGTACTAAGGACTGTATTTTATGGGAATTATTATTATTACTCTAAATTATATCACACGCACATTTAGCTATTTAAGTATCTCTTCCTGTCATTTACCTGTACAGTTAACTTAAACATACAAATATTAACTTACATGTTAATTTTGCCAGAATGTATATTAAGTAAACTATTATTACCCTCACTTATATCATACGCACATGTAGCTATTTAAGTATTTCTTTGCCATCGACCTGTATAGTATAGTCAACCATTGAAATATTTCTTATTTATCTATATCAACTTGCAATATTTTTATACTTTTTTTCACCTAACACTTTGTATCAATGTATAGTGTATAGGAGGCTGAAAAGATTTGGCGTGGGCCCGCAGATCCTCAAAAAGTTCTACAGCTGCACCATTGAGAGCATCCTGACTGGCTGCATCACCACTTGGTATGGCAACTGCTTTGCATCCGACTGCAAGGCACTACAGTAGGTAGTGCATACGGCCCAGTACATCTATGCATGGCTCTATGCATACTCACTGGAGTATGGGTACACATACTCAACTGACACTCCAACACATACGCTCACACACGCAGAATACACACACACATGCATATTGACTCCATACACAAACAGACACACATTCACACTCTTCATATACGCTGCTGCTACTCTGTTTATTATCTATCCTGATTGCATAGTCACTTTTACAACTACCTACATACATATTACCCCAACTACTCTTTTTTTTATTATTATTTTTTAACACTGCATTGTTATAAAAGGGCTCGTGAGTAAGCATTTCACGGTAAAGTCTACATCTGTTTGGTGCATGTGATAAATAAATGTAGATTTTTTACATAATTTTCTTAATACAATAATGCATGCCGTAATGTGATATGTATGATTGAAACGCTAACTGAGCGTAGAACCTAACCACGCATGCTGTAATGCGATTTGTAAGATATGAGACGTTTGCTTTGCTTCGACCCAGTCAGGCATGTGGTAATACGAAGCGATAGGGAGTGTCTGGACCAATACTGGATGTAATAATGAATGACCAACACCGCTATATGCATGAGTGTAGTTAGAAACTCGCTAACTAAAGAAGCTCTGGTGCCTATGGTAGAGGGACCATTGCTGAGAGGATAGAGAATACACTACATGACCAAAAGTATGTGGACACTTGCTCGTCGAACATCTCATTCCAAAATCGATTAATATAGAGGTGGTGCCCCTATGCTGCTATAACAGACTCCACTTTTCTGTTGGAGTTGCTTCCATTCCGCGTTTCCAATGCTCCAGAATGGTAGCGACTTTAAACCACTACAGCCGACGCTTGGCATTGCGCATGGTGATCTCAGGCTAGTGTACGGCAGCTCGGCCATGGAAACCCATTTCATGAAGCTCCTGACGAAAAGTTATTGTACTGACAATGCTTCCAGAGGTCGCTTGGAACTCAGTAGTGCATGTTTTAACCGAGGACAGACCATTTTTAGGCGCTTACGCTCTTCGGAACATGACGGTCCAGTTCTGTCAGATTGTGTGGCCTACCAGCTGATCTGTTGTAGCTCCTAGATGTTTCCACTTCACAATAACGGCACTTACAGTTGACCTGGGCAACTCTTTGACGAACTGACTTGTTGGAAAGGTGGCATCCTAGCCAAATCCACAAATTTTAAAGAGTGTCCACATACATTTGGCCATGTAGTGTACATTGAACCTACCATATGAGATGTAAGCAGAGCATGATCAGCAACCTCGTTTCTGGAGACTGAGGGTGGAATAACACTGTATACCTAGAGTGGGTGGTTGCAGCTCCAGTTCTGACCGAAAGACCGAAGCGTTGAGGTGAAAAAGAACACCTTTTCATTACTTGAGAAAGGACAGAAGTGTAACTGATGAAGTTTGAATATGAGGGATGAAAAGAGAATGATGAGGAGCAGAGCAGAATTGAGTGTGAATATACACTGAGTGTACAAAACATTAATAAGAACACCTTCCTAAAATTGAGTTGTGTCAAGTTGGCTGGATGTCTTTTGGGTGGTGGACCATTCTTGATACACACAGGAAACTGTTGAGCAGAAAAAAAACAGCAGTGTTGCAGTTCTTAACTCAAACCAGTGTGCCTGGCACCCACTGCCATACCCTGTTCAAAGGCACTTTGTCTCAAAGCTTAAAATTCCTTCTTTAACTGATTGAAGTGGATTTAACAAGTGACATCAATAATGTATCATAGCTTTCACCTAGATTCAGCTGGTCAGTCTGTCATGAAAAGAGCAGATGCTCTTAATGTGTGAACTATGATGATTGTACCCCAGAACCTGATTTAGAAGACCTATGAGTGAGGCTAGTGATTAGGGTGAAAAGACCAAAAAACCTAAATCACGTGAAGGAATAAGAGTGATAGGAGATGTGAAGTCACTATTGAAGGAAGCCATGGCAAACCAGTGATAAGACAGCTTCGGGAAGACATCAGAGCAGAGGGAAACCGCCTTGTCTGAGGGCTGCGAGCATATGCTGTAGAATAGGAAGTAGCAGGTAGCTTAATGCTGAGATTACAACTGTTGTGTTGAACGGTGATGCTGTTTGAATGGGACTGGAAAAATGTCATGAGACAAAGCAACTAGACGTAACAGTACCTGAAATAATGGATTTGCCTAGTATGTGACATGCTGTTGCATAGGCATATGAAGTTGGGACCCACTATAGAGTTAACAATTATCCGAAATGTAGCTGGTGAACTGCAGGTGCTAACCAAGGATGTGCAATTACCAGATGAACCTTGCACGCTAGCATTAAGAGAACCAACATGTTTAAACCTATTGCTGGATAGCCTTAATTTGCAACCAGAAGTTGGTGACTATGGGACCCAAATGTTGTTAATAGGGTAGGATGTTTGACGCATGCATGGAGAAGCATTTCCCCGGATCAGTTCAGGCAAGGTGTAACCCGGTTCTTAGAAACTGTAGCTCCGCCTGTAACAATTTAGATTTTAATGTCGATTGCCAACCTGCCACGTGATTTGCTGCGGGAGGCTGAAGAATATAACCATTATTCGAGATAGAACTGAATACCAGGAACAGAGTTGACATTAAAAGTTGACAAATTATTGATGACATTTTTTTTATGTCGAGATGAAATACAAACTAAATGGAAATGCCTAGAGTGATGAGAGTTAAGGTAAGAGTAGGGCCACTGAGCTCATAAAGCATGGGAGAAATACTCTCTTTTAGTCACTGAAGAAACGGTTGATAAATGACTATGATATTGCCAAACACCACTTGTGAAATAGGCTATCATTATGCATGTAAGCCAACTTAATGACTATGCTTACAGACTTTAGGAAACATGTCGTCTCTGATTTATATGATACCAATCCATGATTGCTGGCGATGGAGTGTTGGCGAGGCCGTTCTACGAGCTGCTCTTGGGATCATCTTAATTTGAGTCCAATCCTATGCGACAAAATATCTGTGAACAGTACGTCAGCAATCATTCTGTGTAGACCAGTGAAAGGGATTGTTCACGGTTGGTGGGGCACGGCCATGAGACGTGCTGGTGTTGTATGACGTTCCAACATTCTAATAGAATGAATAGAGAGGAGAGAGCGAAAGCGAGGGGAGAGGAAACAGCACCACACGTTGAGGGGAAAGGGTAGGTCTGTCTGTCTGTCTGTCTGTCTGTCTGTCTGTCTGTCTGTCTGTCTGTCTGTCTGTCTGTCTGTCTGTCTGTCTGTCTGTCTGTGTCTGTCTGTCTCCCTCATTTACTCAGTCCCCATACATCCATCTATTGCCCAGTATACCCTCTCTCCCTCTCTCCTTTTCTATATCAGGGGAGTTCTTTGAGGTAGAATTTTGCAGATTGGGAGTAAAAAGGGGCTAATCCTGCTGAGTATAGAATCTTACAATCGCTAGACTGACACATTAGACTGTACTATCTTATAAACTGGGTGGTTTAATCCCTGAATGTTGATTGGCTGAAAGACGTGGTACGTATATCAGACCATGGTTATGAACAAAAATATATATTTTTTTGTACTCTTCTAATTACGTTTGTAACAAGTTTATAATAGCAATAAGGCACCTCAGGGTTTTGTGGTATATTGGCCATATACCACAAACCCTCTGGCCTTATTGCTTAATTATATCATGGTCAGTGTACACTGAGTATACCAAACATTAGGAACACCTTCCTAACACTGCGTTGTACCACCCCCCCCCCCTTTTGCCCTCAGAACAGACTCAATTTGTCAGGGTATGGACACTACAAGGTGTCAAAAGCGCTCCACAGGGGTGCTATTCTTCTATTTAAAAGCATACCAGGTATGGACCCTGCATATATTGTTTTATCTCAGTTCCATATGCACACAAGCCTACTCACAGGTGTCCAGACCTTATCAGTTTATATGATACTGCTTTTAAGTATTCACAGCATGTAAACAATCGTGGCATCACATCAATTTCGTATTGAGAGTGGAATGGTCACACACATCTGACCATAATAAAGTCAGTGAAATGCATAAACATACCTGAATCTACACTTTAGAACTTTTTGGCTTATCTGCCGCTGTTGACAGGCTCTGCTATCCCCGTCCTCCTCATCTCTGCTCCCCACTCTGTGGTGTCAGGGGACACAGCAGGATGGATTTAGCACAGAGGCCACACTCCTTGACCCAACCCTGTCACCGTTTCCCAAAGAGGAGGGGGAAACTGCAAAATGTTTATCAGAGACCACAAGAAGATATACAGTATGCTTAGGACCAACTACATTTCCTGACCATGTGGCCTGATGAGGAAAAACTCCTCATGCCCTCGTTACTTGATATACAATGGGATCCGAAATTATTGACACCCTTGATAAAGATGAGCAAAAATGTATAATACAAACACAGAACTATATTGTATGCTAAAAATTATTAATACAATTTCTCAGAAAAACATTTTGTTTAACTAAAGATAGAGGTCAAAATTATTGACACCCCTGTTTTCAATAGCTTTCAATAACTCACCTTGGGATGGTAACGGCACTGAGCCTTTTTCTAAAATGTTCTATGAGTTGGAGAACAAATTGGGAGGGATCTTAGAACATTCCCCCGTACAGAGTCCTCCAAGAACCCTTGCTATCCTTACTCTGTGCTTATGGACTGTCCTCTTCCATTGAAAACCTGTGGTTTGAATTGGTTTCAAGTCCGGAGACTGAGATGGCTATTGTAAAATGTTGATTTTATGGCCAATTAACAATTTCTTTGTGGATTTTGATGTGTTTGGGGTTATTGTATTTTGGCTAAAATGTCCTGGTACTTGGTAAAGTTCATGATGCAGTTGACCTTAACAAGGACCAGTGGAAGAAAAATAACCCAATAACATCAAAGATCCACCACCATATTTTACTGTATATATTAGCTACTTTTCTGTTTGCTTCTTTTTTTCTTTGGCCAAAGAGCTGTATTTTAATGTCATCTCTATTTTAATGACCATAGCACCAGTGCCAATCCAAGTAGTGCCAATGCCTTTTATCAAACTCCAGGCATTGCTAAGGTCAGAGTACCAGAGTACCAGGACATTTTAGCCAAAAGCCTGGTTGCCTCTGCCAGGATGCTGACACATAAGTGGATCTTCCTGCAAGACAATAACCTCAAGCACTAATCAAAATCTACAAAGAAATGGTTAAACCCCATTTGAAAACCTGTGGTTTGTATTAAAGAGGGCAGTCAATAAGAGCAGACAAAGGATATCAAGGATCTGTAAGGATTCTGTCTGGAGAAATGGTCTAAGATCCCTCCCAAAGTCACATAAAACATTTTCGAAAAAGGCTCAGTGTCGTTATCCTCGTGTTGTTAGAGATGTTTTGTATTTAACTGTGGTAAAGAGGCATCTGCACTCCTACACACAAACTGCATTGGACACACTTGTGAGAGCATGCATGAAGACAAAGACAGATAGACAGATGCAGCATCAGAGTGGGCCCTCAATGGAATGAATTAGATTTTATCACGGTGGAAGGGCAGGTCACACCGCCTGGCCCTTTGACAAACACAGTGGTCTGGAAAGGGATTAGAAAGAAAGGTCAGGGAATGCAGGAGTGAGACAGGAAGGAGAATTAAGTCATCACATGCTATCTGAAGTTCAAACAAAGCACCTTCCGCCCACAGCCTTATCTCCTCGGCAGCAGACACACTGGTAGCTCACTTTTTTTGTCTGACTAAATCAAAGCATCAAGAAAAAGAATCAGCTGTATATTAAACCTCTGTTTCTCATTGGTGTCTCTTTCTCTCTTCCTCTCGTTACTCTAGTCTAGACTCAGAGCTCCTTTCGATGTATCAAATCAAATCAACGTTTATTTCTCACTTGTGCCGAGTACAACAGGTGTAGACCTTACAGTGAAACGCTTGCTTACAAGCCTTAACCAACAGTGCAGTTAAGTAAAAATAATAATAGATAAGTAAAGAAATAAAAAAACAGTAAAATGACAGTAAAAATAACAGTAGCGTGGCTATATACAGGCGGTACTGGTCAGTGGCGGTTCTAGCTTGTATGTCGGCCTGGATGAACCCCCCTCTCCCATAGCTAAATATGCCACTGGTACCGGTACAGAGTCAATGTGCGGGGACATCGGTTAGTCGGGCTAATTGAGGTAATATGTATATATGTAGGTATAGTTAAAGTGACTATGCACAATACCTCTCAGCACAATACCAGTGTAGCCGCATGCTCCCTGTGCTCTCAGCAGCAGTTGTTTTGAAAGCCTCCCACAAGTGTGGATGGCCTAAGCTGAATCATACACAATGCCTTTCTGAGACTCCCTTCATGCTTAGGGAGAGAGACACACACACACAGAAAGAGAGAGAAAGTGGAAGAAGGAGAGAGAGAGCTTCATAAAGGGATGAGGATACAGACACGATGCACTCCCATGTGTGACCCTAGGAGGCAGCATTGTCTTTAGTTTGAGGGGAGAGAGAGAGAGAGAGAGAGACAGAGAGAGCTTCTGCCCCTGCCACCTCTCTTGTGTTTGAGAATACATGATTACTAGCCACAGGCAGTAACCATAGTTACATCATTGATAACTATAAAAAACCTAGTTTGCACCTGAAAAAAAATATTTTTTGTTGTCAGCCCACTCGTGAGCTATCCAATGAGAATAAGTTATAGATGTATTTATATTACTGTTTGATATGGCAATCATTGTGACCATCGTCGTAGAATGAGTATTATTTTCATCTGGGAATAAAACAGCCTCAGTGACCATCATTTGTTTAAAAATGAGAAAACATATTAAAGTAACCGATGAGTGAGAAGAAGACAGGAGAGACACGATAACATCAAAGGCCACAGTTACAGCAAGTAATTCAGCTGGTGCCTTGTATTATATGATGTAAATAACATCAATTTTGCTGAGAAAATGTAACTATTTAGCATTGTGGGTGACACTGTAGCATAGTGACTCTATAATATAGCATCAGGTAATCACCACTATACAGTGTGTGCTACGCTTGCATTATTCCTATGATTTCCTATTCAGGTCTTGGGTTAATTACACATTACTAATGTAGTTATCATCCATTAACTTACTTATGTACTGTTTATTAGAACGTCATTGGGTCAGCTGTGCTCTGTATCAGTCCATTATGGTCTATAAATATAGCTTCTCCTAATTGACCATTCAGGTCATCAGGTTGAGGCTTGTGGAGAGTGTGCCACCAGAGTACCATGTAAACTCACTCACAAGGCCTCATGCAGAGAGCTGAAAACCCCTGGTTATATTTTTGTTGGGGAGATTGAACACCTGAATTGAAAACCTTCCCCTCTCTTGTTCAATTGCTCTCTCTCTCTATTTCTCTCTCTTTCCTTCCCTCCTGTAAAGCTCCGGTGCCATGGCAGAATGACAGGCCTTAGTTCTCACTGATCTGTGAGCACGAGCGACAGCCACTGATCCTGTTTGGAGTGGTGCCACCCCAGTGCTAACCATGCCCAGAATATCCCTAGCAGAGAGAGTCATTGAAAAGGATCAACATTTAGCTTCGTGCAGAGGGGAGACAGGCTGATATGGTAAGGACTCAAACAGGGGAGGTGGGCGGAGTGGCAGGGGTTGAGGAGGGATGCTACTGCTGGGGCTGGTGCCAGCTCGAACGTGACTTACCTTAGCAGGATCCAATCCATTTCACATCAGCTGGATTTGGTTTCTACTGCTGCGATCTGGGACGAGGCCATGAACAGCTGGCCTGGAAGGTAAGACATTTTTCAGGACACACATAACACCTAATGGCAGGCTAGCTGGTACACATAGCCTGGCAAGGTAATAAACTGTGTTTATACAAAGAGATATTTGCAACTGCTACCCATGTGGCTGACATTGGGGCCCTAGCTACCTACCATCACTGGCCATGTAAACGATGCTACCTGAGGCATTCTCTTTTTCCTTTTAATTCTAGCCCTTTTGCAACCAAGTCCTTTCAACACATGGGGTCTTACGTGGCTCTTGAGAAATAAGGTGTCATTTGAGATCTCTCGCTCTCTTTCTAACAAGGAGTCTCAGTTATGGGCAATGCTGGGTTGGGTTGCAAAGTGGCAATGTTTGGTTGGGTTGCAAAGTCCATACACTTAATTTCTTGCCAGGGTATATCTTTAAAGGGAACATTGCAATGCCCACGTAGAAATGTACACTAGTTGCCTACATTCAGCTGAGCTAAACATGCAGTGTACCTCTGGAGCGTTAGCTAACAGGGTTGTTTAAAAGGCAGTGTTAATGAAACCACTGTGAGATCAAGCTGTTACACACTCATTCACAACACTCCTCATTACTTTCCTATTACCCCAGCAGTGTCTTCAGGTGAGGAGGTACTCTAGAACACCTCAGAAGCCTCTCTCTTACTCTCTGATTGATGACCGTCATTACACAGCGTTTTGAGAGACAGGTGAATCGAGGAGAATACATGTCAAACACTGTACTGAGTTCATATTTAGGGCTTCTTATTGGGTTTATTTAGTTTACATTCACTCATTTATAGATGGGAACCAGTGTCAACAAACATCAAACATATTATATACTGACATTAAGGTCTGAAAAGCACTCACCCATCAGGTCAAGAGTATTTCTTGGTTGCCCGAAAAATATGATGGTCACTTGCCCAAAAATGTTGCTATTTTTACCTACACACAGTGGAGATCCAGAAAGACCAGACTTTTGGTTGTTAACAGCCACAGAGCAGTCCACAGAGCAGTCCACAGAGCAGTCCACAGAGCAGGCCACAGAGCAGGCTCAACTTGTGTGACTGCTCTGGTCACTTGCCCCAGTCAATAGGGCAAGTGACCAGTCAATTCCTGCTATATGAACAATATATACAGTATATGGCAAACCCCTGTCACAAGTTGTGACAATCAACAACTCTTGGCTGATACTGCTTGCCACTTAAAAGGAAATGTATACCCAGCACCTCCCCCAACACCAACATAGTGTATGTGAAAATGGCACATTGTTTCTGATGATGATGATGATGAGTAAGCATTGCCTACTAATTGCCTAATAATTGGTTGATGATGTCATTGGAAACACTGACTTTATTTTTTACTGCAAAACATAGAAACGCACCCTTTTCACATACTGTATGTTGATGTTGGGCTGGTGCTGGAGAGATAATGAATATGAAGTTGAAAAATGTAGAAATGTGCCTTTAAGACATGAAGGAGTTAATGTGACAACACTGGTTGGATGTTTAACTAATGCAAGCAATCACAACAGTTTACATGAAACATCCGTTCTCATCAGTGGTATGACAATGATCAATTTGTTTACTTAACTAGACATGCTTGGATTGCGTATGTAATTCCAACGCTGCACGCTAACCAATATATCTGAACCATTCTCTGCAAGACCAATTGATTAGTGCAAATGCATCCAGTCCACACTTGGCAACTTCATCACAACCTGACCAAACTGTAAAATCCCCCTAAGTATCGTCTTTATGGACAACAGTTGTCAATTGACATTATCTTCAGGCGCTCCAGTCTTTAGTCTCCTGCAGGGCACTGATTGGGTGGGCCAGCTGTGAGGATACAGCACTGTGTCTCTTTGGTGAGATCCAACGCCTCAAGGCATAGGGAGGGAGGGAGGGAGGGAGGGAAGGAGGGGGAGGGAGGGAGGGGAGGGGGAGGGAGGGAGGGGGGGGGTGGGGGGGGTCATAGAGAGAGAGAGAGATAGAGGCAGAGTGAGAGGAGAGAGATGGAGATGATGGGTAAAGAACGGCTGTGGTGCTAAACAGACATGGCATGGCGCCCCACACAGATGTTTATTAATGAGCTTGCTGGCGTTTAATTTCCCTGTCACCTTGGTGGCCCCATATCGAGGAGACAAGCGACACAGTGGGACCGCAGCCACAGTGAAGCCTGGGAACAGGGGGCGCCGTCACCAGACACAGCCTGCTGGAAGAGACAGGGACTTCTTAAGAGCACTGACTTCTGAGGGCTGGAGAAGGTTGAGCGCTGCAAGAGAGGAGGCCTGTTGACTCAAAAGAGAGTGCTGCTGGGGGAAATGACTGTGGAACAGTGGAGTTGAGGGGATGAAGAGGAGGATGAGGCTGAGGGAAGTGACTGAGCTGGATGAGTTGAGAGGATGAGGATGAAATCTAATTTTATTTGTCACATGCTTCGTAAACAACAGGTGTAGTTTAACAGTGAAATACTTACTTACGGGTCCTTTTCCAACAATGCAAAGTTAAGATATATTTTTTATATATGTATACAAAATTGAAATAGTGACACGAGGAATAAATACAATTAATTATACAGACAATGAGGCTAAGGGAAATTCCTGTGGACTGGTGAAGTTGAAAGGATGAGGAGGAATATCAGGGATTTGTCAGACTTGATTTAAGACAACACTACAGGTTGTAAAGTAAAACTGCTAGACAGGGGAGACATGCTGAAATTATGAAGGTGTTAGCAGCACACTGACTGTAGAAATAGAAACTAAAGCAAGTGAATATGACTTACTTTCACAAGGTTAAAGGTCCAATGCAGCAAATATTTTGATAAGACTGTCTGAGAGTGGGAAGTCTGAGTGGGGAGGGGAAAACTAAGAACTAGCAGTTATTGGCAGAGAGGTTTAGAACTCTTTCTTATTGGTCTATTAACTCATTTACCACCTGGTGACTTCACCAGGCAGACCAAAGTTCCATTCAAGCTAAAAACACAGGAACATCTCATCACACTGGGCCTTTAGCAAGATGCAGATAACACATTCTAATGTCAGAAATATTTGTGCCATACCATTCCTAGCTAGCTGCTGGATGGACTAACATGCCAATGAAAATGGGGAATGGTGAATAAGGACAATGGTGACAGCTATAGAACATGAACCCATTGTTAACCCGAATTCAATCCATGGCAGTTTGATGTAAGAGTAGCAGTGGGTGATCAGGAAGCCCACTATGAGTCCTTTCTGTCCTTGATGTAAAGCCTGGGTCTCCGAGTATTACATTGGTAGTAAGTGCTGAGAATAAAGCCATTATACTCCTACTCTTATGGGTAAAAATAAAAGCTATGCATGAAGTCTCTTTAGTCATAAGTGTCCCTTCTAGTCGACAGATATTTAGGACACCTCATGAGCTGTCCTAATCAGTTAAGAGTTACCAGCAGGTTTTCTTGATAATAGAAAAATGCAGATTCAGTGGTTCCTGCGTCACATGTAATTAAAATTATGTTTTGATATTTCATCAATCCATACAAAATCTAGACCTACATGTAACAGTATCTCGTGCACTTTTTTACATTATATGCCTAAGTACTTATAATAAACAAAAAAAACATATTTGATTATTTAATTACCTACATCATGTTATTTCAAGTTAGCCATCTGGAATATCAAGTTGTTCAAAATATCTCTAAATTGGGCATGTCTATAAATTGTGCAATTAAAGGCATCTATAGTGCTTATGTTAACTTTGATAGTGTTCGCTGAAAATTCTAGAACTTTCAAAACGTTGTATGCAGCGGTTTATGCAACATTATCGACAAGTGACTTGATGCCTACTGGGCCAAAGCGATTTAGAATTGTTAAAGTACCAGATACTCGCTCAATACGGAAGTGGTCAGATGACGTAGATGCTACGCTGCAGGACTGTTTTGCTAGCACAGACTGTGATATGTTCCAGGATTCATCCAATGGCATTGAGGAGTATACCACCTCAGTCACCGGCTTCATCAATAAGTGCATTGACGATGTCATCCCCACAGTGACCGTACGTACATACCCCAACCAGAAGCCATGGATTACATTCAACATCTGCACCGAGCTAAATGCTAGAGCTGCCATTTTCAAGGAGCGAGACACTAATCCGGTCGCTTATAAGAAATCTCGATATGACCTCAGACGAACCATCAAACAGGCAAAGTGTCAATTTCAGGGCTAAGATTGAATCGTACTACACCGGCTCTGACGCTTGTCGGATGTGGCAGGGCTTACAAACTATTACGGACTACAAAGGGAAACCCAGCCGCGAGCTGTCCAGTGACACAAGCCTACCAGACAGGCTAAATGCCTTTTATGCTCGCTTCGAGGCAAGCAACACTGAAGCATGCATGAGAGCACCAGCTGTTCCGGACGACTCTGTGATCACGCTCTCCGTAGCCGATGTGAGCAAGACTTTTAAACAGGTCAACGTTCACAAGGCCCGCGGGCCAGACTGATTACCAGGACGTGTACTCAGGTCATACGCGGACTAACTGGCAAGTGTCTTAATTTACATTTTCAACCTCTCTCTGACCTAGTCTGTAATACCTACATGTTTCTAGCAGACCATAGTCTATGTGCCCAAGAAAGCGAAGGTAACCTGCCTAAATGACTACCGCCTGTAGCACTCACGTCGGTATCCATGAAGTGCTTTGAAAGGCTGATCATGGCTCACATCAACACAATCATCCCGGAAACCCTAGGCTCACTCCAATTCGCATACCGCCCCAACAGATCCACAGATGACGCAATCTTAATCACACTCCACACTGCCCTATCCCACCTGGACAAAAGGAACACATATGTGAGAATGCTGTTCATTGACTACAGCTCAGCGTTCAACACCATAGTACCCACAACAACCTCTCCCTCAACGTGAGCAAGATAAAGGAGATGATCGTGGACTACAAACTATCACAGCTTCCGTGTTAAGCAAGCAGTTTGTCAAGGAGCAGTGCGGCTTGGCGGGTCGTGTATCAGAGTAAGTATGGCTCTCGACCTTTGCGCCTCCTGAGTCCGTATGGGAGTTGCAGCGATGGGACAAGACTGTAACTACCAATTGGATATCACGAAATTGGGGAGAGAGTCGTGAAGAGGGCGCGAATTCGCCTTTTCCCCGTCAGAATAGTGAAAAGATTTTGCATGGGTCCCCAGATCCTCAAAATGTTCTACAGCTGCACCATCAAGAGCATCCTGACCGGTTGCATCACTGCCTGGTATGGCAACTGCTCGGCATCCGATCGTAAGGCGCTACAGAGGGGGCCAAGCTTATTGCCATCCAGGACCTACAGTGGGGAGAACAAGTATTTGATACACTGCCGATTTTGCAGGTTTTACTACTTACAAAGCATGTAGAGGTCTATAATTATTATCATAGGTACACTTCAACTGTGAGAGACGGAATCTAAAACAAAAATTGTTGTATTGATTGTATGATTTTTAAATAATTAATTTGCATTTTATTGCATGACATAAGTATTTGATCACCTACCAACCAGTAAGAATTCCGGCTCTCACAGACCTGTTAGTTTTTCTTTAAGAAGCCCTCCTGTTCTCTACTCATTACCTGTATTAACTGCACCTGTTTGAACTCGTTACCTGTATAAAAGACACCTGTCCACACACTCAATCAAACAGACTCCAACCTCTCCACAATGGCCAAGACCAGAGAGCTGTGTAAGGGCATCAGGGATAAAATTGTAGACCTGCACAAGGCTGGGATGGGCTACAGGACAATAGGCAAGTAGCTTGGTGAGAAGGCAACAACTGTTGGCGCAATTATTAGAAAATGGAAGAAGTTCAAGATGACGGTCAATCTCCCTCGGTCTGGGGCACCATGCAAGATCTCACCTCGTGGGGCATCAATGATCATGAGGAAGGTGAGGGATCAGCCCAGAACTACACGGCAGGACCTGGTCAATGACCTGAAGAGAGCTGGGACCACAGTCTCAAAGAAAACCATTAGTAACACACTACGCCGTCATGGATTAAAATCCTGCAGCGCACGCAAGGTCCCCCTGATCAAGCCAGCGCATGTCCAGGCCCGTCTGAACTTTGCCAATGACCATTTGGATGATCCAGAGGAGGAATGGGAGAAGGTCATTTGGTCTGATGAGACAAAAATAGAGCTTTTTGGTCTAAACTCTACTCGCCGTGTTTGGAGGAAGAAGAAGGATAAGTACAGCCCCAAGAACACCATCCCAACCGTGAAGCATGGAGGTGGAAACATCATTCTTTGGGGATGCTTTTCTGCAAAGGGGACAGGACGACTGCACCATATTGAGGGGAGGATGGATGGGGCCATGTATCGTGAGATCTTGGCCAACAACCTCCTTCCCTCAGTAAGAGCATTGAAGATGGGTCGTGGCTGGGTCTTCCAACATGACAACGACCCAAAACACACAGCCAGGGCAACTAAGGAGTGGCTCCGTAAGAAGCATCTCAAGGTCCTGGAGTGGCCTAGCCAGTCTCCAGACCTGAACCCAATAGAAAATCTTTGGAGGGAGCTAAAAAGTCTGTATTGCAAAGTGACAGCCCCGAAACCTGAAGGATCTGGAGAAGGTCTGTACGGAGGAGTGGGCCAAAATCCCTGCTGCAGTGTGTGCAAACCTGGTCAAGAACTACAGGAAACGTATGATCTCTGTAATTGCAAACAAAGGTTTCTGTACCAAATATTACGTTCTGCTTTTCTGATGTATCAATTACTTATGTCATGCAATAAATTAAAGTATTTGATACACTGCCGATTTTGCAGGTTTTCCTACTTACAAAGCATGTAGAGGTCTGTAATTTTTATCATAGGTACACTTCAACTGTGAGAGACGGAATCTAAAACAAAAATCCAGAAAATCACATTGTATGATTTTTAAATAATTAATTAGCATTTTATTGCATGACAATATGATCCTTGACTAGTCTCTCAAAGCACTTCATGGTGACAGAGTGCTATGGGGTGATAGTCATTTTGTTCAGACATCTTTGCTTTCTTAGGTACAGGGACAATGGTGGCCATCTTGAAGCATGTGGGGACAACAGACATGGATAGGGAGAGATTTAATATATCTGTAAACACAACAGCCAGCTGGACTGCGCATGCTCTGAGGACGCGGCTAGGATTACCGTCTGGCCTTGTGAGGGTTAACACACTTAAATGTCTGACTCACGTCAGCCACTGAGAGGGAAAGCCCACATTCCTTGGTAGCAGAGATAAACTACGATAAACTTTTATGAGGTGATTTTACTTCTGGCTCAGAGTTTGTCTGAGCAGTGTCTTAAAACTACTCTGAGCTGGGAGTTTTTTTGTCTTAAAACAGGTTTTAATAGGATTCCTAGGACTTTTTCTGAGACGCTTTGCGGATACGGGCCAAGGTCAGGGGCCATTTCCTTCTGCTCATTAGGCCCTGCAGGCTGGACACCATTAGGGTCCTCCCTTTCCAGCCGCGCTCCGCGCTCCAGCCCTGGTGGCTGTCAATTTGACATTTCACCCACAGAAGGATGAAGCCGTTTGGCAGCCGGTGTAAACAGGGTCATTAACTCTCATCATTGTTCTGCTCACCCTGTGCTCATTCACAAAGTATGGAAAACCTCCTCCGAAACGTCCTCCCCCTCCCACACGCTGCCACCCCTTCATTGGGAAAGCATTAGCTCACTGCTGGCTCAATTAGGCCTACAGTTCTGAGGTGGACATAATGACTGCAATTAGGGACACCTTCAGAGCCAGCCAAATCAGTCCGTTCAGCAGCTACAGGAATATGATTCTGTTAGGGTCACCGGCGGTCTGCGCACGCGAACAAAATACCAAGCATGGGTGTCACCATCATCACTGATACTTCTTCTCTTTTTTAGGATGCACCTGAAACACCATGCCCAGTGATAATGGTGAGAGAAAGGGCATCCTCTATCACAAATGCATTCTAGGAGTGGAGATTAGGTGAAGAGAAATGCATAATGCCTTTTTATGCCAAATTATTGTAGTCTGAATGGTTGATCAGGCCAAGGCCAATCACTAGTCTTTAGGAGTCTGAGATTCCAATAATGAACAGGGGATCATTTAAAAAGTAATCTGTTCGAGCTCTCTCTCTCTTTTCCCTATCATTTTGTTTTACCTTAAAGGCATCATCTCTTTAATTATCATCGCCATCATTGTAATTACCATTCACATCATCATAATCCTAAAGACATTAAACAGTCTGCCGCTAATTCTGCATGACAAAGAGCTGGGGCCTCGCTAGCTAGCCTCACTGACTGACTGACTGACTGACTGCCCTCTGTGGTAAGCTAAATGAGTGGTGCCAAACTGGTGCACCAGTCACAACCGAGGAGGCAGTGTTGAAGAGAAAGTGACAGAACTCTGACCAATCAACTTCCACTCAAACAGGAATAACATGTAGGCGACTAAATCATCCAAATTATTGCAGTAAGGTTAGGAAGGTAGGACAATAATCAACATTTTTCCAATTGAAAAAAGCTTCTACAGTTTCAAAAGAGCTAACTCGTGTGTGTTACCCAGACTCAACGGGATTCTGTTTTAATTTGTATTAGTAAAATTGTTTATTGTATCGTTCATCTTTTAAATAATGATGGCAGTCTACTCCCACTCTAAATGAAAGCTTGACCCGTGTGTATTGTAAAATGGTGGATGGGGATTTAGATAATGAGGTATTGGTGAACTGAGTTGCAGAGTATGGATAAGAACAACTGTTTCTTTCCTGAAGTGCAGCCAAAAGCCCAAACTCTAGGGTGAATCACTGTCCCCTAAAGAGACAATGGGTTATAGGGCCTGAAGTTAAAAGAGCCTCTACTGCTGGTCTCTACCTCTGTCACAATTCAATGAAGCTTTATGTTTGTTTTGTTTGGGCAGCTACAGTACAGTAGCATGTTTGTACTAATCAACCAACTCAGACTTTCTCATCACAGCCTTCCTCAAATTTGGGGCGTGTTCTGTCCCGATGAAGCAATGGATGTGTGTCGAATCTCTATCCATAATACACATTATTAATATGTTTCTGGGTGGCCAGACTCTATATCTGTCACTCACCTACTGTAGCTGGAGAATTGGTGTGTTCCTGTAATCGTCATGCATCCACTATGTAAAACTAGACATGAGAGAAACACTGCAGTGATGGAACAGTGTCTTATGAGATGGAGCAGAGGTGATAAGCTGTGATGGAACAGTGTCTTATGAGATGGAGCAGAGGTGATAAGCTGTGATGGAACAGTGTCTTATGAGATGGAGCAGAGGTGATACGCTGTGATGGAACAGTGTCTTATGAGATGGAGCAGAGGTGATAAGCTGTGATGGAACAGTGTCTTATGAGATGGAGCAGAGGTGATACGCTGCGAGTGTGAAACAGATACAGGCCAATGGAGGAGGTGAGCAAGGAGGCAAACTTACTGTACCATAAAATAAAGTGCTACCATCTTTACACACCTTGCTTTGTACTTCAGGTGTTTTTTTCTACAGGCTGTCTATTAAACTGTGTCAGTTTAATAAATGCATAGTTATGCTGCAAATATGATCTAGGACACTGTGTGAGTACTTACCATAGTGGTCCAAAGATATACATACAGTGGGGAGAACAAGTATTTCATACACTGCCGATTTTGCAGGTTTTCCTACTTACAAAGCATGTAGAGGTCTGTAATTTTTATCATAGGTACTCTTCAACTGTGAGAGACGGAATCTAAAACAAAAATCCAGAAAATCACATTGTATGATTTTTTAATAATTAATTTGCATTTTATTGCATGACATAAGTATTTGATCACCTACCAACCAGTAAGAATTCCGGCTCTCACAGTCTCACAGACCTGTTAGTTTTTCTTTAAGAAGCCCTCCTGTTCTCCACTCATTACCTGTATTAACTGCACCTGTTTGAACTCGTTACCTGTATAAAAGACACCTGTCCACACACTCAATCAAACAGACTCCAACCTCTCCACAATGGCCAAGACCAGAGAGCTGTGTAAGGACATCAGGGATAAAATTGTAGACCTGCACAAGGCTGGTATGGGCTACAGGACAATAGGCAAGCAGCTTGGTGAGAAGGCAACATCTGTTGGCGCAATTATTCGAAAATGTAAGAAAGTTCAAGATGACGGTCAATCTCCCTCGGTCTGGGGCACCATGCAAGATCTCACCTCGTGGGGCATCAATGATCATGAGGAAGGTGAGGGATCAGCCCAGAACTACACGGCAGGACCTGGTCAATGACCTGAAGAGAGCTGGGACCACAGTCTCAAAGAAAACCATTAGTAACACACTACGCCGTCATGGATTAAAATCCTGCAGCGCACGCAAGGTCCCCCTGCTCAAGCCAGCGCATGTCCAGGCCCGTCTGAAGTTTGCCAATGACCAGAGGAGGAATGGGAGAAGGTCATGTGGTCTGATGAGACAAAAATAGAGCTTTTTGGTCTAACCTCCACTCGCCGTGTTTGGAGGAAGAAGAAGGATGAGTACAACCCCAAGAACATCATCCCAACCGTGAAGCATGGAGGTGGAAACATCATTCTTTGGGGATACTTTTCTGCAAAGGGGACAGGATAACTGCACCATATTGAGGGGAGGATGGATGGGGCCATGTATCGCGAGATCTTGGCCAACAACCTCCTGCCCTCAGTAAGAGCATTGAAGATGGGTCGTGGCTGGGTCTTCCAGCATGACAACGACCCGAAACACACAGCCAGGGCAACTAAGGAGTGGCTCCGTAAGAAGCATCTCAAGGTCCTGGAGTGGCCTAGCCAGTCTCCAGACCTGAACCCAATAGAAAATCTTTGGAGGGAGCTAAAAAGTCTGTATTGCAAAGCGACAGCCCCGAAACCTGAAGGATCTGGAGAAGGTCTGTATGGAGGAGTGGGCCAAAATCCCTGCTGCAGTGTGTGCAAACCTGGTCAAGAACTACAGGAAACATATGATCTCTGTAATTGCAAAAAAAGGTTTCTGTACCAAATATTAAGTTCTGCTTTTCTGATGTATCAAATACTTATGTCATGCAATAAAATGCAAATTAATTACTTAAAAATCATACAATGTGATTTTCTGTATTTTTGTTTTAGATTCCGTCACTCACAGTTGAAGAGTACCTATGATAAAAATTACAGACTTCTACATGCTTTGTAAGTGGGAAAACCTGCAAAATCGGCAGTGTATCAAATACTTGTTCTCCCCACTGTAGGTGTCATTTTCAGTGGCGGTCAGGGAGGATGATTTATATTTTTTATGAGCATGGCTTTATTTCTATTACAGCATGTTGGATGACTGTCATTCATATTCCATTCACCCAGCTCAATGAAACAGCTACTACATGATACTCAAATTTTCCCTATATCCATCTTGAGGTTGCTACAACCTAGCCTATGAAAGAAAGTTTACAACGTAGGTGCACAGTCGAGAGAATTTTGAGTAATCAAGGGGACAGAAAGTGACACATACAATACTGACATGCACACTCTTGCCTGCATCTAGCTGATCTAGGGTGTAATCATTAGTCCAAAATTTGAAAATTTGAGTTTCTATTGGACAAATTCAGCTATGTTTATCCCCTTTTCCTTCTGTTTAAAAAATGTTTTTCAACAGAATCGTCAAAATGGATAAACTCCTGATCACACGCAAACACAGTTCACTTTCATAACAGCCACATAAGGCGGCAGGTAGCCTAGTGGTTAGAGCGTTAGGCCAGTAACTGAAAAGTCGCTGGTTTGAATACCCGAGCCGACAAGCTGAAAAACCTGTCGATGTGCCCTTGAGCAAGGCACTTAACCCTAATTTGCTCCAGGGGCGCTGTACTACTATGGCTGACACTGTAGAACAATGTAGGCTTCCATTGTAAATAATCATTTGTTCTTAACTGACTTGCCTAGTTAAATAAAGGTTAAAGAAAAATAAGAGCACTTTGCTCGTTGTATATACAGCGGGTGAAATAAGTATTGAACACGTCACCAGTTTTCTCAGTAAATATATTTCCAAAGTTGCTATTGACATGAAATCACCAGATGTTGGTAACAACCCAAGTAATCCATACACACAAAGAAACCAAAACAAATAAGTTCAGAAATTAAGTTATGTGTAATAATGTGAAATGACACAGGGAAAAAGTATTGAACACATGAAGAAAGGGAGGTGCAAAAAGGCATGGAAAGCCAAGACAACAGCTGACAACTATCAGTAATCAGTAATTAAAAAGCAATCCAGCCCCCTGTCAGTGCAAATTAATATCAGCTGGTTCAGTCCCAACTGATGGCCTACAAAAAGGTCTCATTGCCAAGGTGTCACACAAGACACATCTCATGATGGGTAAAAGCAAAGAGCTGTCTCAAGACCTTCACAACCTAATTGTTGCAAAATATAATGATGGCATTGGTTATAGGCGCATTTCTAAGCTTCTGAATGTTCCAGTGAGCACTGTTGGGGCCATAATACGGAAGTGGAAAGACAATCATTTCACCATAAATTTGCCTCGACCAGGTGCTCCTCGCAAGATTTCTGACAGAGGAGTGAAAAGAATAATCAGAAGAGTTGTCCAAGAGCCAAGGACCACTTGTGGAGAGCTTCAAAAAGACCTGCAATTAGCAGGTACTGTTGTCTCAAAGAAAACAGTAAGTAATGCACTCCACACCATGGCCTGTATGCACGCTCATTGCTGAAAAAAAAGCATGTTGAAGCTCGTTTAAAGTTTTCTGCACAACATTTGGATAAGCCAGTGAAATACTGGGAGAATATAGTGTGGTCAGATGAGAGCAAAATTGAACTGTTTGGATGTCATAATACACACCATGTTTGGAGGAGAAATGGCACTGCACATCACCCTAAAAACACCATACAACAGTGAAGTTTGGAGGTGGGAACATCATGATGTGGGGCTGCTTTTCAGCAAATGGTAATGGCAAACTTCATATAATTGAAGGAAGGATGAATGGGCAAATTTACAGAGACATTCTTGACAAAAATCTGCTGCCATCTACCAGGATGATGAAGATGAAACGAGGGTGGACATTTCATCAAGACAGTGATCCCAAACACACAGCCAAGGAAACTCTCAATTGGTTTCAAAGAAAGAAAACAAAGCTGCTAGAATGGCCCAGCCAATCACCTGACTTAAATCCCATTGAAAATCTATGGAAAGAACTGAAGATCAAGATTCATAGAAGAGGCCCACGGAACCTTCAAGATTTGAAGACTGTGTATGTGGAAGAATGGGCCAAAATCACACCAGAGCAATGCATGCAAGTAGTTTCTCCATACAGGAGGAGCCTTGAAGCTGTCATTACCAACAAAGTATTAAATCAATATCTAAGTGTGTTCAATACTTTTTCCCTGTGTCATTTCACATTATTACACAACTTAATTTCTGAACTTTTTTGTGTTGGTTTCTTTGTATGTATGGATTACTTGGGTTGTTACCAACATCTGGTGAACATTTCATGTCAATAGCACCTTTGGAAATATATTTACTGAGAAAAATGGTGACGTGTTCAATACTTATTTCACCCGCTGTATTATACACTGCAGTGCTAGCTAGCTGTAGCTTATTCTTTCAGTACTAGATTCATTCTCTGAACCTTTGATTGGGTTGACAACACGTCAGTTCATGCTGCAAGAGCTCTGATAGGTTGGACGACGTCCTCCAGAAGTTGTCATAATTATTTTGTAAATCTATGGAGGAGGTGAGAACCATGAGGCTCCTAGGTTTTGTATATTGAAGTCAATGTACCCAGAGGAGGACAGAAACTAGCTGTCCTTCGGCTACACCATGGTGCTACCCTACAGAGTGCTGCTGAAGCTACTGTAGACCTTCATTGCAAAACAGTGTGTTTTAATAAATTATTTGGTGTCTTGAATGTATTTAGTATAGTTTTATCTAAAAATGATTCAAATTTTTTTTATTTGTATGAAATTCACGAGGAGGATTGTCCTCCCTTCCTCCTCTGGGTAGCCTTCACTGCTCACTTTACTTTGGGTCCTTCTTAAGCAGCCCTCTATAGGCTACTTATTTGGTTAGAATGATGGCAAATGGATACTATTTTGGAGGGAAGGATCTGTCAATGGATCAAATCCTGCTCACAAACATTACACCAACTTGTCTTGAAAAATGCATACCACACTACTATGATGTATTATGTATATGTATGGAGTAATTATCCATTAAGAATACACTCTCCTACCTACACAATTCAGACAATCTGTCTGAATAATTGTGATAGATCTAAGGTTTTAGAAACAAAATACAGATGCACATAGTTTGATCATTCTGCTTTGTTTGTGACTCTCTTACACTCACTTGAAAATAAGTGTTTTATTTGTCCGGGACACCACCACACAAACTGACAGATGGGCTGAAAGTGATTCATTTTAGTGATCCAAGAAAAACAGTCACTGTTGATGTGCCTTTGAAAGGGAGGTTAGGGAGACAATGGATTGCTTCAGTCATCATCACAACCATGAACTATAGACACACTGAATACATTCATGAATAAAGTTAACATACTGTCTAAGCCCAATGGACTGGTATGACTGCAGGAGCTCAGTAACAAAAATATATATATTTTAATAATCAAAGACTGTATGTAAAGCAGAAACTTCATGAAAATAGCATATGAAACTTTGGGAATCACCAGCAATGCCCCCCCCATTGGTAATAATACAGCCTCACACTCTCCACATGTTTGCCCTATGGCAGCCACCAGTAGCAGCAGGCAGGGACCTATGATGAAGTTGGAGCCTTTCCTTCCCATTTACCCCCTAAGACATCTAATCTTTGTATTTCAGGTATAAAAAGATGGACTGCCAGCCATTCAGCACAGCTCCAATTTCCCCTCTCACAATACCGCTCCTGATGTTTCAAAGAGAGAAAACTAAATTGACTGTGCTCCTCCAACAGCAGTATATGGTTATATGAAACATGCAATCATACCCACTGTCGAGGAGTTGGTGGAGTCTTATAAAGTCCGTAGTCTTTCTGGCTTGTAGGTGCTGGAGAGACATCATTCCAAAGTAAATGTGACAGCTTGGATAGATGTTGATTTATGGTGGCCATCTTGCCCTCTGCACCCCTATCTCTCTGCCATCAGACGACATTTGCAAAGTTCGGCTTGGATATGAAGTGCCATCCACCAATGCACTCCACTCTGAGACTAGTAGATAGAGTGGTGACAAACTCAACATTGTGAACAAATGTGGACAGCTAAAGCTTTTTTCTCTCAATTCATCTAGAAAATCTAATCTAATTTGTGAACTACTATCAATTGAATAATACAGTACGCTATTGTAGTCTTCTTGAGATACTGTACCTGTCTTTCAGAATAAAGGTTTATTTCTATGTATAGTATATGATGGATGGATTGATGATGGATTGCATTTGTATAGCTTTCAACTAAGTGTCAAGGTACTTCACCCCTATGTTTTCAAATCAAAGTTTATTTGTCACGTGCGCCGAATACAACAGTTGTAGACCTTACAGTGAAATGCTTACTTACACGCCCTAACCAACAGTGCAGTTTAAGTAAAACATTTGTACTATGTAAACAATAGATAAGTAAAGAAATACAAAAAATATATAAAATGACAGTAAAAAATGGATATATACAGGTGGTATGGGTTAGTCGGGCTAATTTAGGTAATATGTACGTGTGGGTATAGTCAAAGTAGATGATAAACTGAGTAGAAGCAGCGTAAAAGAGAGAGGAGGGGGGAGGGGGGAGGGGGAATAGTCCGGGTAGCCATTTGATTAGCTGTTCAGGAGTCTTATGGCTTTGGGGTAAAAGCTGTTGAGAAGCCTTTTGGACCTAGACTTGGCGCTCCGGTACCGCTTGCCATGTAGTAGCAGAGAGAACAGTCTATGACTGAGGTGGCTGGAGTCAATTACAATTTTTAGGGCCTTCCTCTGACACCGGCTGGTATAGAGGTCCTGGATGTCAGGAAGCTTGGCCCCGGTGATGTACTGGGCCATACGCACTACCCTCTGTAGTGCCTCGCGGTTGTTGTCGGTGATCAGGCCTACCACTGTTGTGTCATCTGCAAACTTAATGATGGTGTTGGAGTCGTGCCTGGCCTTGCAGTCATGGGTGAACAGAGAGTACAGGAGGGGACTGAGCACGCACCGCTGAGGGGCCCCAGTGTTCAGGATCAGCATGGCAGATGTGTTGTGACCTACCCTTACCACCTGGAGGCGGCCCGTCAGGAAGTCCAGGATCCATCACTATGGTGTTGAACGCTGAGCTGTAGTCAATGAATAGCATTCTCACGTAGGTGTTCTTTTTGTCCATGTGGGAAAGGGCAGTGTGGAGTGCAATAGAGATTGCATCATCTGTGGATCTGTTTGAGCGGAGTTGGTCTAGGGTTACTGGAATAATGGTGTTAATGTGAGCCATGACCAGCCTTTCAAAGCACTTCATGGCTACGGACGTGAGTGCTACGGGTAATCCGTCTGGCCCCAGCGGCCTTGTGAATGTTGACCTGTTTAAAGCTCTTACTCACATCGGCTACGGAGAGTGTGATCACAGAGTCGTCCGTCCAGTGTTGCTTGCCTCGAATCGAGCATAGAAGTGTTTTAGCTCGTCTGGTAGGCTTGTGTCACTGGGCAGCTCGCGGCTGTGCTTCCCTTTGTAGTCTGTAATAGTTTGCCACATCCGACGGGCGTCTTAGTTCTGTATTGGCGCTTTGCCAGTTTGATGGTTGGTCTGAAGGCGTAGCGGGATTTCTTATAAGCATCCAGGTTAGTGTCCCGCTCCTTGAAGGCGGCAGCTCTACCCTTTAGCTCAGTGCAGATGTTGCCTGTAATCCATGGTTTCTGGTTGGGGTATGTACATACCGTCACTGTGGGACGACGTCATCGATGCACTTATTGATGAAGCCAGTGACTGATGTGGTGTACTCCTCAATGCCATCGGAAGAATCCCGGAACATATTCCAGTATGTGCTAGCAAAACAGTCCTGTAGCTTAGCATCTGCGTCATCTGACCACTTCTTTATTGACCGAGTCACTGGTACTTCCTGCTTTAGTTTTTGTTTGTAAGCAGGAATCAGGAGGATGGAATTATCGTCAGATTGGTCGAAGGGAGAGCTTTGTATGCATCTCTGTGTGTGGTGTAAAGGTGGTCTAGAATTTTTTGCCCTCTGGTTGCACATTTAACATGCAACAAGTAGTAACAGTAAGTAGTCAGTTCAAAAGCTCTTCAGAAAATACCTCACTTGGTCAGGGTGTCAGATACAGTACTGACGATCACACTTTAAATTAACTTTAGGGCATTCATAAACCCTTCATAAGGGTATCTCAAGTTTAGATTTAGGTCACCAAGGCAAATGACTGGGGAAAAAAATGCTGCTTCCATGCAAGTTCAAATAAAGCAGTGGCTAAAAATAGCTGCGAATCAAATTGAAAGGCATTAAGTCTGCACACCACTGAGCCGTAATAATCACCAGATGAGCTGTTAAAGCATGTTGAATATGACTGTGGAGGTTGTTGAGACTCTTATTAAGTGCCAGACTCTGTTCATAGCCTCTAAATTATTGCCAAGTTTCTCCAAAATGTTAGTAGAATAGGAGGTCAAACAGCCAGACAGTACGTTACTCTGAGAGCGTCTCCTACTCCATTTAGGACCTTTGCTGTCTTCAGATAAGAGTCTACATCAGTCTGGAATGGAAACAGTTACGCCTAATATCGAGGAAAGATAAATTGCTCATATAAATGTCTATAGGCAAATCGTAAAGCACGCTATATTTGCATATCAACACATACTCCCTACCTAAATCAATAATCTAGGACACACCCTTGAACTGATTTGACGTTGCACAAAGTTATTTACTTGGTAGTCATTTGAAGAATAGGCTAGCTTTGCCCATAAAGAGAGCAATAAGACTGATAAGACAGTCAATGCTGGTGGAATTACCACAATAAGATGCTGGTCCTGGCCATAGCATGTCTTTTTAGTAACTGTTCAAAGGGTTCAAAATGTTAGGTGTCCCGAGTCAGAGGAGCTTTGAGAGTGTTTATTACAGTATATGAAATGGTTGCCACAACACAAAAAAACAAACTCAGTGCAAGCACTGAATCAGTGACACCCTGCAGCCTCTTGAACTGTGAGTCTGAGAACTGCCTCTTCTATACAAAAGCAAAAACGTTACTTTCAAAAACCTCTGCCTGCATGTCTGCATGGGGTTGATTATAATCCTCTTTCAGGATGGAACGAGAAAAGAGGCTAAAATAAATCTGATTAAAAAAGGAATCTGATTTAATTGAAGTGGAGATGTTTTGCATAAGGCATTGTTCAATTGCGCTTGCGGACAATGTTTCCCATACAACATTTCTAATTTACCTCACAAAGCGCAAAATACCATGAAAGCAGCGGAGAAAGCAGTGGAGCACATCCCCAAACAACATGACGCTGCTTTGTTTTCACCCGTGATTCATGTGTTGATTTCCAAATGGCGAGTCATTCAAAGACTTGGGCAGCAGTGCTTATTAGTGCGTAAATTCATCTCCAGCCAAGAGATAATTTAAATACAGTTTGTAATCTGGAAGGGAATGATTTGGTACACATTAATGGAAATCAAATGCACAATATCTTTTAGAGGTCATCATGCTCTATGAGGAGGTCTCCAGAATTTCTCTACATGGGTCAATCATTAAAATAAACATTTGAACATCAAACTACTGCCAGTAAATCCTGAATTGATATGTGCATGAAAACAACAATGTAACTCATATGATCCATTGACCCGATTATTTGATTCTGCGTTGTACTGTATGTGTACATCTCAACTGTAAATGTAGCCCTAACACAATTATCACAGTGACACATCGACCCCTAACTCCCTCCCTTCTACTGAAACAGAGCAAGGGAAGCTTGGCTGCAGTTTTACCATGTTTTACATTGTTGTGATTAATTGTATGGTGCTCAATCAAATCGATCCGTTCCCTTTCTTCCTCTCCCTCTCCTTCCTTCTCCTGGTGAACGTGCCTTGTGTCCTGTCAGCGTTGTCTGGCTGGTTATTCATGATAGCAGGTGCTCTCCCTGACGTTAGTGGAGTGGGTCTCCAGCTTCTGTCCTCCAGGGCCTTGGGAACAGGGGACTCATGACTCCACTGCACCTGATCTCCTCCTCTGGCACCCGAGGCCATTACTCTGCCTTTCTGCCTCCCTCCTCTCCCCTGGCACGACTGGGCCGGTACCAGGTTGCTGATTATGCAAAGCTGGCGGTGAATTTGAACATGCAAATATGTTTTTGGGGGAATGTAACTTCTTTTTAAGGAAAAAATATGGAAGAGGGAGGGAGAAAAAATTACTTAGGGGAACAAAGATCAGCATCAGTGTGAGATAAATGTAATTTTCGCTTTGATGTTTATGCACAGTGTTCCTTGGAGATTGTTTGGGCGGTAGAGAGAGAGGGAATCTGAGGAAATGTCTTTTCATAAACCACTTAACGCTTAAACCGCCAACAGGTTTTAATTCTGACCCCAAGTGGTCCAAAACTTTTTTTTTATCCTTCTGAGATTTTGGGACTTTGTCAAGCAACTAGTTACTGACCCAAAACATTATAGTCGAACATGCTTTCTGTGTTAATATGGAAGATTGAAAAAGTATCTTTATTTTGTATACTAGTGGTGCATGGCTAAGTGTAAAATGTTGACTCAACAGTGCATTTTGTGATAAAAGCACCAAAGTCGTACCGGTACAGTGGGGAGAACAAGTATTTGATACACTGCCGATTTTGCAGGTTTTCCCAGTTACAAAATGTTTTTATTCGGCAAAAAATTACATTTTGTGTGGCTACATCATCACGCACTACATTGTCCACTATGTCAGTTTGGTGGAAACACACCTTTGGAGGGAACATTTGCAGATTTTCTTAATGCAGATTTTAGAATATTTGCATGTAAATCTGTTGCCAATTAGATGGAAACCTAGCTACTGTCTCTGCAATCATTACCAATTGGATGGAAACCTGGCTACTGTCTCTGCAATCATTACCAATTGGATGGAAACCTAGCTACTGTCTCTGCAATCATTACCAATTGGATGGAAACCTAGCTACTGTCTCTGCAATCATTACCAATTGGATGGAAACCTAGCTACTCTCTCTGCAATCATTACCAATTGGATGGAAACCTAGCTACTGTCTATGCAATCATTACCAATTTGGGGTAAAAAATGACCCCTCTTGGCAATTTAGGATTATAAATATGTTGGCGCTTTAGAATTATAAATATGTTGGCGCTTTAGGATTATAAATATGTTGGCGCTTTAGGATTATAAATATGTTGGCGTTTTAGGATTATAAATATGTTGGCGTTTTAGGATTATAAATATGTTGGTGCTTTAGAATTATAAATATGTTGGCGCTTTAGGATTTTACATATGTTGGCGCTTTAGGATTATAAATATGTTGGTGTTTTAGGATTATAAATATGTTGGTGCTTTTAGGGGTTAAACACAACACAGCATTTCATCAATACATAGATGTTGACTATGTATTGTCAACATCTATGTATTGTTAACATTACAGTTTTTGAGACCTTGCTAATTAGGACATTAAAAATAATTGACATGCAAACTCATCTCACTTCCAATTACAGTGCTGTGTGTCCACAACCGGGGAACAGCCCCCTCGTTTGGTAACCATGGGTTTATTTTGGTGTTGGTCTGTGATGTGACCTGGTTAGCTCGTTAGGTCCTGCCATGAGGCAGCCCTCATCATCTGACGAGCATATGCAACCTGACTTTACTCCCAACACGGCGTGCCTAGGAGGCTAGGGGGCATCAGCGGGCATTCAGGCGCAAGGCAAAGGATATTCACTTCAAAAAGCCCCAATTCCACTGGAGGCACTGGCCTGTTAGATTTCCTGTCTGAATGTGCTGGTGATGACTCTTGTAGAGAGTCACAGGGCGGATTTGATGTGTTCTGGTCAATAGAGAATTCATAACAGTATTTTCATACAGCCAAAATGTTAGGACTTTTTATTTTTCTCTTTTGCCTATGTTTTCTGGCTATAGCTGAGAGAGCCTGCAGCGGCATCAGACATTATTCAACATCTTCACAACTGTTTCACAGTATTCCCGTCAAGCTATCTATGTAATTCCTGGCATAGCATATCACATATACCAGGCTCCAGTGTTGACGAGCCTGAACTCAATAATGTCCTTGGATTTCATTTGCTCCGATTTTCAATTCATTTCAGTGATCTGGTGAACATCCATTGCGGAAAGTATGGCTTTGAAGATGGATGGCACAGTTTATCACAAAAGGCTTGATGCCAGAAAAACACACAACACATATTGCACTAGATTTAGCTACATATTTAGCTAAATAGCACATTTCCATCTGCAGTCCCGTTTTGGTATATCATACAGTAGTGCCCAAGTTCATGCAATGTCTTAGTGATCAGAGGTCATGAATTTTGACTGAATTAAATATTGAAAACTGTAAATCTAGAGTTCTTGACTGTTGAAGAACATTGGTTAGACCTCAGCCGGGCTCTCTAGGAAGGAACTCTATATTTTTCAGGATTCAATTATTGTTGTGCTATTTGTGATGTTGAACACACTGTCTCCTTACTTACGGGTCTGCTTTTAAAAAGCCATCACAGAAATGTCAAATCGAGCAATTTGACATCTCACAGCAAAATGTCAACCATGCCAATGCAGAAATATTGGGGAGCGAGAGAGTCCATATGTTCTGGAAGACTGGGAAAAGACAAGCAGTCCTCTACAAATGCATGTTGTCAGCAGCAGACGGGTCATGTCTGACCTCATATTGAGCACCACACTGTGTGTTCTGTGGTCAATACAAATGTTCTGTTGTCACTTCTGGACTGCTAGCCTCTGAGCAACAGAGAACTGAGTGACCTCCTTCATTCATGACATAGGAGTTATGTCCTGGCACTCCTCAACATGTCTCATCTGTATCTCTCTCTCTGATGCTCCTCCACCCTCAGGCATGTGCCTCAAGGTCCTTTCGTGTTTGCTGAGGAAAATGAAGAGTGGACATCTATCTATATTGATGCATGTGACATTTAAGGTTATGCCAATGCTATCTCAGTGTGTCCTCTGATCTTTATGTATTGAAACTACTCTGAATCTAATTGTTTGAAGAATATGTATTTATTCATGTCATGTTTACATGTTGTTATATGCTTGTTAAGTTCTGTCAGAGGCATGACATCACTATCTAAAGTGTCTTAGCCTCTGTCACCATCCCTAGTCAATACCAGTCCTGCATGTGCATCATTGCCATATAAAAAATATCTTACCAAGGCAAGTATAACAACTCAAAGACAGTAACAGGTAACAGAGCAGCTTACAATGAACCCATGCTAAGTTCTGCACAGCTGTTGAAATACTCTCCCCTTACCACCTCCTTTATGGCTCACTCCTCTGTCTCCATACCTTTGCCTACCAGTCATCTCGCACCTTCTCCATACCTACCTCCTTCTAACTGCTTGCCCCCTCTACCCACTTTCTCTTTCCTCCACCCCACCATGCCAGACCCTCCGACACTCTGCATCACTCTGGCAGCACCGAGCCGGGCTCTGCTCTGCTATTGGACTGCTTCCCAGAAGCACCGGATGTCCTCCAAGGGGAGAGTTAGTGTGTCAAAGAAGATTAATGCCCTGCCTGCTGATTGATCAACTCCCTCTGGTGTGGGCCCTGAGTTGGCCCCGGCGTGGCCCAGATATGGAGGTGATGGTGGCCTGAGTTGGCCGAGGCATGGCCCAGATAGGGAGGTGATTGTGTCCTGTGTCACTGCCACTCAGGTGGTCCGAACGAGGGAAAATACTGGACTTCTCATCTCCCAAACCAAAGGGGGGTGAAGGGGCCTGTTTATAAACAGGAAAATAGTGATGGTTTGTTTGATTTAACTTTGAATTTGTCATAAAGACTGTGCTGTTGATAGGTGTCTGTGACTTATTTTACTAGAGACAAAGCAGCATTTTCAAAAGTTCCTTTCTGGTTATAATGCATGGCTAATTGCAATTAGGTCAAGTGAGATCTGACTGGAAAATTACCCAATATTTTGATTGCACACACAGCATTTAAACAATGTTTTAAACTATGTATGATCTTGCTACATCTAATTGTGTAAGTAACATGTCATTTTCATTATAAGATTTATTTGAATTAGTCATTTAAATAAATTGTCACGATCGCTTGGATACAGGACCCGAGGCACAGAGCTGTAGTGTATAGACATTCCTTTATTCCATAATTTAATCCACAAAACGAACAAAGGTGAGACAGCGACCATGAACCGGCGCAAACACAAAAAAGGAACACACACAAAAACACACAAACACAGGTGGGAATGCTGAACATAAATAGGCTCCCCAATTAGAGGCAGCTGCCTCTAATTGGGGACCAATTCCAAACCTGAAACATAGAGATTTCCAGAGAGGTCTCTGGACACCAAACCTGAAAACCATAAAGGTTTCTAGAGACCTCTCTGAACATTAAACATACATAAATAGTAATCTATTGGTATTCGACTAAATCTGGTTTCCAATTTTGTCAATATTATGTATTTATCAGAAATGCTCTATTTAGCATGCTGCACTTAAGTATTTTTCAATCTATTTTGATCTGTCCTTTTTTCCTCCTCGACACTTTGTCACAGAGGATTATAGACGCCTGTAAAAGATAGGGAATGAACACCTGGGCTGGTTTAAATCATTTGCCAAATCAGCAAGGACGGCACTCCTGTTGCCCTCGGACAATTATTACCTGTAAAAGGAACTGACATGGAAAACATGAAACATCCCATTTCTGAAAAAGCTGGCCCCTACCCCAGAAAACATTATGCACTCAATCTTTTATCCCCTCTTTCCCCAAGACTATGGTGTCTTTTCAAATTCAACTACACATTAGCGTAATGGTTTCTGCTTTTATCTATTACACCTCATCAAGTGGAGTCCATCCTCATACTCTTCCCTGCTCACTAACCATCAGTCCATCACACACTAATGATGGCCCATTAAAACTGTCACAGTGACCAGTGAAGTGAATGAAATATGAACTTGTGATCTTAACCTCTGGTGGTTTTCTCACCTCCAGGTCTCCAATGGTCGAATATGCTCATAGATCAAATAAGGGAATGGATTTTTAAAAATCTATGGCAGACCAAAGCTAACCAGATTTACAGTAGTGAAGTGGCCTGCCGAGGAGTGATGGACTACATCCTAGCTGGACGGGTGCTCTCATTTTATCTATGAACATAGACGAGGCTCCAGCTCCACAATGAGAGAGGCTGCAGGCCAGGCAGCAGGCTTAGTGGAGTCTGCCACTAGCACAGTGTAGTCAGCTCAGTCACCCCCATTGAGACCGTGTATGTGCCTCGATCTAGGTTGCGCAAACCTAAACATGGCGGTGTTCACCTTAGTAATCTCACTGGAATAAAGACCTCCTCCATTCCTGTCATTATTGAAAGAGGTTGTGATATCTCACTTCTTAAAATAGGGTTACTTAATGTTAGATCCCTCACTTCCAAGGCAGTTATAGTCAATGAAGTAATCACTGATCATAATCTTGATGTGATTGGCCTGACTGAAACATGGCTTAAGCCTGATTAATTTACTGTGTTAAATGAGGCCTCTCCTCCTGGTTACACTAGTGATCATATCCCCCTAGCATCCCGCAAAGGCGGAGGTGTTGCTAACATTTACAATAGCAAATTTCAATTTACCCACCAAAAAAGGACAGCGTTTTTGTCTTTTGAGCTTCTAGTCATGAAATCTATGCAGCCTACTCAATCACTTTTTATAGCTACTGTTTACAGGCCTCCTGGGCCTTATACAGAGTTTCTTACTGAGTTCTCTGAATTTCTATCAGACGTTGTAGTCATGGCAGATAATATTCTATTTTTTGATCACTTTAACATTCACATTTAAAAGTCCACAGATCCACTACAAAAGGCTTTCGGCGCCATCATCGACTCAGTGGGTTTTGTCCAACATGTCTCCGGACCTACTCATTGCCACAGTCATACCCTGGATCTAGTTCTGTCCCGTGGAATAAATATTGTGGATCTAAATGTTTTTCCTCATAATCCTGGACTATCGGACCACCATTTTATTTTGTTTGCAATCGCAACAAAGAATTTGTTTAGACCCCAACCAAGGATCATCAAAAGCCATGCTATAAATTCTCGGACAACCCAAAGATTCCTAGATGCCCTTCCAGACTCCCTCCACCTATCCAAGATCGTCGGAGTAGAAAAATCTGTAAAAAATCAAACTGAGGATCTAAATTTAACCTTGCGTAATACCCTAGATGCAGTCGTACCCCTACAAATAAAAAACATTTGCCAAAAGAAACTAGCTCCCTGGTACACAGAAAATACCCCAGCTTTGAAGCAAGCTTCCAGAAAACTGGAACGGAAATGGCGTCCACCAAACTGGAAGTCTTCCTACTAGCTTGGAAAGAAAGTACAGTGCAATATCGAAGAGCCCTCACTGCTGCTCGATCATCCTATTTTTCCAACCTAATTGAGGAGAATAAGAATAATCCTAAATTTCTATTTGATACTGTTGCAAAGCTACCTAAAAAGCGGCATTCCCCAAGAGAGGATGCCTTTCACTTCAGCAGTGATGAATTCATGAACTTCTTCAACAAAAATATAATTATCATTAGAAAGCTCCTCTTTAAATCGGCGTATTAATCCTATATCTCTTGACACATTCATGAAAATTCTCACGGCCTCTAAACCTTCAACCTGTATACTGGACCCTATTCCAACTAAACTATTGAAAGAGCTACTTTCTGTGCTTGGCCCTCCTATGCTGAACATAATAAATGGCTCCCTATCCTCCGGATGTGTACCAAACTCTCTAAAAGTGGCAGTAATAAAGCCTCTCTTTAAAAAGCCAAGCCTTGACCCAGAAAATGTAAAAAAACTATCGGCCTATATTGAATCTCCCATTTCTCTCAAAAATCTTAGAAAATCTCAATGCCTTCCTGAAGACAAATAATAATGTATACGAAACACTTCAGTCTGGTTTTAGACCCTATCATAGCACTGAGACTGCACTCGTGAAAGTGGTAAATGACCTTTTAATGGCGTCAAACCAAGGCTCTGCATCTGTCCTCATGCTCTTAGAACTTTGTGCTGCTTTTGACACCGTCAACCACCATATTATTTTGGAGAGATTGGAAACCTTAATTGGTCTACATGGACAAGTTCTTGCCTGGTTTAGATCTTATCTGTCGGAGAGATATCAGTTCGTCCCCGTGGATGGTTTGTACTCTGACAAATCAATTGTAAGTTTCTGTGTTCCTCAAGGTTCCGTTTTAGGGCCACTATTGTTTTCACTATATATTTTACCTCTTGGTGATTTAATTCGGAAACATAATGTTAACTTCCATTGCTATGCGGACGACACACAGCTGTACATTTCGATGAAACATGGTGATGCCACAAAATTGCATGCCCTGGAAGCCTGTGTTCCAGACATAAGGAAGTGGATGGCGGCATTTTTTTTTACTTTTAAACTCTGACAAAACAGAGATGCTAGTTCTAGGTAACAAGAAACAAAGATATCTGCTTTTGGATCTGACAATTAATTTTGATGGTTGTACAGTCGTCCCCAAAAAAACAGTGAAGGACCTCGGTGTTACTCTGGACCCTGATCTATCTTTTAATGAACATATCAAGAATATTTCAAAGATATTTTTTCCATCTTCATAACATTGCAAAAATATTTTTCAAAACATGATGCAAAAAAGCTAATCCATGCTTTTGTCACTTCTATATTAGATTACTGCAATGCTCTACTCTCCGGCTACCCGGATAAAGCACTAAATAAACTTCAATTAGTGCTAAACACGGCTGCTAGAATCTTGACTAGAACCAAAAGATTTGATCATATTACTCACGTGCTTCCTGTCAAGACTAGGGCTGATTTCAAGGTTTTACTACAACGCATTACATGGGCTTGCTCCTACTTATCTCTCAGATTTGGTCCTTCCGTACACACCTACATGTACGCTCCGGTTACAAGATGCAAGCCTCCTTATTTTCCCTAGAATTTCTAAGCAAACAGCTGGAGGCAGGGCTTTCTCCTATAGAGCTCCATTTTTATGGAATGGTCTGCCTATCCATGTGAGAGACGCAGACTCGGTCTCGACCTTTAAGTCTTTACTGAAGACTAATCTCAACAGTAGGTCCTATGATTGAGTGTAGTCTGGCCCAGGGGTGCAAGGGTGAACGGCAAGGCACTGGAGCGACGAACCACCCTTGCTGTCTCTGCCTGGCCGGTTCCCGTCTCTCCATTGGGATTCTCTGCCTCTGACCCTATTACGGGGGGAGTCACTGGCTTACTGGTGCTTTCCATGCCATCCCTAGGAGGGGTGTGTCACTTCCTGTCCGGTTTGTCGCCCCCTCGGGCTTGTGCAGTGGAGGGGATCTTTCGTGGGCTATTCCCAGCCTTGTCCCAGGGTAGTAAGTTGGTGGTTGTTGATATCCCTCTATTGGTGTGGGGGCTGTGTGGGTGAGAGAGTGGGTGGGGTTATATCCTGCCTGGTTGGCCCTGTCCGGTGGTATTGTCGGAAGGGGCCACAGTGTCTCCCAACCCTCCCTGTCTCAGCCTCCAGTATCTATGCTGCAATAGTCTATGTGCCAGGGGGCTAGGGTCAGTTTGTTAAATCTGATGCTATTATCCGGTGTCTTGTGTGATTTTAAGTATGCTCCCACTAATTCTCTCTCTCTCCCACTCTACCTCCCCTCCCGGAGGACCTGAACCTTAGGACCATAATTCAGGACTACCTGCCCTGATGACTGTTAGCTGTCCCCAGTCCACCTGGTTGTGCTGCTGTACCGGTTTCAATTCTTCTGCCTGCGGTTATGGACGCCTGACCTGTTAATCGAACATGCCACCTTGTCCCAGAGCTGCTGTTTTCATCTCTCTCTCTCTCTCTCGTTCTCTCTACCGCACCTGCGCTCTATCGCACCGTACCTGCGCTCTATACCGCATCTAAATGCCTGGCTATGAAAAGCCAAGTGACATTTACTCCTGATGTATTTACCTGTTGCAACCTCTACAACCACTATGATTATTATTTGACCCTGCTGGTCATCTATGAACGTTTGAACATCTTGGAGAAAGAACTGGCCTTAATGGCAATTAATTGTTATAATCTCCGCCCGGCACAGCCAGAACTGGACTGGCCACCCCTCAGAGCCTGGTTCCTCTCTAGGTTTCTTCCTAGGTTTTGCCCTTCTAGGGAGTTTTTCCAAGGCACCGTGCTTCTACATCTGCATTGCTTGATGTTTGGGGTTTTAGGCTGGGTTTCTGTATAGCACTTTGTGACATCGGCTGATGTAAAAAGGACTTTATAAATGCATTTGAAGTGAAGGACTACTATCTGGAAGAACTACTATCTGGAAGGACTACTATCTGGAAGGACTACTATCTGGAAGGACTACTATCTGGAAGAACTACTATCTATTTTTTGCAAAATAAAAAATTAAAACAAAATCTAGAGTAAAACAAACAAACTGCAGACAGAATTGCATTCCTAAAAAAAAAAAAAAAAAAAACCCAGGCCTGAGGAAGGCACACATTGGCTTGTGAGTCTCCCCATTACCATAAATGGATACTGACTGCCGGCAGTCAGGACCAATACACTATCTATAAAGACTAATTTTCTATGAATTTACTTTGCCACCCATGTGATGGACTGTAGCCTCTGCAGCCTAAATCAGATCGCTTTCTCACACCTTTTCAGGCATGCCCACCACGGTCGGAAGTGCTTGCGGTGAGCCGAGCATCACACCCCCACCTCCTTCTGTCCACTCCCATTAACCTCAGCGCCTCCATGTAGGATGGCTGGCCCGGAGTTAGCCTGTGGGCCCTGGCATACGTGCATACCATGATACTGGAGCCCAATATTCCTGTTGTTATTATTCTGTCTTATGTACAAGGTCATCCATCTAGCTGACAGCTGTGTGTGTGTGTGTGTGTGTGTGTGTGTGTGTGCACAGTGTTTTTATGAAGTCCTCCTCATGCATTATTTCAACAGACCTTGCTGGGACAGTAGGAAGCATTGGTAATTGAAAACATGCAGTTAAGATACATTATGATGTCAATGAAAGGAATATACTGTATGTTACCATCATTATTCTTCATTTCAACAACTCGTCCCAATATAAGGAAGGGTCCATCATTAATTAATGAAGTACATGATAAATATACTTTCCATCTCTCTCTCTCTCTCTCTCTCTCTCTCTCTGTGTTTGTGCATGCACATACACAAATACACACACACATGGGTGTCATACACCCCCAGGTGGCACAAAGTACGTGAGAATGGCTGGAGGGTGGTTGGAGAATGTATCATTTTCAAACACCTGAAACAACTTTTTCCTGCAATCTATAGCCATACTCATTATGCTTAATTCTATGTAAAAAAGAATGTATATTTTTCTGCATATCTAAGCATACCTCTTGAGCTGTCTGTATCCTCCTGTTCTTTTTTTAAACAAACTAAATCTGCATCTCTGCATCTCTGCTAACATCTTGGTAAAAGACTGAAAGGAATGTGAGTCTTATGTAGTACATTTATGTAGTTATTGCGTGCTTTTCTAAGTCTAACCACCTTACCAGCAGGAATGCCAGCTAAGATAGACAAGCTAGCTACTCTAACTTGATTGATAGCCTGAAATGGCTTCTTGGTAGCAAGTTATGAGGATGGGAGATTGGGATTCTATCTGGGATAGCTAAAGCTAATTCTAAAGTTGGGAGATTGGGAACCTAGCTAAAGCTAGTTATGAGGTTGGTAGATTGGGAACCTATCTGGGATAGCTAACGACAACCTATCTGGGCTAGCTAAAGCTAGTTATGAGGTTGGGATATTGGGAACCTATCTGGGCTAGCTAAAGATAGTTATGAGGTTGAGAGATTGGGAACTTATCTGGGCTAGCTTAAGCTAGTCATGAGAGATTGGGAACCTATATGTGCTAGCTAAATGTACTTATAAGGTTGGTCCATTGGGAACTTATCTGGGCTAGCTAAAGACAACCTATCTGGGCTAGCTAAAGACAACCTATCTGGGCTAGCTAAATCTAGTTATGAGGTTGGGAGATTGGGAACCTATCCGGGCTAGCTAAAGCTAGATATGAGGTTGGGAACCTATCTGGGCTAGCTACAGTTAGTTATGAGGTTGGTAGATTGGGAACCTATCTGGGCTAGCTAAAGCTACTTAAGATGTTGGGATATTGGGAACCTATCTGGGCTAGCTAAAGCTAGTCATGAGGTTGAGAGATATGGAACCTATCTGGGATAGCTAAAGCCAACTTCAATTGCTAGGTGACTAGTAGTATTACAGAGCCAAGAATGTGTAAAGCTGGCATCAAGGCAAAGGTTGCTATTTGAAGAATCTCAAATATAAAATATATTTTGATTTGTTTTAATATTTTTTTGGTTACTACATGATTCCATATGTGTTATGTCATAGTTTAGATGTCTTCACTTGTATTCTACAATGTAAAAAATTGTGCAAATAAAGAAAAACCCTTGAATGAGTAATATTCCAAACTTTTGGCCCCCAGTGTTTATATTTTAAACAGGACAAATCTGAGGGGGCACATGCCCCTGTGCTCACTATGGGCATGAAACCTCTGAACACACACACACATTCATTAAAGGACTGCATCTGCCAAGAAAGCACTTAGGGGGCTTGTATAAAATACATTTTTATTCCTCATGATTATTGGTATGTATTTGCATCTTTGTTCTTGGGGCTTAATGTGATGTCATATATGCACTTGAGAATCTACATCCTTTAGGCTGTCGCTGTATGGTCCTTTTCTTGAAACCACTTCCCTGTCCATGTTTAATGACTTGACACTCAATTCAGACTTCAAAACAGCTGTATTTATCTTTTGCATTAATTGTCTATGTCCTTTACTGTACAAGTTACCATAGCACACTACACTAGAATGCGTTCTCATCTCTATCCCTATCTCTAACACAACCACATCCTCTTCAGCACAGCAATCCAGCTTCTCCAATCAAGCAAATTAGAACTTGTTAAGTAAGAAAACATTGCATATGAATGCATTACCAACATTAAACTATGTGGGTTGATGTTGCTTCATTTCCCCAGCCATCTGTGTTTTACCTGATTTTACCTGTCTCTAAACACATAGACACATTCCCATATATTACCTGCCATCTCTTTCTGCTTATAAAGTCACTCCCAGTCTTACAAACAATGTATACAAAAAAAGGTTTGACAAGGCAAGGTTACTATTTTAATGACGTTGGCCATATTGCCAGAGTCCTCGCTTTCATTTATCTGTTCAGCTCAGAGAAGTAAAAAATGCATTCGACATCTGGATGGCGAAACCAGATTTATTTTGTTGGAACCTGAAATTAATTTGTCTTTCAATCATGCAGTCAGTGCATGAAGGTCGTTGATATTGTCTGTTTAGAAGACGGGGTGTTCTACTTTGGTGCTTCCGTACTGCAGTCAGTTCACATCCCAAAGTGTATTCTACTGATTTATAACCTGCATATTTTTCTACATATCCACCACCTCTGACTCCTTGGAATAAATACAGTATACATTAATAAATCATTGTTGTGATTGGCTAAATGATCATGAGTTGGTCTTAATGATTATTAACATAATGCTGTACTAAATGCATTAGGTTTAGAAAACAAATGTATTATTTATTTGTGTTGCAGTGTGCAGTACATGTATTGTTCTGTGTTCTATAAATAAGGAATGGTTACATATTGGGCGGGGGGTAAAAGTTAATTTCATAAATCATAAGAAGTGCAGCCTGTGTATTTGTGACCACAACATATTGTTCCAACTAAGAAGTATGACCTTGACTTTGATCCTCTGACTAGTGATGCTTACTATCATTAAGCTTTAATTACATATATATAAACCTGGAGTGGCTCCAGCATTGCATTGAGACTGATTTACAAGACCAATTTTTTATTTACAGACCAACGTGTTTGTTTCGTTATTCCCAGTAGCTAAAATGGGTTTATTGTAGTCAAAGTCCCCTCATGAAATTCTAAGTCGATATAAGAACATATAACAATACACACAATATCATATGAGACACTACAAACATGTATGTTAATACCTTTCTCAATGGTGTATACTATACTGAACTGTACCATTCTGGAGAATAACACTCCAGGGTGTGATGGAGCTGACTGTAGCCCGTGCACATCAACAGGTTAAAAGAATAACTGGATTGATAAAACTGGTCAAAATTCAATACATTATTAACCCCCTTTTGTCGATGTCCACGCCCGCATAATACAAAAATCCCCATAAGAATCTGTCAGTTTTAGCTAGAGATATCCGGTTTTTTTTTTCCATTGGATGCATCTCAATCCACAACATCTGCCTGTGTCACACTTCCGCATCTGGGGTGAAAGGTGACAGAGCTAGAGTGATGTTTGTCAGACCAGGAGACATCCCCAAAAAATTGGTCTTCTCACAAAATCATCTGTATGGTTTGGCCTATTGGAAACTATTGGAAAGATGAGACTCTCAGGAACACGATGGTATTCTCGTTTTTAATGTGCGACCTCCACAAGTGTCAGGAGACTTGTCTGAAGTCGGTACAGCCGATCTGCCAGCTTCTGTCTGTAGCATCCAAACTGTTTGGGCCACACACTAATATTACCCCTCTGTGCAAAGGTGAGACTCTCACAAACGTGTAGATGCCAATGTTTTGCTCAAGGACGCCCAGAGGTCTCACAAGACTCGCCTGAAGGTCCTCAGGTACCAGTTAAAAAAATGAATGCTGTTGTTCCTTGTAGTGAATCTGTTAATCAATGCGTTTGTATCCACTAAGACCAAACATAATAAGGCCAAAAATAATTTTTCATCAAATATATTTTTATATACAGTGGGGAGAACAAGTATTTGATACACTGACGATTTTGCAGGTTTTCCCACTTACAAAGCATGTAGAAGTCTGTAATTTTTATCATAGGTACTCTTCAACTGTGAGTGACGGAATCTAAAACAAAAATCCAGAAAATCACATTGTATGATTTTTAAGTAATTCATTTGCATTTTATTGCATGACATAAGTATTTGATACATCAGAAAAGCAGAACTTAATTTTTGGTACAGAAACCTTTGTTTGCAATTACAGAGATCATACGTTTCCTGTAGTTCTTGACCAGGTTTGCACACACTGCAGCTGGGATTTTGGCCCACTCCTCCATATAGACCTCCAGATCCTTCAGGAATCGGGGCTGTCGCTGGGCAATACGGACTTTCAGCTCCCTCCAAAGATTTTCTATTGGGTTCAGGTCTGGAGACTGGCTAGGCCACTCCAGGACCTTGAGATGCTTCTTACGGAGCCACTCCTTAGTTGCCCTGGCTGTGTGTTTCGGGTCGTTGTCATGCTGGAAGACCCAGCCACGACCCATCTGCAATGCTCTTACTGAGGGAAGGAGGTTGTTGGCCAAGATCTTGCGATACATGGCCCCATCAATCCTCCCCTCAATACGGTGCAGTCGTCCTGTCCCCTTTGCAGAAAAGCATCCCCAAAGAATGATGTTTCCACCTCCATGCTTCACGGTTGGGATGGTGTTCTTGGGGTTGTACTCATCCTTCTTTTTCCTCCAAACACGGCGAGTGGAGTTTAGACCAAAAAGCTCAATCTTTGTCTCATCAGACCACATGACCTTCTCCCATTCCTCCTCTGGATCATCCAGATGGTCATTGGCAAACTTCAGACGGGCCTGGACATGCGCTGGCTTGAGCAGGGGGACCTTGCGTGCGCTGCAGGATGTTAATCCATGACGGCGTAGTGTGCTACTAATGGTTTTCTTTGAGACTGTGGTCCCAGCTCTCTTCAGGTCATTGACCAGGTCCTGCCGTGTATTTCTGGGCTGATCCCTCACCTTCCTCATGATCATTGATGCCCCACGAGGTGAGATCTTGCATGGTGCCCCAGACCGAGGGAGATTGACCGTCATCTTGAACTTCTTCCATTTTCTAATAATTGCGCCAACAGTTGTTGCCTTCTCACCAAGCTGCTTGCCTATTGTCCTGTAGCCCATCCCAGCCTTGTGCAGGTCTACAATTTTATCCCTGATGTCCTTACACAGCTGTTTGATTGAGTGTGTGGAGTCTGTTTGATTGAGTGTGTGGACAGGTGTATTTTATACAGGTAACGAGTTCAAACAGGTGCAGTTAATACAGGTAATGAGTGGAGAACAGGAGGGCTTCTTAAAGAAAAACTAACAGGTCTGTGAGAGCCGGAATTCTTACTGGTTGGTAGGTGATCAAATACTTATGTCATGCAATAAAATGCAAATTAATTATTTAAAAATCATACAATGTGATTTTCTGGATTTTGGATCCCATCTCTCACAGTTGAAGTGTACCTATGATAACAATTACAGACCTCTACATGCTTTGTATGTAGGAAAACCTGCAAAATCGGCAGTGTATCAAATACTTGTTCTCCCCACTGTATGTTTCGGGGATACTTCAAGGGGTCTTAAAATTCAAAATCAAATAGCTAAATGATCCTTGGTTGGCTTAGACAGGGCTTAGACTCTGATGGGTTAAGCTATAAAACAGATGGTTTTAAAGACGTTAAAACACAGACCATTCTATAAGGTTATAAAAATAACATAAACCTTTCCTGGTAAACACACTCATATTGACAAGACAAGCTACTGACTGTTGTGGATAAAGTTGATGGTAAATGTATGCATATATGGAATGGTTTGATTAATAAAACAGTTTTGGGCCCAATTAACACAAGTAACCAAATCATACATTTAAAAGAATAAGTGAAGATGCATTGAATGCAATAATATGCCGTCTTCACAAAGGGTATACCTAAGGAATGTCATACATGAAAGTCATCAATGTTTCATAGTGAGTTGTGAGAAGCTCACCTTGTCCTCCGGTTGCAGGTTGTGACCCTGCACCTGGCCCTCCAGGTGTGTATGAGACTCCTAATGTGTGTTAATGACTTATGAGGAGGAGCGGAGGACAGGGCACCCCAAGCAGCTGCCTCCATTTTAGCGCTGTTAAGGCCATGCATGACCATCCATCACACTCTATGTCAGGTGGAGAGGAGGAAAACCTAGCCATCGGTGGAAATTCACCTGGACACATCTGTAGGCTCTTTTGTTCGTAGCATTTGTTTGATGGGAAGTTGAAAATTAATTCACGTTTTTTTGACTGTTTTCATCTGTCAGGGTGCCATATGTTAACAGTGAAACGCTTAACTTGCAAGCCCTACCCAAGTGCAATAATCAATATCAAAATAGTATATAAATAATTAAACATGAAACATGAAAAATAAGAAAAGCTATTTTCTTATTTGTTAACAGGGGCAGTGCCAGTTCCAATGCACAATGTGCAGGGACATTGGAGTATTTGAGGTAGATATTTACATGTAGGCAGGGATTAGGAGGAAGTGACTGGTAGCAGGATAAATAATAATAATAATAATAATAGTAAACAGTATGGCAGCATCATAAGTGGTGGGTGGGTGTGTTGTGGTGGTGTGGAGAATGTGTATGTAAGTGTAAGTGTTGGGTCAGTGTAGGCATGATAGGTGGATATGCACGTAAACAGGGCTGGAATGTGACTGGTAGCAGAAATAGTGATGTACTGTATGTATGCTATTTGGAATGGTTTAGAATTAGTTGACAGGATAACTGACTATCAAGTCTGTGTATGTAAAGGCTACAATTTAACCGTACAGCATACAATGTTTAAAAGAGAGCATTTCAGTGTGAGTTTCTCTCAGTACAGTTGCCCTACATTTCAGCACACCAAGCATGGAGGGCCAAAGGTAAATGGATTTTGGTTTTTAACAGTACAACCGTCTCTGCCCTATCCAACTTATCAATGAACAAGACTCACCCCAGGCTCAAAGACACCGCCAGTGTTACTGAATGTAACAATCTTAGCTTGTTGCTGTATTAAACCAAAGTAGGAAATCAATGCATGAATGAATTGTTGAGCAAGCCTTATTGATGAATCTTCCAGCATGATCAGGGGAGAGTAAAAAAGGAGCCAGGGTATAAATCCATGTCTGCAGTTCAAATAGAAATTTGTCTGAGCTGTCACTCAAACTGCTGAGCAAATCCTATATAAATAGGTCTCCACTGGAGTTCACTCTCAATTAAACAACACATTTTGCCACGCAAAACAAATGGTAATCTGCAGTTTCCCATTTCTGTATAAGAGGCAAATGTATTTCTAAGCCTTTCGAACAATCCACAGCTTGAGCCTGTAGTAACAGCATACATTAAACAACAATGCTAAACCTCCATTTAGACCACTGTACTACGCAGTACTAACCTCCATTTAGACCACTGTACTACGCAGTACTAACCTCCATTTAGACCACTGTACTATGCAGTACAAACCTCCATTTAGACCACTGTACTATGCAGTAGATGCGTTGTTGAGGGCACAGGGACAAGAAAGAGAACAGCCTTGAAGAAAACATTTAACATGTGGAAGCAGGGATTCCAAATGCAGGAGAAAAGTGCCTTAATTTCTTAATCCATCTCTAACTGCATGGAGCTGGCTACACACTGCTGGCTCTATGTGGCTATAAATACTGTAAGTGTCCTGTCTTGAGTGATTGGAGAGAAGAGTACATCAAGACAGTCCAAAAGCTTTTAAAATATGTTGTTTCCCATTTTATTAATGGCATTAAATAACAACCTTCTATTTTTATCAGCCTGTAAATTAATATGTTTCTAGATTATACTTTCAACTCACAAACTGAAAAAGCAATGTTGTAATATTCATGTGCCAAAGTAGACCTACTGTTCCTCTGATACTACTACAACCCATACCCCCTCTCTTCTTCGTCTCTTCCTCCTCTGTCACTCAAACTATGGGGTCATTGGTCACTCTTTTCTCCAGTCTAACCTCCAACCCCCTATCCTTCTCTTACTGCTCACTTTTCACCATCTTTGACCCCTTACTCTCCGCTGTGACGCTCCTGTCCTCTATTTGGAACCCTGGCCCATTCTCTCCATTTTGCGTGAATCTCTGGGGACATGGACCAATTGACATTAATGATAGCAGAGAAGAAATCAACTGTTCCCGTTCCCCAGCACCATCTGCTCCCCACCACTGGCACAATGAGGACAAATACAAGCTCTGGATTAAGGATCGGACCCTTTAAAATGTTTGCCTAAAATGACATACCCAAATTTAACTGCCTGTAGCTCAGGACCTGAAGCAACGATATGCATATTCTTGATACCATTTGAAAGGAAACACTTTGAAGTTTGTGGAAATGTGAAATGAATGTAGGAGAATATAACACAATAACGCCATAATATTATTTAGGAGTCCAGGCGCAATCAGTGTATGTGCAAAGTTGTAGACTGATCCAATGAACCATTGCATTACTGTTCAAAATGTTGTATAAAATCTGCCCAAATGTGGCTATTGGTTTATTGATACATTTTTAAGTACATAACTGTGCACTCTCCTCAAACAATAGCATGGCATTATTTCACTGTAATAGCTACTGTAAATTGGACAGTGCAGTTAGATTAACAAAAATGTAAGCTTTCTGCCCATATAAGATATGTCTATGTCCTGGGAAATTTTCTGTTGCTTACAACATCATGCTAATCACATTAGCACATGTTAGCTCAACACAATCCTGCAGAGGGTAACAATAACGATGCCAATGATGAACTACTGCAGGCCTTTTAGTTGCTTCAATTCTACAGTAGCCAAGTCAGAGACCGAATTATGAGGACTTAACAGGTTATAAGGATATATTTGCATTGTTTTTGATGGAAATGTCGCAATAACAGGTGTAAAAGTTGCACATACAGTGTATGATGCACACTTGTTGAAAAGAACAAGTGTGTCACGGTGCGTCGGATATAAGGGACGATATACGGAGCGCTGGTGAAGTGTCATTCTTTTTATTCAATGAGATGTTCTCCCGAAGCATTTAAAATAAAAAGAGAGTATTAACAGAAACACGGTGACTTACTGTGAGTTGCAGGCAGTGCAGACAAACACAACAGACAATGATCCACACACAGGTGGCTGTGTGTGGAGTATAAATACTATCCCCAATCAGAGACAACGCTATACAGCTGTCTCTGATTGGGGATGATAATCTCCCAAGTTAGGGTGTGATGACTTGGTTGTGTGCCTCTCTCCTCCCCTAGGTGGGAGTAAGAGGCCTTACCACAACCAAGCCATCACAGTACCCCCCCCCCCAAGGTGCGGACTCCCGATCGCACACACAACAAACATCCCCCCTCTCCTGAAAAAAAATTTGTCCAAAATTCTAGGGGGGACATGGCGGGGTACTGAGGTGGTTGCTGGTGGGGGCTCCGGTTCCGGTTCCGGGCGTGGCACAGGCTGTGAGAGTAGCCTCTCTCCTACCTCTCCGTTGCACGCCCGGTCCGGTCCGGACCCCGGCGCGATGGTTCCCCCCTCAGTACTCCCGCCTTCCACCAAGTCCTGTCTGGACCCTGGTGTGGGAGCCCTCGACCCTGGAGAGGGGCTGACAACTGGCCCCGGACTGGGCACCGGAGGAGCGGACTGCTCCTTCCCTGGAGCGACGTAGACGACCGGCCCCGGACTGGGCACCGGTGGAGCGGACTGCTCCGGCACTGGAGCGACGCCGACGACCGGCCCCGGACTGGGCACCGGTGGAGCGGACTGCTCCGTCACTGGATCGACGTAGACGACCGGCCCCGGACTGGGCACCGGTGGAGCGGACTGCTCCGGCAGTGGAGCGGCGCAGACGACCGGCCCCGGACTGGGCACCGGTGGAGCGGACTCCTCCGGCACTGGAGCGAAGCAGACGACCGGCCCTGGACTGGGCACCGGTGGAGGAGGCTCCAGGCCTTGAGCTGTGGCTGGAGGCTCCGGGACGCTGACCTTCGCTGGAGGTGGCGGAACGCTGACCTTCGCTGGAGGTGGCGTGGCGCTGACCTTCGCTGGAGGTGGCGTGGCGCTGACCTTCGCTGGAGGTGGCGTGGCGCTGACCTTCGCTGGAGGTGGCGTGGCGCTGACCTTCGCTGGAGGTGGAGTGGCGCTGACCTTCGCTGGAGGTGGCGTGGCGCTGACCTTCGCTGGAGGTGGCGTGGCGCTGACCTTCGCTGGAGGTGGCGTGGCGCTGACCTTCGCTGGAGGTGGCGTGGCGCTGACCTTCACTGGAGGCCTCGGGCTGCTGACCTTCACTGGAGGCCTCGGGCTGCTGACCTTCTCTGGAGGCCTCGGGCTGCTGACCTTCTCTGGAGGCCTTGGGCTGCTGACCTTCTCTGGAGGCCTCGGGCTGCTGACCTTCTCCGGAGGCTTCGGGCTGTTGACCTTCTCCGGAGGTCTCGGGCTGCTGACCTTCTCCGGAGGTCTCGGGCTGCTGACCTTTACAGGAGGCCTCGGGCTACTGATCGTCACAGGAGGCCTCGGGCTGCTGACCTTCTCCAGAGACCTCAGGCTGGATGCCGTGCCCACCCTGGGCACCGACGCAGAGGTGGTCTTCAGCCCTGCAGCTGGTCTGGCTGTCGGCCCCAGACTGGGCACCGACACGCTATGGAGCTCCTGCTCCACAGCGGGACTGAACGTCGTGCCCACCCTGGGCACCGACGCAGAGATGGTCTTCAGCCTTGCAGCTGGTCTGGCTGTCGGCCCCAGACTGGGCACCGACACGCTATGGAGCTCCTGCTCCACAGCGGGACTGAACGTCGTGCCCACCCTGGGCACCGACGCAGAGATGGTTCCCAACCCTCTGGTGGGGCTGAACGTCGTGCTCACCCTGGGCACCGACGCGGAGAGGGTTTCCAGCCCTGTGGTTGGGCTGGCTGTCGGCCCCAGACTGGGCACCGACACGCTATGGAGCTCCTGCTCCACAGCGGGGCTGAACGTCGTGCCCACCCTGGGCACCGACGCAGAGATGGTTTCCAGCCCTCTGGTTGGGCTGGCTGTCGGCCCCACACTGGGCACCGACACGCTATGGAGCTCCTGCTCCACAGCGGGGCTGAACGTCGTGCCCACCCTGGGCACCGACGCAGAGATGGTTTCCAGCCCTCTTGTTGGGCTGGCTGTCGGCCCCACACTGGGCACCGACGCGCTATGGAGCTCCTGCTCCACAGCGGGGCTGAACGTCGTGCCCACCCTGGGCACCGACGCAGAGAGGGTTTCCAGCCCTGTGGTTGGGCTGGCTGTCGGCCCCAGACTGGGCACCGACGCGCTATGGAGCTCCTGCTCCACAGCGGGGCTGAACGTCGTGCCCACTCTGGGCACCGACGCAGAGATGGTCTCCAACCACAGAGCTGTGCTGGCGACCGTCGTTGTAGCCTCCGTGCGAGGAGTAGGCACGGGGCGTACAGGACTGGGGAAATGCACCAGTGATCTGATGCGAGGCGCTGGCACGGGTCGCGCCGGGCTGGGGAAACGCACTGTTGGGTTGTTGCGTTTAGCTGGCACGGGTCGCGCCGGGCTGGGGAAACGCACTGTTGGGTTGTTGCGTTTAGCTGGCACGGGTCGCGCCGGGCTGGGAAAACGCACCGTTTGGCTGGTGCGCGGAGCAGGCGCGGGCCGTACCGGGCTGGGGAAACGCACCGTTGGCTGGGTGCGTTTAGCTGGTACGGGTCGCACCGGGCTAGTGTTGCGCACCGATGGTTTGGTGCGCTGAGTCGGTCTCCTCCTCCTCCGACTCTGGACCGGCGCTGGAGGCACCGGACTGGGAACTGGCGCTGGAGCACGACTGTCCCTGTCGTGCCTACTCCACCGCCAATCCCCATCCTGTGAGGGTTCTTCCGGGAACCCCCACGAGTGAGGGAACAGAAGCACATCGTCGTCGTCTTCCTCCGACTCCTCTATGTACTCCCGCTCCCATGGCTGTAGGGGCTCCTCCTGGAACCCCCACGAGTGCAGTGGTCGGGGCTCTTCTCCCTCGATCCCCGACCACCCCCATAGCCCCCCCCCAAAATCAGTTTGAGGGGTTTTCTGGGCTCCAGGCTGGTCCTCAACTCTAGCCCGGTGACGTGTCCTCCGTCTCCGGCGCCTAGGCTGCTCCGGACCCCAGCCTTCCTCCACCGAGCGATAATAAGAGTGTTCCTCCTCGGTAATTTTTCCCATACCGAGGAGGATATCTCCTAAAGTTATCCCCCGTTGCGTCCCAGGGTGGTGGATCATTCTGTCACGGTGCGTCGGATATAAGGGACGATATACGGAGCGCTGGTGAAGTGTCATTCTTTTTATTCAATGAGATGTTCTCCCGAAGCATTTAAAATAAAAAGAGAGTATTAACAGAAACACGGTGACTTACTGTGAGTTGCAGGCAGTGCAGACAAACACAACAGACAATGATCCACACACAGGTGGCTGTGTGTGGAGTATAAATACTATCCCCAATCAGAGACAACGCTATACAGCTGTCTCTGATTGGGGATGATAATCTCCCAAGTTAGGGTGTGATGACTTGGTTGTGTGCCTCTCTCCTCCCCTAGGTGGGAGTAAGAGGCCTTACCACAACCAAGCCATCACAAAGTGAGTCTCCAGGCACTGGACTTGTAGAACATAACTAGTAGTATTCATACAGCACTACTACTATGTGTATGTATCAGGACATACTGTATATCAAACAGATCTGAAACACAGCCACCATATTGTTGGTCTGACAGATACATTATGAATGCTCATGCTGTCATCTAGTGAAGGACACTGATAGCATCTCTTTCATTTCCTCCACACACTCTGCTGAAACACAGGCCCCCTTGGTTGTGTGTATGTGACAGTCTTAAAAATGTCTCCAGTGAGAAAAATTTAAATAAGGGGGGTAAAAGGGAAAACTAAATGAGTCCTGAAAACTGAGACGTGTCTCTCAGTAACTAGCTGTCAGCGTGCTCAGCCAGAGCCAACCAACGAGGCTGCAGGGTATCAAGACTGCTCATGCAGAAGCTAAAAACACATACAGTGGCTTGCAAAAGTATTCACCCCCTTGGCATTTTTCCTATTTTGCCTTACAACCTGGAATTAAAATAGATTTTTTGGGGTGGGGGTTTGTATCATTTTATTTACACAATATACCACTTTGAAGATGCAAAATATTTTCTATTGTGAAACAAACAAGAAATAAGACAAAACTTGAACGTGAATAACTATTCACCCCCCCCAAAGTCAATACTTTGTAGAGCCACCTTTTGCAGCAATTACAGCTGCAAGTCTCTTGGGGTATGTCTCTATAACTTGACACATCTAGCCCTGGGATTTTTGCCAATTCTTCAAGGCAAAACTGCTCCAGCTCCTTAAAGTTGGATGGGTTCCGCTGGTGTACAGCAATCTTTAAGTCATACCACAGATTCTCAATTTAATTGAGGTCTGGGCTTTGACTAGGCGACTCCAAAACATTTAAATGGTTCCCTTTAAATCACTTGAGTGTTGCTTTAGCAGTATGCTTAGGGTCATTGTCCTGCTGGAAGGTGAACCTCCGTCCCAGTCTCCAATCTCTGGAAGACTGAAACAGGTTTCCCTCAAGAATTTCCCTGTATTTAGAGCCATCCATAATTCCTTCAATTCTGACCAGTTTCCCAGTCCCTGCCGATGAAAAACATCCCCACATCATGATGCTGTCACCACCATGCTTCACTGTGGGGATGGTGTTCTCGGGGTGATGAGAGGTGTTGGGTTTGCCCCAGACATAGTGTTTTCCTTGATGGCCAAAAAGCTCAATTGTAGTCTCATCTGACCAGAGTACCTTCTTCCGTATGTTTAGGGAGTCTCCCACATGTCTTTTGGCGAACACCAAACGTGTTTGCTTATTTTTTTCTTTAAGCAATGGCTTTTTTCTGGCCACTCTTCCGTAAAGCCAAGCTCTGTGGAGTGTACGGCTTAAAGTGGTCCTATGGACAGATACTCCAATCTCTGCTGTGGAGCTTTGTAGCTCCTTCAGGGTTATCTTTGGTCTCTTTGTTGCCTCTCTGATTAATGCCCTCCTTGCCTGGTCGGTGAGTTTTGGTGGTTGGCCCTCTCTTGGCAGGTTTGTTGTGGTGCCATATTCTTTCACTTTTTTAATAATGGATTTAATGGTGCTCCGTGGGATGTTCAAAGTTTCTGATATTTTTTTATAACCCAACCCTGATCTGTACTTCCCCACAATGTTGTCCCTGACCTATTTGGAGAGCTCCTTGTTCTTCATGGTGCCGCTTGCTTGGTGGTGCCCCTTGCTCAGTGGTGTTGCAGAGTCTGGGGCCTTTCAGAACAGGTTTATATATACTGAGATCATGTGACAGATCACGTGACACTTAGATTGCACACAGGTGGACTTTATTTAACTAGTTATGTGACTTCTGAAGGTAATTGGTTGCACCAGATCTTATTTAGGGGCTTCATAGCAAAGGGGATGAATACACACAGTGCGCATGCACCACTTTCCGTTTTTTATTTTTTTGAATTTCTTGAAACAAGTTACATAGTACTATTTTGTGTATGTCCATTACATGAAATCTAAATAAAAATCAATTTAAATTACAAGTTGTAATGCAACAAAATAGGAAAAACACCAAGGGAGATGAATACTTTTGCAAGGCACTGTAAACAAAGCCATGACAAACAAACAATCTAAATACGGAGCCGAGGGAGATTTCATACTCTCTCTCTCTCTCTCTCTTCTAGCTTCTCTCTCTGAGTGTGTGTGTCTTCCAGCCTTACTGCCTCTCTCTCACTGTATCTCCAGTGGGACTCTTTTCTTTGATCTCCGGACCTGTAAAATTCACAGCCAGAATGGTTCTCGACAGTGCAAGAGGAGGGAAGTATTGTGCTGAGACAGGGAAGGCTGTGTGGAGGATTAGCTATGCAGAACATGGACGTCAAGGGCACAGAAGTCATATATAGCTGAAGGCAGCCAGGCCCCGCTGGGATGTATTGTCGAATTATTGGTAAAATCCTACTACTGTATGTGATTAGATCAGTCACCCAATTATTTCTAGATGTCATGGTTGTCTCTGTATATGCAATTTTGTTTCTGAAAGACTCATCAATGCTAAGATTCCCTTCCTTCTCCAAAATAGGGCATTGGAGGCAACCATACAGTAAATGTTGCTGAGCTGCCACAATTGAACCTCAATTCTGAATGTTCAACACCTGGTAATTCAGAGAATCACAAAATGTGATAATTTAAACCAGGTATTGGCAACTGGTGTCCCCTGTCCTGACTTTTGTAGGCCAGCGAAATGTTAATCCCCCAAAATGTTAAATACAATTTGTTGGAACTCAGTCGGGGTCTCAACTTACTGTTGAGAGGTAGAATAGTACAATACACAAGGTGCAATTTCGAAATGTGGTTGTGCATCAGCATGTTTTTCTCTTGTTATGTCAGTCACTGACAGTCACTCATTTAGTCATGTCAGCTAACACTTTTTAGATTGGTAAGTTAAGGGGGCCCCATTGATTTTGATAGTCACTCTCACTCTCTTAGTCACTCTCACTTTCATGTGTACAACATCTAGAGAACTGCATCACTATTACTAAATAGAGATTTGGTTGTAAAAAAACTTCTCCTTTGAGAGTTGCTTAACTGCATAAATTGATTAATTGCCCAAATCAGTTGCCTCCATGTGTGGGTGTGAATGTAGGTATGCAGACCCACAAGCCACTGCTCCCATTAAAGTTGCCCATTCCTGATCTATACTATAGCGAGCTACGACATTACATAAATTAACATCAGGGTATCACTAGGGTATCACTGCACCCATTGTTGTTGATACACCGGAACAAAAAAACGTTATTCAACCCAAAATAGAGTCATTATACACAACAAATATAGTCACATTTCTAATTCCAACCATTTATGTTGGTGGTTTCCGGCAATCCCTGGAACATATTACCGGCAAATCCTTGAAGAACACAGTGCTGAAATATTGCCGGGATGAGCACCATTGAGAGGAGTCGGTGAATGGCTGTTATGCCATGCATTCCCATTGTTCCCTATCCGTTTCCTCCCAGTGCCAGAGGATTAAGTGTTGCCTTAAAGCCCATGCCAGGGTCTCTCCAAACAAACCATTAAAAAACAGAAAAAGCAATCAGGCAAATACTGTTACTGCACAAAAGGAATGGAACGCATGCACGTCTGGAGACACAGAAAAATAATTTAAGACTCACTCTGCTCGTTAGTGCAATCGAGAGCATGAATATTCATTGACCCATTGAAACATTTTTAACTGTGTTTTATTCATTTATTGATATGTGCTCCTTGGTTTGCAGTCACAATGAGCAGAGGGTGTCTCTCTCTTTCTCTATCTCTGTCTTCATTCAAGGATGAGTTTGTGCACTAGTAACAGTAACCTACAATGGACTGGTGATAGATCACTGGTTATGTACTACAGCACAGCATGTGTCTAGTAATGTCATGGATATTTCTCTTTTCTTAAAGACCTTTCTATATTTCACTGTGTTTCAAAAGTGACCTTAAGTTGAAACCAACATAAATCTACATTAACTATCCAGACTCACTCTTAAATCAACAATAAGCATCCTAAAATCTCACTATACTGGAGTTAAACAACAATGCAATCTTGCCAGTGTTTCCTTAAAGAAAACCATTTCACAACCATTCAGCTCCAGCAGGAAGTTTAGGTGATGTCGGTGGAGCGGCAATGCTGTGTCTGGCCGTCCCTGGGAGACCATAGGCAGGTTCCTCTTGCCTGTCTTGCATCCCAGGTGTTTGTATAATGAATGAGGATGTTATCTGGCTGATGTATCATTGTTGAGCTCATTCATGCTTTATGATGATTCACTGCCTGACTGATCCTCTGGGTGCTTCTCGAATAATTCAGTGGGGCGCTGAAGTTAATCGAATGGAGCTACTATTGAATGCATTGGTTAATGATGTTTTGGGGGACGTTAGCAGTGGTTCTTCATGTGTAAAGTGGGTTTTTCAGAATATTTTCATACTCAAGAGTGATGGTTTTCATGATCTTATGTTTGGTGTTTTGGCATCTTGCATTCCATTTAATTTCAAGTAATTTTAGATCTTTTGACATTTGAACACTTTATTTGAGTTGTTTGTATGTTAAGCGCCTGTCAGGCTTACTATTAGCTAATAATTTCATTGCAAAGTGCCTTGTGTGACATTTTCAGACGCTAATTGAGCAATGTTCCCCCTTCTATAAATGTGTCTCACCTTAAACAATGCATGGAGCAACGTTCCCCCTTCTTTAAATGTGTCTCACCTTAAACAATGCATGGAGCAACGTTCCCCCTTCTTTAAATGTGTCTCACCTTAAACAATGCATGGAGCAACGTTCCCCCTTCTTTAAATGTGTCTCACCTTAAACAATGCATGGAGCAACGTTCCCCCTTCATCACAAACAGTCCCAGAGGTCAGCTTACAACATTTAAATGGTGTCTGTTCGAGCAACACAAGAATGTCACCTTTGTCACCTAGTTCATTCACATTCAGACTCATCATTAATATGGAAATGATTGCTGAATGGCGGTGCATGCCTCTTATTTCCCTAAAGCAGACAGATCTATAAAAAAGTAATGCTCTGTGTCCCTGCATGCAAGGCGGCCAAATGACACCAGAACATTGACTTCCAGATGATGGGAAGGAAGCTCACCGGCCCATTGTGCTTTAGTTATTCTTAGGTAAAGTGGATGCGTGCAAAGAAAGTTCCTTAACAAATACATTTGGTTATTGAAACCGGGAGAGCAGTGAGATGTTGAAAACGTATGCGATATCCATCGCTCTATAATGAATGTTTTTTTTCCGTCCATCCGTTGTCTGTGTACTGTATGCTGCCAGATATCAAAATGCTTATACACACCCACCCATACCCACACTCACCCACTCACACATAAAATCACACCCACACACACCCACACACACCCCTGGGGTCTGGGGATTGAGTCGATTGTTGCAACGCACAGTTGTCATTAGTGGCCAAACCTCCAACTGAAGAAGCAGCAGATGAAAGCAAAGCCATAACTGCCAGCCCCACATTAACATTCTATTCTCACTGTGCTCTCCCAGCGCCTCGTTTCCTTTAATATGTTGGGCTGCTTTGATAATCTCATATTGATTTTTCTAAGCACCTCTGAGGCCTTGTGTGCAAAAACAAATGTTTAATGCTGATGTTTACACACTTTTTACTGTATCTCCATTGTACCATTATGGATAATATTATCAAATGCCAAACAGTTAAATTAATATCATTGGTTAGCTTGAGGTGTAAGTAATGCTAATGGTGATATGGCCATAATCGTCAATATGGATCCACAGTAATGATAAGATGTTCACTTTTCTTGACTTCAACTTTCATATACTAGCAACATGCATAAATAATGTTTTGAATAAATCATGAATTTCTGTAAATGTAAATTATGAGCCTAGTTGGTTTAGCCACAGAAAAAGACAGAATCCTTCCTGCTAGCCATGATTGCCTGAGATAATGGATGGGCTGGACATGCTGGGAGATGAGTTTGCATTGGTCTGCCATGTAGCATGTTTGTCTATAATGTGAACTGCTCAGTACGTGTTGATAGTCCTTTCTACTGCAGCGTTTTTGAAAGATATAACGTTAGCCACAAAAGTTTTGCTACTTTTCTCAACAACATTGATGACCTGAATTTAGCAGGCGTTATAGACAGATGTTGTAAAAATGTGTGATGGGCTACTTTTCTTGACACAACACTGGCCATACAAGATGTAGCTACAAACCAAACAAAGTTGAATTGTTCCAGTCTGCCATGAAACGTTCATCCATGTACATGGATAAGATTCTAGCTACATTTCCAAATATGTTTCTAATTTTGTCAGAAAGTAATTTTAATTGCAGGTTAAAGTGTACTGTTAGCTAACTGGCAAACCTTAGCTTGCTGGCTCTCTAGCTAACGTTATGTGTATGATCTGAGTAGTAATATTATTCGAACCAGAAATCCATTTGTGTTGCTAGTTATAGCCTAATGTTAGCTAGCTAACATTGAACCTAGTTGGTTAGCTTTAGCCGCCTGCAGATTTATACTACAGCTATGCCAATGTTTGTATTGGTAGTAGTATGAGACTCCACTTTGCCAGATGATTTCATGACCCATCAAGTTAGCCAGGTGTGTCTGGGAGTGATTACGGCCATCTATTCTATTTCATGAACATGTGTACATGTCTAGACAATGATGACCCATCCACTTAGATAGATGTGGCTAAGGGGTGGTTACAGCATTTCTTTTACATGACATATCCATTTATAAAAGTGTGTCTGGTTTAGCGTCATCTAATTATCATAAAATATTTATAAAATATACAGTATGTATCTGGACATTTTCTGTTTTTGAAATTGTTACAATGCAAGCAACCATTTCACTGTACCGTTTACACCTTCTGTATCTTATGCATGTGACAAATAAACATGAAGATAAAGATTTTATTTAATATAGTGTGTGTTTACCAGAGAGAGTAATGTGAAGAACAACATGACCAGCACCAAAGTCAGATTAGGATAGGCCAAGAGTTTTTGTTGGAGTTTTTCCTTATTATAGGTTACTACTTTTAACCACTTTTAGTTTGTAAATCTTTGTTTGTTTACTACACTACTCACCCAGTTTAGCTACTTTTATCCAATGTAAAAAACACAATTTGAAATGTTGCTACATAGGACCTAATCCAGGTAGTGGACTGGACCAAAAGATTTGCGTTGACGTTCATCTTGTTGTCCTGGCGTCAGTTAGCCATGCTCCCAGGGAGAGAGCAACGCTCAGTGTAAGATTAATTTAATAAACGTAAATCTCCTTGATAAGCAAAATCACATTCTGCCAGCCATGCCATTTACACAGCCGTTCATACCCCGTTAGACCCATGTCACTCTGCAGATAGCAATAAGGAGCTTCTTTCGGAGGGACACAGACATCAATACAAACCCCAAACTAGAGTAGCCATTTATTGACCATCAAGCAAACTATGATATATCATATAATGGAGAAGCGTGGCAGGGAAAACATTAGTACAGTACACACACAAACAGGCTTATCAACTCCATTAGAGGGGGAGTTGCCTGGGCATGACTAGTCAGACTGAGTTACCATCAGCATTAACTGATTACGCATCCAGCATGTGCCAGCCAGGGAGGAGAAATTGAATGGAGGACATCTCTCTCTGTCTCTGAATCTACTGTATCTCTGTCTACTTCTCCTTCTCCCTTATACTCTCCTTCTCCCTCTTTCCCGCTCCCTCTCTCTCTCATAAAGTAATTCAGAGGTATAGGGCTTTCTTCTGGACAGGTATGATTCAGCCTAGGCCATCTACACGTGTTGGAGGCTTTCAGACAACTGCTGCTGAGGATAGTTAAAGATCTCAGTTCTGATTTCATACAAGTCAACAATTCTTTAATACTCCACAAACAATGTGTTTGATCTCTTTTTTGTTTACAAGAGATCTATTACAGTGTATGACATAGTTATTTTGTTTCTCTTTCACATAGATAAACTTCAACCCATTCAACCAAGAGGACAGTCTGACATGCAAGCAGCTCAGTTGAATGATTGAAGGCTGAGTTTCACAAGAGCATACTCTAATTTCAAAAGACACACAATATGTCATGCTATAAGGTTAGTGTTGGGTCCCATTGTAGGCAGTCAAAAGCACAAGGACAAAACAAAGAAAATGTCTGGAGATTATTTGTCCCATTTTGTTATTTTATTACACCATAAAGTGTTGTATGCAAAGTAGTTGTTTTTGAACTTGTATCACATTTATTTGAAGAAATTGAGATTAATAATTAATTTATTAGTATGTTTTACTTCATTCAAACTAAATAGCTAGAAAGTAGAGCATGTCACCCCGTGGTTGAAGTAGTATTGTCACCCCGGGGTTGAAGTAGACATGTCACCCCGTGGTTGAAGTAGACATGTCACCCCGTGGTTGAAGTAGAGCATGTCACCCCGTGGTTGAAGTAGAGCATGTCACCCCTTGGTTGAAGTGGAGCATGTCACCCAGTGGTTGAAGTAGAGCATGTCACCCCGTGGTTGAAGTAGACATGTCACCCTGTGGTTGAAGTAGAGCATGTCACCCCGTGGTTGAAGTAGACATGTCACCCCGTGGTTGAAGTAGAGCATGTCACCCCGTGGTTGAAGTAGAGCATGTCACCCCGTGGTTGAAGTAGAGCATGTCACCCCGTGGTTGAAGTAGAGCATGTCACCCCGTGGTTGAAGTAGAGCATGTCACCCAGTGGTTGAAGTAGAGCATGTCACCCCGTGGTTGAAGTAGAGCATGTCACCCAGTGGTTGAAGTAGAGCATGTCACCCAGTGGTTGAAGTAGGGCATGTCACCCAGTGGTTGAAGTAGAGCATGTCACCCCGTGGTTGAAGTAGACATGTCACCCCATGGTTGAAGTAGACATGTCACCCCGTGGTTGAAGTAGACATGTCACCCCGTGGTTGAAGTAGACATGTCACCCCGTGGTTGAAGTAGAGCATGTCACCCCGTGGTTGAAGTAGACATGTCACCCTGTGGTTGAAGTAGAGCATGTCACCCCGTGGTTGAAATAGACATGTCACCCCGTGGTTGAAGTAGAGCATGTCACCCCGTGGTTGAAGTAGAGCATGTCACCCCGTGGTTGAAGTAGAGCATGTCACCCCGTGGTTGAAGTAGAGCATGTCACCCCTTGGTTGAAGTGGAGCATGTCACCCAGTGGTTGTAGTAGAGCATGTCACCCCGTGGTTGAAGTAGACATGTCACCCTGTGGTTGAAGTAGAGCATGTCACCCCGTGGTTGAAGGAGACATGTCACCCCGTGGTTGAAGTAGAGCATGTCACCCCGTGGTTGAAGTAGAGCATGTCACCCCGTGGTTGAAGTAGAGCATGTCACCCCGTGGTTGAAGTAGAGCATGTCACCCCGTGGTTGAAGTAGAGCATGTCACCCAGTGGTTGAAGTAGAGCATGTCACCCAGTGGTTGAAGTAGAGCATGTCACCCAGTGGTTGAAGTAGAGCATGTCACCCAGTGGTTGAAGTAGAGCATGTCACCCAGTGGTTGAAGTAGAGCATGTCACCCAGTGGTTGAAGTAGAGCATGTCACCCAGTGGTTGAAGTAGAGCATGTCACCCCGTAGTTGTTTTCTGTTATTACTGGGCTTACAGTCCATCATCAATAAGAGTTCTTTCTGGAAAATAGGCAGAGAAGTGTTGTGCTCTGGTGCTGATCAGAGACTCAAACAAATTTAACAATGACAGAGACAAAATAGACATTACAGAAACGTGAAAAAAATGTACAGAACATTTGAAAAACCTGATTTGCTACATGGTTGCTGTGTGAGACTTCTCAGACAGTGATGTCTGTGGTATTGAGCTGCACTGTCCAAGAGGAGGAGGAGGAGGATCTGAGGCTGGAGAGGGGGCACAGTCTCTATGCTGTGAGAGGACCAGACCTGCCCCTCCATCAATCACTCCATCCCAGGCCCGGCCAGAGAGCCTGTCTACCCACACAGACTTCTCTCTACTACTTCTCTATCTTTATTTCTCTCTACATACCCCAGCCTCCTTTACACTCTCCTCTATCTATTTATTTCTCTCTCTCTCTCTTTCTTTCTTTCTTTCTTTCTCTTTCTTTCTTTCTTTCTTTCTTTCTTTCTTTCTTTCTTTCTTTCTTTCTTTCTTTCTTTCTTTCTTTCTTTCTTTCTTTCTTTCTTTCTTTCTTTCTTTCTTTCTTTCTTTCTCTCTCTCATCCTCTGTCATGATGGATGATACAGCCACCTCCAATTCTCTAAATATGAGCCAGAGAAGGAGGATAGGGGAGATGAATCATAAGCACAGGGCTGCCAGTCAGTCAGCCAGGCAGTCAGTGTGGGAGCCTCCTCCAGGGGATGTCCCCCCCTGCCATAGAGGGGAGGAGAGGCATATGGATGTGTCTAAACTGGGATCACAAAGTGAGCAGTCTATAGCGGTCCCTGCCGTCAGTGTCACTCCTGTCGTCTCTGGTATTAATACATTTATCAGCACTGAGCTTATGTTCTGCAGGTGTGCTGTAAAACTCAACAGATTGTCAAAGTCTTACATTGGGATTAGAAGTGGTTTAGACGAAGTAAGCATGGGGTAAACTTGAGGGATAATCTAAAGGCACAGATTATCTAAAGGCACAGAAATCCCACTGATGCCCTCCTCTCGCTCTGCACACTCATCTGAGTTGAAAAATTGAGTGACTTATGGAAACTTGTAAATACTTGCTCATCGTATAGTTGTGTTAGAGCTAAATCTAATTGAAGAGGCTAGTGGACTTCAGGTTTCTGCTCCTCCCTCCTCAGTATCAATTTAAAGATCCCCAATAAAATAGAGCCCATAGGAAAGTCTCTGCCAAACAAAGATCACTTGTTTATTTCAAATGTGTTCTCCAACAACTCTTCTGCTCCTTCTCTCTCATCTGGTTCGATAGCCAGTGATACTAGACTACCTCTGTAGGGCAGAAAACAGATTTGCTTGGGACAGATACCAGATGGAGCCTAAGAGTCCCAAGAGGCTGACAAGTGCATGGCACTGATCCTTCTGTAAACTATGTAGGAAGGAACACGTGGATATACATATGACTAACAGGGCCTCATAGGATATTCTCTGTGAAATAACATACCAACAAGTGCTAATTTATATGGGTCAATGTTTATTTTGTCTCCTTCATAGTCTCTGATCAGCACCAGAAAGAACTCTTATTGATGATGGACTGTAAGCCCAGTAATAACAGAAAACAACCACGGGGTGACATGCTCTACTTCATGTGCAGTCTCTTATCAAACTTACTGTTTTGTCTGAATTATTGTTATTGTGACTTTCTACAGTGTAGATTGATGCTGTGGAGCATTGGAACCAATTTCATGAGTGAAAAACAGGGCTTCATTTACTAGTGTGTCCCAGCTACTAGCCTGGAGCAGGAAAAGCTTGTTTGTGTAGTGAGCTGAGTGTGAGTCAACCACAGGAGGATTGGCTTGCTTTGTGCATGGTACACAGCATATTTATGTATTTCCCTCAATTTTAATTTGTGAAATGTGCTGTTCACTGCCTCAGATTTAAAGCATTGGTCTAAATCAGAACAACAGACATCAAGGGGGGGGATTTGTTCCTGGTACTTAGAGATCCTGTCTCTGGTGATGTTGGAGAAGATTGTTCCACAAAACAACTCAAATCAGCATAACAATGTGCCCTTGCAATCTCATACATTTACACAACTGGTATGTGCTGCATTGATGAACTATACAATCATTTTATGGGTCTGTCTGGGTTATGCGTACGTACACCAGCCAAGCCCAGTGAAACAGATGAAGCTGAGTGCTACATGCCTCCAAGCCTCCACTGTTCCACCCCTCTACCGCAGCACACTCCCTCTGTGCGGTACCATCTGCTGTTTAGATAGACTTTGACCTGTGTCTGCCCCGCGAGCCGCAGTACACCACCAGGGCATCCCCATCCAACCCCATGCCCCTCTGGCGCATGGTGCTCAGGGAGAAAGAAGAGGGGTTCATTGTGTCTCTCCAGTTTGGGAGGGGTAGACCCCAGCCCCTTCGGCCCTGTCAGCTCCCGTCGACTGGTCCTCGGTCCCTGCAGAGAACGTTGTTCAGACGATGCACCTTTCTTTGTCACCAGAAGCACATAATATGATATTAATGCATCAGAATGTCGTACTGTAACCATATCAGGAGAATAGGGCTGACAGCTGCACGTCCAGGGGTCTGGTCGCACCTGGATGATGTCAGGAAGGAAGCCGCCCCCTTTCATTTTCCCAAATGTGTGAAATGTTTTCTATTATGTACTGTACTTATGATTGTGAAATATTTTATTTTTTTTTGTTTCATTTCATTGATCATTTATTTTTGTTGTTGTTTTTTTATCAAGGTGATCAGTTACTGTAATGGCATTGTGTCTCTGAGGGGTCACAACCAAAATTCAGACACATCGTGTTCTATTAATTCAGAATCCCTATTCAAATCCTATTTTAAACCTAATGCTCCATATAGACCATTCGATTTACAGTCAACTGGCTTCACGTGATCATGTAGCTACATATGTAGCATCTTAATTTGATCCCCCAGTTGCAAAATTCCAGTGTGTTCAAGGTTTAAAAAGGCTTCTAAAGTTAGTAATTTCCACTTAAAAGAGTGATTTGCCCTATCAAAAAATCTATCAACCCTTATGGAAATGTCCATTAATTATAATCCACACAATAATTCACCTGATTTTCCTACTGTGAGAAACTGGTCAAATTAAGATCTGACATCTGTACAACCCTAACAGTGCTCCTACAGGAGTGTAGGAGCACTGTGCCCTCTCTCCCCTGACCTGGATCCCCTCCTCTCCTCCTCTCCTCCTCTCCTCCTCTCCTCCCCTCCTCCTCTCCTCCTCCCCTCCTCTCCTCCTCTCCTCCTCTCCTCCACTCCTCCTCTCCTCTTCCAGGGCTGTTTGTGGGCCACATTAGCATTACCCTCCATCTCTTTGAACCTGTAATGTAGTTAATTTAGAGGAGAGGGGGATGATGTATAAACCACTTAAGTGAAAACGTATGTGTCCTACTAATAAGTAATTACAATGAAGGGAGAAATAAATAAACATTAATTCTGCCTACATAGGGGTTTTAACTGTGGCCTGTTGGAGGGGATTTGTTTGGAGTAAAGAGCTGTGTGTGGATGAGAGTGGCTTATCTGGTACTGTAAAGTGGGTCTGAGACTCATCATCTCTAAATAGCATTAGGTCAAGAAGCAAGTTTTCAAAGGGGTAATCAGTTGAAACAATAACAAAGTGTTTCCCCACCACTGTTTTGGTAAAAAGCTGAGGGATGGGGCTGGAGAAATGTATCCACTTTCAAATTCAGAGACAGGAGCTATGAGTGAAAGGACTGACCAGCCATGATATCAAACGTATAGTTTTAACCGTGTTAATTTACATTTACTTTGTTCACAGACATTGGAGTAAAACAAGCTTATAATAATCAATGGGTGTATATCATTAACCCTTTAGACCCCAACATAATTCTAGAACTCTGCTGTAGATGATTGAGAATTTTAAAGATAAATCTAATTTTCTCACACACTTCAAACAGACATAGCTCAAAAACAAAAAACAAATGACAATTACAAGTTAACTTAGTATTAATATGACACCACATTCATGTCAATAGGAATAACACAAATTGTGTTGCAAACAACTATTCAGAGACTATTTCAAAATGTAGGTAATCTCTCTCAATAAGATTTAGTACAGACCAGGCCCGACACAAAATGTGGAAATAGTAGGCTGCTTTGACAACAATGCAGTGAATGCAATAAGTATCAGATAGAGACAGATAAAGAGAGAAGATACAAAACACCACAACTGTTCAGAGACGATAAAACATTCATATTTCACAATGTCACTTTAGTGTTTGCGTTTAGCCTACAACATGGAACTTCTGGAAGCATGGCCCATCCTGCAAAGTAGCAAAGAACACGTAGAACACCCAAAGGAGGTTTTACACATCTCCCACTCTTTACCTTGCGTCCACTCCGGATGCACACCACACACCCTCTCTTGCGCCCTTCAAACTTCACCTGCTTTCAAATGAGTTAAAACTTGGTCTACACGGCCTGGTGCCACACTCTTGCCTCCCCTCTTCCTGCCACTGTAGCCATATCACAAAGTGAATGCACAAGCTGCATTTTGAATGCCTTCGGGGTCCCCCACACAATGTACGCATTTATGATGGGAATGTTGATTATACCCCAAAACACATACACTCTTAGAAAAAAAAGGTACTATCTAGAACCGAAAAGGGTTCTTCGGCTGTCCCCATAGGAGAACCCTTTGAAGAACCCTTTTTGGTTCCAGGCAGAACAATATTGGGTTCTATGTAGAACCCTCAGTGTAAAGGGTTCTACAAAGAACTCAAAAAGGTTCTGCCTGGAACCAAAAAGGTTCTGCCTGGAACCAAAAAGGTTCTGCCTGGAACCAAAAAGGGTTCTTCAATGGGTTCTCCAATGAGGACAGTCGAAGAACCCTGTTAGGTTTTAGATAGCACCTTTTCTTCTAAGAAAAAAAACCCTTTTTGGTTCCATGTATAACCATTTTGGGTCCCAAAATAGTTCTACGTGGAACCAAAAATAGTTATTCAAAGAGTACTCCTACACTCTTAGAAGAAAAAGAGCTGCTCTCTGCACCGGTGCCCAGTCCGGGACCGCCGTTCAGTCCAGCTCCTGGTCCGGAGCCTCCTGCCGTGCCGGTGCCCAGTCCGGGACCGGCCATCAGTCCAGCTTCCGGGTAGCCCGGCTACATGCCTGGAGCCCTCCTTTGCGCCGGTGCCCTGTCCGGGAATGGCAGTCCACCCTGCTCCAGAGCTGGAGCCTTTAACTGTGCCGGTGCCCAGTCCGGGACCAGTCGCCGACCCAGCTCCATGGTTGGAGCATTCAACTGCTCCAACCCCTGGCTTCTCTATGGTTGTCTAGGTCAGGGCCTGACAGTAGAGTTCTAGCGAATAATTAATAAAAGGAGGACCAAAGCACTCTTTATATAATTAATAAAAGGAGGACCAAAGCACTCTTTATATAATTAATAAAAGGAGGACCAAAGCACTCTTTATATAATTAATAAAAGGAGGACCAAGGCACTCTTTATATAATTAATAACAATTATTTGTATGGCATGTTCAATGGAAACAAAGTTAAAAAAAATGTTTTGGCTGCATGGCCTTAGTAAGGGAGGACAAAGATTTGATAAATTACTCTAACCTTCATTTTGGTGGCTAGTTAGCTGGTTGTCAATGGCTAGCTAGTGAAAGTGACAGCTGAGGTTGACGCTTCGTGAGCGCAGCCCAAATTTACCGCTACACACAACTTTTCTTGCCTGGCAGACTAACTAGCTAGCTAGCTATAGCAAGCAGCTTGGGCCGTTTCCATATGAATTACATCGGTAGAAACAAGGCAAAACAACCAACTAGTTAGCTGACTATATAAAGCTAAACACTGGAACTTTTTCCATGAGACAGAGCGCAATCATTCGAGCTCCACCGCTGATGTGCTCGCCTGTACCAACCAAGTTATCATGACAGGATTTGCTAATCTGTGAGCTATTCCCCGAGTTTCACAGCATCAAACATCGACAACACCAAGCATATATCTGCAGTTTACTTATTTCACTCACCTTGACATCATTGCTTTTCAAAGTGCAATGACGTGTCCAAATCCGCATCACCAACTAACATAGATAAAGCCTCTTTCACAGTGAAAAGTCTTGTCTGCTTCAGAGCTGCCATTTTGAGTAATGAAGTTAAACATTTTTGGGAAAAGTCAAATGACAGCCTACCCAATTTCCGGTTTCTGGTTGATGACAACAGCCACGTGAATACAACAACAGGTTATTAGCTAGTTAATTTTGCGATTTTGACACAAATATTATTGTTAGAAAAACAAGGCAGTTCACGGCCGCTGTAGTAATTTAATGAAATGCCGTCGACGGCCACTATGGGTTCTAAAGGGTTCTATAGGTTCAAAAGTCCAACTTATTGTGAGTCGTAGTGTAGATATTATACCTGAACACGTGCACTCACATAGGCATCCAATAGAGATGATGTAGTAGAGGAAATTAAGTAACTGGGAGAGCTGGAAGGACAGAGAGAGAGTGCGAGAGAGAGCGAGAGAGTGCGAGAGAGAGAGAGAGAGAGAGAGAGAGAGAGAGAGAGGGATGCCTTCATTATCAACCCAAAATAGTTTAATCTTTACATTGGATATAGGGTGATTGACAGGTGAATGTATTTACGCTGTGTCAGAACTTGACACAATACCTGCTGCAGTACCACACCTCTCTTGATGTGATTACTCTAGGGAGACCAGCCATGACTGTTGCTAAGAAACTGTTGCTATAGTTAGAGCTAATGACAGTGAGATAAGTAGATTTGTGCATGACAGTACTCCCAGTAAAGGTGGTGGTGAAAGGTAGTAGGGGAGAGTGAAATGGGGGGTGGGGGGGTGATGGATATAGCTCCATCTGAAGCTTAGGTGTTGAGCAAATTGTCTGCTATGATCAGGGTTGTAAAAATACTGTTGTTTTGATACGATGCTAGCTATAAGTAGAGTTGGCAAATGCATTTGTCATCCTGTGATGATAACGTCAGGAAGAATAGATTGAGAGTAGCATCACATCTTTGTTTCTCCCTCATTAAATACACACTCAAATGTTTTATATATATATTTTTTAAAATTTAACCTTTATTTAACTAGGCAAGTCAGTTACGAACAAATTCTTATTTACAATGACGGACTACACCGACAAACCTCGGACGACGCTGGGCCAATTGTGCACCGCCCTATGGGACTCCCAATCACATCCAGTTGTGATACAGTCTGGATTTGAACCAGGTTGTCTGTAGTGATGCCCCTAGTACTCAAGATGCAGTGTCTTAGACCACTACACCACTTGGGAGCTCCAAATTACATATATTTTGTGGAGAGGACAACTTACAACTCAGACTGTAGAGTTGGTGCTTGAAATATTCCATCAGTCCTAAAGCTCCCAGGCAGCCAAGGCTGATATCCCACTTTGTTCTAGATTTGCCTCTGCACCACTGTCAATAATGCTGTGGGAAAGCTTCACCCCGGCTTTTCACTGTAGTGGATGATAGCTGCTTTCTTCCCTGTGCTTCGACTGTGTATAACCTGTTGGCCAAGTCATTTTGGATACCTTTCTTTTCTCTCTCATTATCCATCCAGCAGACTGTGAGATGTACTTACCATCCAACAGCATCTCCAAACTCACCTCCACTGTTGATGTCATATGGCTGTGTACTGCTAAATCCACCGCAAATTAGTGTGCATGTACTGTATGTATACTCTCCAGGATAACCTGAAATCCCCATGGGATAGATTGATCGGTTTTGATTTCAGCAGACTATGTATGATCTGTGCTGAACATGTTAGATGGATGTGAGAAACATATTGTAAACCACTCTCATATTCTACCTGAAGCCAAATGGATCAAAGTTCAGAATAACTACTGAAGGTGCCATCTTCTCTGTAACTGTTTGAGGTGTACCACAGGATGTTGGTGGCACCTTAATTGGGAAGGATGTCCTCGTGGTAATGACTGGATTGGAATAGGTGGAATGGAATCAAATACATCAAACTCATGGTTTGATGCCATTCCATTGCTCCGTTCCAGCCATTATTATGAGCCGTCCTCCCCTCAGCAGCCTCCACTTTGGTGCACATTACTAACAGAGTATGGCAGTGTGGTTTATCCACGTTGCATAGTACTGGAACTGCTGAGGTGAGACCACAACATAATCATCATGTTCAATAAGAAACAATAAGATAGCAAAGATGGAGTGATATTATGGGGAACTTAACTGATAGATGAAGAGACGTTGATATAAACATGAAGCAACAGGATAATAAGTCACAGCAACACACGTGCTTTGATAATACTTTATTTTCATTCCTGTTTTGTCACAGTTGTCTTCTTGCCCTTAAAAAAAAGCATTGGAGTGAACGACATGCTCGAACAAGAGAGATGGTGGCATATTTTGAGATATAAAATGCAAATATAAGACAGCCATGTGTTTGTCCTTTTTCATCAACGTCATGAGAGATCTCTCTATCTCACCTGTACATCTTATCCTTCCATGTGTCTGTTTTACAGCTTAAAAAGATACTTGAGAAAAAAATAAAAAAAAATCAAGAAATTGATGATGAACCATGTCTGTCCCTGAGGAACGCAGCGACACATACAAAGGTAGGCAGATGAGAAAGGGCACTGCCAGAGCCCAGGAGACATACACGCACACACATGCACGGATGCACTCATACATATATGAGCCTGAGCTGTCATGGAAACAAGATAAGATGATGGAGGGAGAAAATGGCCCCTAGATGAAAGGATAATCCGTGCTCTTTGGAAACAGGAAATTAGTTAGGAGAAGAGGGCCTTGGAGTGTCACTCAAAATGAAATCAAATAAAATGTTGTTTGTCACGTACACAGTTGTCCACAGTATAAAAGATGCAGTTAAATGCTTGCGTGCTAGCCCCTCAACATTGCAGTACAATATAAATATCAACAATAATTTTTACATTGGATAAAAGTAGAGACTCAGAACTAGTAAATGGTATATCATACACTACAGTTGAGGAAGAATGGGAAAGTAATTCTGCTTTGAAAGTTTAACTTTTGAGAAAATGTTTCAAGATGTAATCTGGAGACAGGTGTTTTATACAACAGCCTTCTGTGTTCTCTTTTTGACTCTCTGCATTTGGCAATAATCTCTCTGCAATCAACTTCTTCCGTGACAACAACACTGTTGAGCACTGTTTCTTCCCCCTTCACTGTCATCAGAAGACTCTACAATGTCTGTTTCAATGAAAATGTTTTTCCCTAAATCAGGGATTGCGTCATCGTCAGATTCATTTTCAGAGTCAGCATGGCAAGATCGTCCTCCAGATAGTAGTCCATCACAGCTTTTCCCACTGATCTTTGTTGATAGCGCTATTAACTTCAGGCTAGCAATGTTGAGAGCATTAGCAACACTTTTTCAGTACTTCATGATATCGTAAAAAAAAAACCCCGGAGAATCTCATGTTATAAACAAAATCATGCTAGATGGCAGACCAATCCAAACTCATCTCTCAGCATGTCCAGCCCATCCATTATCTCAGCCAATCATGGCTAGCAGGAAGGTTCCTGTATTTTTCTGTGGCTAAACCAACTAGGCTCATCATTTAACAATTGTATTCGTTTTCACAAGCGTGTATTGGCATACACGTTTGTTATTAACCCTTGGCCTACAATGGTCGTGCCCTGCAGAAATCAAATGCCTATCAAATACAAAAATATTTATATATTTTTAAACTAGAGATATGTTGTTTGCATGGGCTGTGTCTTAATCTACTGTATCCGCCAATATCGCCCTTACGCATCTGTGATGAAAGCTGGCGGAGATAGAGCTGTGTTTGTCAGACCATGAGGCATCCCGAAATGTGGTCTACTCACAAAAACTTCCGTGCCTTCCGAACGGTTTGGCCTACTTTACCACTTTATGGAAAAATATGACTCTCACGAACACGATGGTGTTCTCCCAGTACCAGGTAGATATGGAGATAGCTTAGTGCCTAAGGTGGATAAATACATGTAATCTTTCTTATATATCTCTCAGATATAGGACAGACACTTCAGAATACAATTCCTTTAGATAAAAAAAAAACAACTATCTGTTGTTCCTTGTAGTGAATCTGTTATTCAATGCGTTTTTATTGGCTTATAGCAGTAACGCCAAATTCAATGGTTCATCCAATAAAAGTTAAATATTTTTGTTGTTGATAACTTAAGGGCTTTTAAATTGTAAATCAAATAACTAAATGATCCTTGGTATGACCATCTTTAAAAAATGCCATATGTCAGCTTAGAATCCCACCTCCCTCGGCTTAGACAGGGCTTAGACTCTAGAACCATTCAACTCAACTGTACCCCTGCTCTAAAGTTCACATGTTCCAGAAGCCCAAAACACGGATTTTGATAGAAAATGTATTTTAAAAAACTTTTAAATGCCTCTCTTATGAAGTAGTGATGTGCGGCATATGCCTAGCTTTTTGAAATGGGTCACAAATGATAATTAATTAGAGGAAGGTAGTATGCATAGCAATAAAACTGATGGGGACTCCCGAGTGGCGAAGCGGTCTAAGGCACTGCATCGCCATCCTAGATGCGTCACTACAGACTGGGAGAACCATGAGGCGGCGCCAATTGGGAGAACCATGAGGTGGCGCCAATTGGGAGAACCATGAGGCAGCGCCAGCGTCGTCCGGGTTAGTGGAGGGTTTGGCCGGGTGGGATGTCCTTGTCCAATCGCGCTCTAGCGACTCCTCCTGGCTGAATGGTGTTTCCTCCGACACATTGGTGCAGCTGGCTTCCGGGTTAAGTGAGCAGTGTGTCAAGAAGCAGTGTGGCTTGGCGGGGTCGTGTGTGCAATATAAAATAACAAAAAAAGTAATAAAACTGACACAATAGGATATTCAGTATAAATTATGAATGTGTTATGTCAAGTATGACTGTGTTACAAATATAATGTGGATAGTGTCTTAGTTGTGCAGTTAAATACATATTATTTACAGTAATAGCACAGAAGCATCAACTGTGTGTGTGTGTGTGTGTGCCTTTGTGTTGGTGTGCTTATGTGTAAGGGTTGGATGTGTGGAGAGTCAGTGCAAACATTCTCTAAGGTGCAGATCTGAGCAGGTAGACAGCCACGGTTAGATGGTTAACAGTCTGATGGCCTGGTGGTAAAAGCTGTCTCAGGGCCTGTTGGTCCATTACCCGATGCTCTGATGTCGTTTGCCAGATGGTAACAGAGTTAACAGTCTGTGGCTCGGGTGACTGGAGTCCTTGGTGATCTTCCTTGCCTTCCTCTGACTCAGCTTGGTGTAAATGTCCTGGAGGGCAGGGAACTCTTTCCACTGCAGCCCTGTTGATGCAGAATGCGGGCGTGCTCCCCACTCCTGTTTCCTGTAGTCCACGATCACCTCCTTGGTTTTACTGACATTGAGGGAGAGGCTGTTTTCCTGGTACCGCTCTGCCATGGCTCAAACCTCCTCACTGTAGGCTGTCTCGTTGGCTATCAGACCCACCACCGCTCATCGGAAAACGTATTGATGGAGTTGGAGTTGTCCATGGCCATGCAACCGTGGCTGTAAAGGGAGTACAAGAGGGTGCTGAGCACGCATCCTTGGGTGACACCCATGTTGAGGTTCAGCGTGGCGGAGGTGTTGTTGCCTACTCTCACCACTTGGTGTCTGCCAGTCAGGAAGTCCAGGATCCAGTTGCAGAGGGAAGTCTACAGCCCTGAGCTTAATTATGAGCTTGGAGGGGACTATGGTGAAGGAACAGCATTCTCACTATGGTGTTGAAGGCTGAGCTGTAGTCAATAAACAGCATTCTCGCATGTATTCCTCTTGTCCATGTGGGATAGGGAAGAGTGCAGTGCCATGGCGATTGTGCCATTTGTAGATCTGTAAGAAGTGGTATGCAAATTGTAGTTGGTCCAGGTTGTCAGGTGCGATGGAGCTGATGTGGTCCTTGACCAGCCTCTCAAATTAAATGGTGACAGAGAAATACAGGGCTGTAGTCATGTAGGCAGGTTACCTTTTTTTGCTTGAAACAATGGTGAGAAAAATTGTGAATATGGTGAACATCTTGAAGCATGTGGGGATTACAGACTTGGAAAGGGAGAGGTTGAATATGTCCATAAACACTCCAGCCAGCCGGTTGGCACATGCTCTAAGGACGCTGTGGGGGATACCATTTGGGAATGCTGCTTTGCATGTATTTACACTCTTGAAAGTCTTACTCACGTAGGCCACATAGATCGAGAGCACAAAGTCCTCTTGAGCAGCAGGGGCCCTCGTAGGAGGTTTGGTGTTGTTTACCTTGAAGTGAGAATAAAAAATGTTGAGCGCGTCAGTGTTCGTCACACAGCTAGTTTTAATCTGCGATCGATTGTAATCCTTACCACATGCATCTGGCGTAGTAGCCCTTGAATTGCGATTCCAATTTCTATTCTGTCTTTTTGCATCTTCTATGCATTTCCTGATGAACCCTGTGATTGAGTCAGTGTACTCGTCGATTTTAGTGCAGAGGTGACCCAGTCCACTTGATCAAAACAGTCTAGTAGCATAGATTCTGAATGGTCAGACCAGCATTTAACATATCTTACCACGGCCGCTTTCTGCTTAAGTTTCTGCCTGATTTGTCGAAGGGGGGACTAGGGTGGGGTTTTAGCCGTCTGTAGCCGGAATGTAAACATCTGTGATGTTAACTGATGATAATTATTTTGGGAGGTAGATGGGTCAGCATTTAATTGTCAGGTATTCCAGGTCGGTTTAACAAAATGTCAAAGGGTTTCTAAATTACAACAGTCACACCAAGAGTTGTTGATCATGAAGCATACCCCACCTCTTTTGTTTTTGTCCGACAACTATTTTGTCCTATCCATGCGACGTAGGGAGGACACTGCAGGCTGGCTAGCCAGGTTTAGCACCAAAGGGGAGAGCCATGTTTCAGTGAGGCATAGTACATTAGTCTCTTGTGTTCTGTTGGTAGGAAATCCTCAGCCTGAGCTCGTCCACCTAATTGTCCAGAGACTTAACATTCGCTAGTAAAATACTAGGAAGCGATGGGCGATTTGCCCTTCTGCCCAGTCGTACTAGAACACAGGCTATCATTCCACGTCTCTGGCGGCACCTTTTGGGTATGGCATCAGTTATGACTGCTTTTGGGTTCAGGTATGAAAAGTTGAATTTGAGGTGAGCAACCGACGATCTGATATCCAGAAGTGCTTGGCATTCATAGGAAATAATAGGAGAAATGTTCTGAGCAAAAAAGTATATAACTAACATAAAAAAATAACAAGAAACTGCAAAGATGGTTAAATCTCCACCAGAGGAGCCAGTGAACTCTGAAACCCTAAATAGCCACACCACGCCTACTGTGGGGTCAGAGGAGAACAAAGTTGACACAGAGTCTCCGGAAATGTCTTCAGAGGAGAAGACAGAAGGGTCAGAGAATGTTGCGGACAAAGCAGCCAAATCCTCACATCCTAAGAAAACTGGAAGCACATCGAGAGCACGGCCGAGTCCTCATCCTCATAATCCACACCGTGCACAAAGACCTCCAAGGATGTGCCTGCCGACCCAACTGGGAGCGAAAAGACCAAGTTAGTCATCCGACTAACAATTGACCCTTCCAGCTTTTCTGGAGCCCCAAAGGCCGCCCCAGAAACAGACAGCCTACCTGGGGATAAACTAATCTCCTGGGGATGGGGACCAGGGGGGTAAGGAGGATCCTCTTCTGGCCAAGAGGGCAGGCCTGTTACTCAGGATGACTACTCTCTGCCTAGGGAGGATAAAGACAACGTCTCAGGAGCTAGCCCTTCGGATTCTGGGGAGAAGGCCCCCCTGGTCAACAACACCACTGAGGACACTTCCTTCAACGAGTCTCACAGTGTGAGCTCCACGGAGGAATCCCTGGGGACTGAGGAAGATGGAGGAGGTTACAGTGGGCAACAGTCAGGGGATGCAGACTAAGAGTAAGAGAAAAGTCAGAGGCCTACCAATGGGAATGGAGAGGAGAAGCACCACAGTGTTAACCTGGAGAGCCCAGAGATTACCGTCATCCTAGACAGCACTATGGAGTCTGACTACCAGTCCAAAGTCAACGACTACAACTCAGATTGGCCCATCTTCTACCGTTTGGGAACCACTTATCTAGCTTTACTGGCGAAATGCACATGAGGGGATACTTCAGGGGTACTCATGTAGAGCAAAATATACTTGGTGGTACAGTAATCAAAAATGTTTTGAAACCACTGCTCTAGGTAGGTTTACTGGTAAAACGCATGAGGGGATACTTCAGGGGTACTCAGGTAGAGCAAAATATACTTGGTGGTACAGTAACAGAAAAAGGTTGGGAACCACTGCTCTAGGTCCAGATGCATATTTGTAATATGAGCCCCTACCTTACCTATAGGCAGAATGTTTAGCTAGATGCAATTTAGTTGTTGTATTTAAAATGGTTAGTTTACCTTACTACACAACAAATCTGTGTGTGTTAAAATAAAAATAGTTGTGAGTGTTATATCTGTGTTGATTCTCGTGGGGTTAGCACAAGTGGGATTGAGATTGACACCACCTGCAGTGAATAAATTAAGTAATATTTGAGTCAGAGTACACATTTATGGATGAATTCAATGTATACCATAACTTTTCTAAACTAATCCAATCTGTAAGTGGTTGAACTTATTTCACCCGTTATTGATATGGTTGTTCCAGTTTAGTTGATTTAGGTAGTCTCATTTATCAATCTTCCCTACCTTGGCAGTCATTCGAACTACAGATTTCAGGCAAGTATTCAGACTTTTTCAATATTTTGTAACGTTACAGCCTTATTCTAAAATGTATTAAATTGTTTTAAGTCTTCTTGGGTATGACACTAAAAGCTTGACATACCTGTATTTGGGGATTTTCTCCCATTCTTCTCTTCAGATCCTCTCATGCTCTGTCAGGTTGGACAGGGAGCGTCGCTGCACAGATAATTTCAGGTCTCTCAAGAGATATTTGATCCGTTTTAAGTTCGGGCTCTGGCTGGGCCACTCAAGGACATTCAGAGACTTGTCCTGAAGCCACTCCTGTGTTGTCTTGGCTGTGTGCCCTGAATTGCTTTCCTGTTGGAATGTGAACCTTCACCCCAGTCTGAGGTCCTGAGCGCTGTGGAGCAGCTTTCCATCATGAATCTCTCTGTACTTAGCTCCGTTCATCTTCCCCTCGATCCTGACTAGTCTCCCAGTCCATGCCGCTGAAAAACATCTCCACAGCATGATGCTGCCACCACCATGCTTCACCGTAGGGATGATGCCAGGTTTCCTCCAAAGGTGGCTCTTGGCATTCAGACCAGAATCTTGTTTCTCATGGTTTGAAAGTCTTTAGGTGTCTTTTGGAAAACTCCATTCTGGCCTTCATGTGCCTTTTACAGAGGAGTAGCTTCCGTCTGGCCACTCTACCATAAAGATCTAATTGGTATAGTGCTGCAGAGATGGTTGTCCTTCTGGAATGTTCTCCAATCTCCACAGAGGAACTCTGGAGCTCTGTCAGAGTGACCATCGGGTTCTTGGTCACCTCCCTGACCAAGGCCCTTCTCCCCCGATTGCTTAGTTTGGCCATGCAGCTAGCTCTAGGAAGCTTCCTGGTCTTGGTGCTTCCAAACTTCTTCCATTTAAGAATGATGGAGGCTACTGTGTTCTTGGGGACCTTCAATGCTGTAGAAATGTTTTGGTACCCTTCCCCAGATCTGTGCCTCGACACAATCCTGTCTCGGAATTCAACTGACAATCCCTACCACCTCATGGCTTGGTTTTTGCTCTAAAATACACTGTAAACGGTGAGACCTTATATAGACAGGTGTGGCCCTTTTCAAATCATGTTAAATCAATTGAATATACCCCAGGTGGACAATGAAGTTGTAGAAACATCTCAAGGATGATCAATGGAATCAAGATGCACCTGAGCTCAAGTTTGAGTCTCACAGCAAAGGGTCTGAATACTTACAGTGCTGCTCGAAAGTTTGTGAACCCTTTATTATTTTCTATATTTCTGCATAAATATGACCTAAAACATCATCATAAATATGACCTAAAACATCATCATAAATACGACCTAAAACATCATCATAAATATGACCTAAAACATCATCATAAATATGACCTAAAACATCATCATAAATATGACCTAAAACATCATCATAAATACGACCTAAAACATCATCATAAATACGACCTAAAACATCATCATAAATATGACCTAAAACATCATAAATACGACCTAAAACATCATCATAAATATGACCTAAAACATCATCATAAATACGACCTAAAACATCATCATAAATATGACCTAAAACATCATCATAAATTCGACCTAAAACATCAGATTTTCACACAAGTCCTAAAAGTAGATAAAGAACCCAAATAAACAAATGAGACAAAAATATTATACTTGTTCATTTATTTATTGAACAAGTATAATGATCTACATCTGTAAGTGACAAAAGTATGTGAACCTTTGATTTCAGTATCTGGTGTGACCCGCCTTGTGCAGCAATAACTGCAAGTAAACGTTTACGCTAACTGTTGATCAGTCCTGCACATCGGCTTGGAGGAACTTTAGCCCATTCCTCCGTACAGAACAGCTTCAACTCTAGGATGTTGGTGGGTTTCCTCACATGAACTGCTCGCTTCAGGTCCTTCCACAACATTTAGATTGGAATAAGGTCAGGACTTTGACTCCAAAACATTAACTTTATTCTTCTTTAACCATTCTTTGGTAGAACGACTTGTGTGCTTAGGGTCGTTGTCTTGCTGCATGACCCACGTTCTCTTGAGATTAATTTCACAGACAGATGTCCTGACATTTTTCTTCAGAATTCAATGGTATAATTCAGAATTCATTGTTCCATCAATGATGGCAAGCTGTCCTGGCCCAGATGCAGCAAAACAGGCCCAACCATGATGCTACCACCACCATGTTTCACAGATGGAATAAGGTTCTTATGCTGGAATGCAGTGTTTTCCTTTCGCCAAACATAACGCTTCTCATTTAAACCAAAAAGTTCTATTTTGGTCTCATCCGTCCACAAAACATTTTTCCAATGGCCTTCTGGCTTGTCCAGGTGATCTTGAGCAAACTGCAGACGGGCAGCAATGTTCTTTTTGGAGATGAGTGGCTTTCTCCTTGCAACTCCGCCATGCACACCATTGTTGTTCAGTGTTCTCCTGATGGTAGACTCATGAACAGCCAATGTGAGAGAGGCCTTTAGTTGCTTTGAAGTCCAAACTCTTTAGAGATGGTTTTGTAACCTTTTCCAGCCTGATCCTCAGAAAATCTCCTTTGTTCGTGCCGTGGTACACTTCCACAAACATGTGTTGTGAAGATCAGACTTTGAGAGATCCCTGTTCTTTAAATAAAACAGGGTACCCACTCACACCTGATTGTCATCCCATTGATTGAAAACACCTGACTAATTTCACCTTCAAATTAACTGGGAATCCTAGAGGTTCACATTCTTTTGCCACTCAGTGTAATTTTGGATAATTTTCCTCAATAAATAAATGACCAAGTATAATATTTTTGTCTCATTTGTTTAATTGGGTTCTTTATCTACTTTTAGGACTTCTGATGATGGTTTAGGTCGTATTTATGATGATGTTTTAGGTCGTATTTATGATGATGTCTTAGGTCGTATTTATGATGATGTTTTAGGTCATATTTATGATGATGTTTTAGGTCGTATTTATGATGATGTTTTAGGTCATATTTATGTAGAAATAAAGAAAACAAACTTTCAAGCACCACTGTATGTAAATAAGGTATTTCTGTTTTTTATTTGTAATACATTTGCAAAAAAAATGTAAAAACCTGTTTTTGCTTAGTCATTATGGGGTATTGTGTTTAGATTGAGTATTTTTATTTATTTATTCATTCAATTTCAGAACAATGCTGTAACTACAAAATGTAGAAAAAGTCAAGCATTCTGAATACTTTCTGAATGCACTATATATATATATGTATAACACTTTGCAAGCCAACACAGCGTGACTTACCTCTGTGGCATACAAACTAGGAATTTCAGACGAACTGTAAGAGGGTAAAACTAGGCTGTCAGGTATTGTCAAAAAAAGCAATGTATTGTCATAAGTAATTACATTTTTATGATAAAATTCACTTAGGCACTCACTTGAAGGCTATTTTTTTATTTGACCAGGTAAGCCAGTTGAGAACTAGTTCTCATTTACAACTGCGACTGGACTGAAAGCCATTGAATGCAACAATCATGTCTCTGTCATGAGCAAACACAGTCATGGGTGGTATTGGAAGCTGTCAAATCTTTTTGCCCGCACGGGCGCTGCAGACTGCTGTATCGGTCTGCTAATAAAGGACTATTAAAGGCCCAGTGCACTACTTTTCTGGGCTAGGATTTAGGCTATAGGCTAACTATGAGCACCGGGGCAAACTAACACAGCAGTTGATTCACTCACGGAATGGTGGCCAATGTTCGTTAGTTTGGTTCTTTCCAAGAAGTGGTCGTTCGGCTCTAACCGAGCAGGGGTCGTTAGAACGGCTCTACCCGAGCAGGGGTAGTTAGTTTGTCTCTACCCGAGCAGGGGTCGTTAGAACGGCTCTACCCGAGCAGGGGTAGTTAGTTTGTCTCTACCCGAGCAGGGGTCGTTAGTTCGGCTCATTAGTCAATGGCTTGTCCGGTAGTTGATGGCTAGTTTGGTTGTCTAGGGCAGGTCGCCGGCAGTCCCTCGCTCCGCACCGGCCCGGCTACGTGGTAGTGTTGGGTGTAGCCTCTCGCAGCTGTTTCGGGCATGTCCCTCTTGCCTGTAGAAGCAGGACACTGGCCAACAATTTGAGTCACACTCACACGCTGGAAATAAGCGCTCCTTTAGTAGTGCTATAGTGTATGTTGTATGAGTTGAGCTCTTGGTAGCCTGGCTCGGTTGTTGGTGGAAGCTTGCTGGGCGGTCTCTTGCTCTGTGCAGGGCCTACTGAGTTGTAGCTTTGGGTGTAGACTCTTGCAGTTGCATCTGGAGGAGCAGCGCGCAGCAGCACCAGGTGGACCTCCATCTGTTGAGAGGTCTCCGGTCCCAATCACACTGAAGGTAAGTTCCTTTTAACTCTAGTTCTAGGGCGTGTTTAGCAATTAGTTTGGGGAAGGAGGAGGTGATAGGGAATTGGCAACAGCTGTCTCAAATCAATGTAGTCCATTCCATTCTGGGGAATCACAGCACACCATGCAAGCAAACAAACAGTTCATGCAATTCACTTTCACATGTGAGAACGTCAGACATTAAGTAAAAGGCAATTGTAAACTCACAGCACACACGATTAGAAGGCACTCAAATACTAAGACCTGTTGATACGCAATATAACAAGAATGTCAGTCTCTAGTTTAGTGAGAGTCAGTGTCACAGTGAAACTTCCTCACATCTCACCACACTACTGGAGTTTTAGTGATGGGGACTTTCAGTCTGGCTGGTGCTTGGGGTATAGCTGAGCTTTAACTGGTGGGGTGAAGACCCTTCCTCTGTGCAGGGTACACAGACCAATATCAAACCAGAGATGCTTTGAGGGACTCTGCTCCCTCTACATTTTAGTCATTTTGCAGACGCTCTTATCCAGAGCAACTTACAGTTAGTTAGTGCATACATGTTCATACTGGTCCCCCATGGGAATTGAACCCACAACCCTGGCGTTGCAAGCAACATGCTCTACCATAGGAGACCTTGATTCTCTAAATCCTGTCCAGCATTCCAGGTTGCTTTGACAGCCCAGGCCAGCTCTAGGTGAGACAGATCACAATCACGTCTTTTTGTAACAGCAGACTAAAGGGCTGATTTTGTATTCCGGGATCCTTCCCTGTCTCCTCACATGTGACTGAACGAGAAAGAGAGGGAGTGTGCGAGGGAGGGAGGGAGAGTGAGAGAGAGGGAGGGAGAAAAGTAGAGATAGAAAGAGGGAGGGAGGTACGGCGGGAGTGTGTCTGAGAGAGAAAGAGAGAGGCTAAATCTAATGCAATGCTGCAGAGTGCTGTGACAGCCTAGGCATTTATTTGAGCAGAGACGGCTGCTGTAGCAGGAAGGACGCAGCAGCGCTCACCAGTGTACTGTCAGTCACTGCCTCCGCCCAGCCACGCCACGACCACACCACTGGGGACGCCTAGAGGGGGAGGCACACGGGACGCACACCGGGAGGAACCACTACACCTCACACATGCCACCAACAATACGACTCTTGGAATACACTGTCTATTTTTTCTTAATCTTCCCTTAGAGTTTGTCTCTTTACACCCCTCCTCTTCTCCTCCTGCTCTATCCATCTCCTCCCCTCCTCTGCTATTTTCCTCCTCCGCTTCTGTTTGAAGGGGGATTCATCTCAAGAGGGAGCGTGGCTTGAATGAGAATCAGCTGCTGGATCTCTCCAGGTCAGGCAGAGAGGAAGTACCAGTAGATACCTTGAGGGGCATCCTCTTCATCCCCAGATCCTCTATCTCTATCTCCCTGGGACTTCTCCTGCCCTCCTCTCTCCCTAGAGGTCCTGCCCTGCCCTGTCTTAAGACCCTCAGCCAGGGTAAAGAAACCAGTGGACGTGTTGATATTGTGTTACTGAGAGGAAGAGCAGTTGTGTTCAAATCTAGGCCTCAAGCTGTTTTGATTCTTCCTGGCACACGGCTGAATTCGAAGAGTTAAAAGGAGTAAACTCATTCGATCTTGAGTTTTGTTTTCAGTTTTACTTTGCTGCTGCCCTAACAGCACTTAGAAGAAACAGAATGAACTAAAGTGAGTTGACACTGTGCTCAGAATATATTGGAGCTGGAGAAATATAAATACAGATATTTCTTTTTCACAATCTTTTTCTCTGATAATGAAATTGTGCATCCTTCCTCAAGCATTCTGAGAGCACTTAAGAGACCCTGTACAACTCTGTGCATATTAACTATGTTAACTGGACATTTCCTTGCACCGGTGAGTGACTTTCACGTTTAAAATGTTCATGTAAAATCTACGCTGAATTTAGAATGTGTTGCAAACACAGCGTACACGTCTCTTTTTTTCATTAGTGGGTTGTCATGTGTGTGAACATGACTTGGTGTATTATAGGAAAAGACAGTGTCAGCAGTTGCCCCTGACTGAACATGTGTGTTTGTCATGCATTTAGTTGGGTAGGCTGTGGAACAGTCAGTCTGGGCTTATAAGTCATATTGTGCCACTATCTTCTGTGTTTGTGATCAATTTTACAACAATATGATTGGCGTGCGCTGCAAATGTTCAATGACTTGCTGCTTTAACAGTTTGTTTTCTTGCTGAGTGCTGGTGGAGAGAGATTGTGCCAACTATAGGAAACACCAGGAAATATCTGTTTTTTTTTTACCAAATTTCACTACCCTGGAATGACCCACCTATTGAGTTATTGCATTAGTGGTGCAGTAGTTCCCTTGTCTGGTAAAAGCCCTAGATGGCTGGCAGGTGATTGTAAACCAGTTTCAGTACATACACTCTTGCTCTCCTTCAATGGCATCCTAGCTATAGGAAAATAACTACATTATTACTCATCAAAATGTGTGATGCGTACACTGTCATCCTGACAGAGCGGTTCGCAAGAAGCCAAACTCCTAGCTGCCTGAAAGCCCTTTTATTGGTGGAATGGCTCTGGAAGCACATTCTCTAGTCTGTCACAGTAAGTGTTGTCTCTCTGAAAACCTTCAACTTATTCAGTATGTTGTACAGTTGGGTAGGAGGACCGGGCACAATAGAGAGTTTGATGGTGACGTTTTTTTCAAGGAAAGCTTGTTGTTGAGGGAATTATTTAAAACAAAGTGAATGGTAACTGAGAGGTTTCTTTCAAGTATTTGAAAGAAAAAATAACTAATCAAAGCCAGGTCTGATTTGTACAGAATGATCATCTTGACAAGCACCACCTTGATGCTATTGGTGTCCCTGCCTCCCACCCGCTTCCACCCCACCTCTCATCACACCTACTGTAATTACATATTACTATAATCACCATGTACATGAGACACTGAGGATTCACCTCACTATAATACACGGTTGCTAAAAGTAGATGCCTGGTCTCTGTGTACTCTGTCTAGGTGTCTGGAGAGCGGTCGGTTGGTGGGCGGTTTCTATTTACCACAATCACACTTGTTTGACACCCTCTATGGAGATAAGAGGGGAGCACCTCGCAGCTCACACATGCTCAGATTTTGTTTGTCTATAATCAGGAGGTCTAAGATACTGGATGAGACGTTAAACTCCCCCTGGGAGGGTACACACTGAGGCTTGGGGTTGGGAGGGTGTGTGGTCCCCTTGATGGCCTTTAAATGAGTCTCAAAGCAGAGAGGAAGTCCTTACAGCTGATTAAGTTATTAGTAATACTATTAGTAATACATGTTTTGCTCATGCATAATGGATCACCAGCATCATCTGCCTGGATCTTCTAAACCTGAGGGAACAGGATTCATTCAGTAATATCGTGGCAGTCCTCGCTCAAATAGGCCATCAGAAATCCATAAACTACTTTACTTTCAATGCGAATACTGTATGCATAGATCTGAACACACTACACTTGAAAACACCAGTCCAATACTATCTGTTGTTGGATAAACCATTTAAAATCAATCACGATAATAATAATGACATAGTAGTAGGTCATACGCTTATGAAGTGCAGATAAGAAATACCCAATTATCAACACAGGCACTGTATGTAATGGAGTCACTCGACCCCAATTCTGACTAACAATCTAAAGTTTCATTGTTTACTGTAGATGCTATACACTCTGGTTAAAAATAAAACGATTTTCAAATGACTGTTCCTTTCTCTTTTCACAAAACCACCCCAACGTGGAACTGGCAGTGTGCCAGCAGTGAACAATTGAGTGTCAGCCATTCTTTAGAAGCTTAATCCAGCTCAAATCCCACACAGGTAGCACTAGTCTCAGAAGCAAGCATATGTGGCATATATTATTGAACAAGCAAAACAATTGGAACAGTATCAAATAATATGAAGGGAACAGGGGCCCAATGGTAGACCTCAAGGGTGAGCTGCAACTGGCTTCCATCAGAGGAGAGAGGGCTTATAACATGGCGTTCTCATGGAAGGCTTCTAAGATGTTGTTATAAGACATTAACTTAGAGCAGATTTTTGAAGACATATCTATGCTATAATGGCAATTCATGTTTGCAGAACCATTGCTGTTTGTTTGTCTGTGTATTTTCTTTCTTCACACTTTATCACTCCTCTGTAGGACTAGTTCCGTTGTGATATCACTCCTGTTTCAGGAAAGTGTGGAGAGCTATAAGGCAACAGGCACATTTCAATAACAAAGTGGGAAGCCTTGGCCTGGTGACTCCACGGGGGCTCAGTGAGGTGAGCACCCAATCCTGCATTGAGCTCCTTGTTGTCAGTCCGATCTGACAATGATGCATTGCCAGGTTAGCATTTATGATGGAGGTGTGGTGCCAAGGAGAGCAACAGACCCACTCCTTCTGACAAGCTGACCTGAGGACAGAAGGTTGTCTTTAAAAAGACTCAAACCACACCAAAAATACATGATGGTGAGTTGGACTATGGACAGTAATTCCAGCCTTTCAAGGCAAGACTGGCATAGTAAAACTTGAGGAATGTGGGTAGTCCTGCACAGAACCTGTGTAACTTCCAGAGTTCTACGATACTGTAGGTGAGGGGGAGGGAGGGCTCCTGTCATGTATGTGTTGTTACTTCCTGATGATGATCAAGTGGACAGGACAAGGTTTTTCATCTACTTGACTGTATCTCATGGTGGAACTGAACGTGCTATTGGGTGTATCCTCCATTGGTTTCTGATTAAGGCATTTTATGCCTCATACATCCGTTTGACAGATTCAGATTAGAGAGAGAGAGAGAGAGAGAGAGAGAGAGAGAGAGAGAGATAGAGAGAGAGAGAGAGATTACCAATGTATGACAGAAGTGAGATGGTGGAGGTAATAAACTGCTCCCACCCTGACTCACCTCTCTGTCTGTGGTTATCTGCCCACCATCTGAGCAGAGATTGCCTCTGATGATAACTAAGGCTGATGATGGATGGGAGGGAGTCACAGAGGCAAACTGGTATGTGCATATAGCTAATGGAGAATTATTACATTTGCCTGTTCAGATCCACCAATATTTAATGATTGGAACCTCTAAAGAGCCTTAGTTAGTAAACATTCACCAACAGTACAGTATAATCTACAGATTATAGATAATAAAGCAACAGGAGCTTTGGAAATGTATCCATTTATAGAATTTGGGGAATGGATGGGGTTAGCGCCTAAAATCTAGACAGGGTAAAGCATGTTTAAAAATCTAAACACGTCCAGACTTGTCCTAGACACGATAGCACACATGGTAGTCCTGGAAGGAGCCTCAACCTCGGGAGTCCTCTGTACCTGAGACCATCTGGAACAGACGAGAGAGAGAGAGAGAGAGAGAGAGAGAGAGAGAGAGAGAGAGAGAGAGAGAGATTAGCTGGGTCTGCCCTTAATTAGTACTTCATCATAATTATAGGCAGACTGCAGACTGACGGCTCTATTTAGACTGACTAAAGAGGGTGAACAGCAGGAAGAGGTTCAACTTCTGAGTGGCAGTAATGTCCGCCCCTGACGGTGGTAGAGGGGAGCTGGGGGTGGCAAGGCTGACAGGGGAGTCAGGTGTGTAAGATGGAAAGGCGAAGGCAAAAAAAAGAGTAGCTACTAAGAATAATTTGTACCTAGTTTAGTAGCACTCACTTTCAATGGCCATTATATAATATAATAATTGTATTGTTTGATTTGATCCATTGGTTTAAAAAACAACAACATACAGTTTAAATTAAGTGTAAGTTGGTCTGTATTTCAATTTTTCCAGATGACCTGTATGCTGACAGTGACAGTTGTTACGTTCCGGCTCAAGGAAGTAACAAAAGAAAGGGTTCAGAGTCCAAAAATATATTTAACAATATATTTATTTAAGTCTAGGGGTAAATAATAAAGAAAATAGTTGGTCAACAGTAAATAAACAAACAAACAATTAAGAGAAAAACAATATGAAGGTCCAGCTCCTCAGCACAACTGCAGGATAGGGGTAGACGCTCCTCCCACAGAGGACAGACATCTTATATCCATCCACAAATTGAAGACAGGTGTGGATCCTTATCTGACAACCTATCAAAAGAAAGTAAAGACAAACAAAAAAAAAACCCAAAACAAAACTAATCCGTAACACAGTCCATTCCTCTATTCCTTACTGTTAATTAGGTTTTAATGTATTCCTCTCTTCCTACGCTGGCTCCAATTAGAACGTACACTTCCAGATTTCCCATGATTCACAGGGTACCCACTGGTCAATCGTCAGGCACCATCTGTAGCATGGCAGAACATAGTAGGACATTGCCACCACATACCATGATGAGCTGGCTATCATGATACAGAAAGGGGCCAACATCCCACTCTTCCTTACCCTGTTTTCACCTCCAGAACATAAATATTAACCCTTAAATTACTTGCTTATATAAATGTATTCACTATTTTGTCAACAGTTACTATAGTTACTGCTTACCCCAAGCTCCTATGTTTTTTACCCAGGGAAGCTATATTCCAGCTCTTGACAGGCCTACTGTTTTCAGTATTGGCTGTTTGATAGAATTCTTGATCTCTCAATCCTGCATTGAAGACATGCTCTGGTGACTACTACGTTTTTTTTTTTTACCTCTACAGGATTGTGTCCCGCCCTCGGGATGGTTGAGCTAACGTGTGCTAATGCGATTAGCATGACGTTTTAAGTAACAATAACATTTCCCAGGACATAGACATATGGGCAGAAAGCTTAAATACTAATCTAACTGCACTGTCCAATTTACAGTAGCTATTACAGTTAAATAATACCATGCTATTGTTTGAGGAGAGTGCACAGTTTTGTACTTGAAAATGTATCAATAAACCAATAGGCACATTTGGACAGTCTTGATACACCATTTTGAACAGTAATGCAATGGTTCATTGGATCAGTCTAAAACTTTGCACATACACTGCTGCCATCTAGTGGCCAAAATATAAATTGCGCCTGGACTCCTAAGTAATATTATGACCTTTCTCTTGCATTTCAAAGATGATGTGACAAAACCCCCCACCAAAAAAAACATGTTTTTTTCTGTGTATTATCTTCTACCAGATCTAATGTGTTATATTCTCCTACATTATTTTCACATTTCCACAAACTTCAAAATGGTATCAAGAATATGCATCACCTTGCTTCAGGTCCTGAGCTAAAGGCAGTTAGATTTGGCTATGTCATTTTAGGTGAAAATTTAGCAAAAGAGGTGAAACCTCCTGTAAGGGATGGATATGTTAATGTCTAGTTCATACATGCATAATCTATGAGAATTACTGTCTTAACGCAATTAGCTGCATAATCCCTAGTTTGAACTGTTTTTCTGAAAGCTGTGCTGAGACATTTTCCCTACATTTCCCCCTGCGTGATCCCGCCCCCTAGCAAATAGATTTCTAGCAAATGAACTTCAGCCCCTCGCCATTTGAGTGACAGCTAGGAAGACGCACACAAAGAAGAGCGAGAGAGCGAGCGATGAGGTGGTGCACATACAGCGGGTGAAATAAGTATTGAACACGTCACCATTTTTCTCAGTAAATATATTTCCAAAGGTGCTATTGACATGAAATTTTCACCAGATGTTGGTAACAACCCAAGTAAAGTAAGTTATGTGTAATAATGTGAAATGACACAAAAAAACACACAATGCAAAAAGGCATGGAAAGCCAAGACAACAGCTGAAAACTATCAGTAATTAAAAAGCAATCCAGCCCCCTGTCAGTGCAAATTAATATCAGCTGGTTCAATCCCAACTGATGGCCTACAAAAAGGTCTCATTGCCAAGGTGTCACACAAGACACATCTCATGATGGGTAAAAGCAAGAGCTGTCTCAAGACCTTCACAACCTAATTGTTGCAAAACATAATGATGGCATTGGTTATAGGCGCATTTCTAAGCTTCTGAATGTTCCAGTGAGCACTGTTGGGGCCATAATACGGAAGTGGAAAGACAATAATTTCACCATAAATTTGCCTCGACCAGGTGCTCCTCGCAAGATTTCTGACAGAGGAGTGAAAAGAATAATCAGAAGAGTTGTCCAAGAGCCAAGGACCACTTGTGGAGAGCTTCAAAAAGACCTGCAATTAGCATGTACTGTTGTCTCAAAGAAAACAGTAAGTAATGCACTCCACCATGGCCTGTATGCACGCTCACCACGCAAGACTCCATTGCTGAAAAAAAAGCATGTTGAAGCTTGTTTAAAGTTTGCTGCACAACATTTGGAAAAGCCAGTGAAATACTGGGAGAATATAGTGTGGTCAGATGAGAGCAAAATTGAACTGTTTGGATGTCATAATACACACCAGCACTGCACATCACCCTAAAAACACCATACCAACAGTGAAGTTTGGAGGTGGGAACATCATGGTGTGGGGCTGCTTTTCAGCATATGGTACTGGCAAACTTCACATACTTGAAGGAAGGATGAATTGGCAAATTTACAGAGACATTCTTGACAAACATCTGCTGCCATCTACCAGGATGATGAAGATGAAACGAGGGTGGACATTTCAGCAAGACAATGATCCCAAACACACAGCCAAGGAAACTCTCAATTGGTTTCAAAGAAAGAAAATAAAGCTGCTAGAATGGCCCAGCCAATCACCTAACTTAAATCCCATTGAAAATCTATGGAAAGAACTGAAGATCAAGATTCATAGAAGAGGCCCACGGAACCTTCAAGATTTGAAAACTGTTTGTGTGGAAGAATGGGCCAAAATCACACCAGAGCAATGCATGCGACTAGTTTCTCCATACAGGAGGCGTCTTGAAGCTGTCATTACCAACAAAGGCTTTTGTACAAAGTATTAAATAAATATCAGTAAGTGTGTTCAATACTTTTTCCCTCTGTCATTTCAAATTATTACACATAACTTAATTTCTGAACTTATTTATTTTGGTTTCTTTGTACGTATGGTTTACTTGGGTTGTTACCAACATCTGGTGAAAATGTCATGTCAATAGCACCTTTGGAAATATATTTACGGAGAAAAATGGTGAATTGTTCAATACTTATTTCAACCGCTGTATCTGTAGATACTGTTTACTCAGTGTACAGTATGTGACGTAGTACAACATTTTCAGGGACCACTTTTGGCTCATGAGCGCTACTTTCAGAACTACTGATTAAAAAGTATACAAAAGCAACACAGAATCTCTTTAATGGAAATCTAAACAGATTGTTTATGTATGATGTTCTGAAATACCCAGGTCATTATATTGTCATTTGAAGTAAAAAGGGTTCAGTGGTGGATTAAGGGGAGATACACCTTTATCTTTTCAAGAAGTACATAGTCAATACATACTGTATATAATAGATAGTCAATTATCTGTATGTCAAGGGGAACTCATTTGATGATGTTCTCAGCTTTGTTCAGTAGTCTGTGGATCCAACAAACTGGATAATTTACCAATCTCTGACACATGGCACTTTGTTATTAGGACAGTTTTTCTCTGAGGTGCCAGAATGGACTTGGCTGCGTCATCGTCCAGACACACACACACAGACACAGACACACACACACACGTCTCTGAACTCTCTGATATCCTTCCAGTTGCCAACCTTGGGGGCTGAAGGCTGAAGCATCTCACAAACATTCTGTAAATATTGCTTTAATTGGACATGAATCTCTGTTCATTTATCCAACATCAGAGGAGGATGAAAAAAACACATTTGTCGAAAGATTATCTCTTTCTTGGCTTAGGGGCTTCTATGTTTTATGTTGTTGCATGTTTATTTATTTTGTGAGTCAACATTTTTCATGATGTTGCTTCCCTCTAGACCTTGTCTGATTTCTTCACACTTGCTTAGGCTATGGATGTTTTCTCCCTGAAGCCATCACCCTCTTTTCACGTAGCCTGTAATCACATACTGAATAATTGTAATACAGAGACCACAGTTGTAGGTACGCCTAAGAGAAGTCACATGGGGATTTATGAGGAAAAAAGACTCATCCACACATTCTAATACACACATTCATCTCATGCCTATTGAAAAATTAAGATAGTACCAGAATGACTGACAAAGAAACCCATTTATGCCAATTAAATTAATTCAAACTAACACCAATGGCCAATATCCTGGCAATAAAAATATCCTGTAATGCCAAATACAACCAATAACAATAAACAGTATCCACTTCCATTGCCATAATAAACACTATATCATCGCCAGCACTGTAGATAAGATTGTGTATCAGAACCCAGTCATTCCTCAGTAGTAGGTTTCTAACAGCTTGAAGCATATGGAGGGGAAATGGGCGAACCAGTGTTGTTGGCAGTTGAGCAGCGATTATTAAGAAACACCTGTTTGGCTGGCTGGCGAGGCGACTAAGGTTCCCACTAAACAGCGGCGGGCTAATGAAGGTCTCCTCTCTTTAATTGTTCCTACTATAAATAGTGACGGATGGGAGGGTGTAGAGCAGCAGACTGATCCCCCCGTGTCACTATCAACCCCCGGAACATATCATTACACCTGCATGGCTCAAACGATGATGGTGGGGAGTGCTAGTGTGCATGTGGTTGGGTAAGGGTGTGTAGTTACTATAGTTACTGCTAATCCTCCTCCTGTGTTATATCATTCATATATTCCAGCTATTCAGCAGACGATAGGCCAACTGTTTTCAATATTTGGGTAAGGGTGGGTAAGGGTGGGTAAAAGATCAACTTTGCTCAGACGTTTTAAGATATACAGTTAATTTCACCCCTAAACCGTCACAGCATAAGAAGCAATAGACAGATTGACTTTTGAAATGATATACTGTACATTTTTATGCTCATCCTCATTATCGTTAATTTATTCCATCCTGAGTTCAGACTAAGTGAATACAGTGTATTGTACTGTGCAGACAATCCCATTAAAGTAGATAGTTCAACAGAAACCTTGGAACTGCAGCCAATGCGTAGTCAAGGTCCTTCTAATTAGCCATTCAAATCATGACCAGAGTGATTCCTTTTCGCATTGGCCCTCATACTCCCTAGCTCTGAAATTGCCTCTGCCTCAGACAGAACCTCGTTGGAGTGGAAATTAAATACAGTGCTCATTACTAAATGCAACATTACCCACAACAGTATCTTCAAATGGCCTTTCTTTGACGTAAGGCCTGGATGAGAACAAAGCAGAGTTAAACAGCATTTGAAGCATTGCCACTGCAAAGCTACTTCCCCTGCTGTTCTGAGGTCACCTTCACTGCACTGATCTGGCCCAAATGATTTTGGTTGCCAACAATGTTTTCCAACACAATCCTGTTAACCTTTTCACGCGGGAGTTCAAAATATCTCTAACGTTTTTTTATGCACATGATGTCAGAATGCATTTCACTGTTCCAAAATGTGATTGTTATGCAACAGGAAACTTAACCCACACTGCTCTCAAACCAAAAGACGCTGCCTGCTAATTATCTATAGGCTATGTTTCAACTTGTCAATTTCAAATTGTTTTCTAACAACAGCTTGAATTAACTTGTTAAGGATCAGACCCTTCTTTTCAATTTCCACCTAAAATGACATACCCAAATCTAACTGCCTGCAGCTCAGGACCTGAAGCAAGGATATGCATATTCTTAATACTATTTGAAAATAAACACTTTGAAGTTTGTGGAAATGTGAAATTAATGTAGGAGAACATAACACAATAGATCTGGTCAAATATATATGCTAATTCTTTTGTTATTGCATCATCTTTGACATGAAAAAGAAAAGCCATACATTCAGATAGCAATGTCATACATGATGGATAATTAGCTTCCCTAACCTTCACATATCTAGATGACCGGGCGGGGTGGTTGTGGAGCCAGAGACAGCAGCAGGGGTCCGACTGAATTAACCAGTTTCTTCTGGGGGACTTGAATGTGGTCTCTTTGGTGTTGGCTCCCAGAGGTCATCTGAGTCAGTCTCTAGCACTATAGAAGATTAACAATTCAGTAAGAACTCACGTTTGCTAGTAATTATTTTATTGAACCTTTATTTTAGCAGAGGGTGAGCCCTGGATCAATACTTTTACAGATGAGCCCTGCATCAATACATCAAATAAACAACATATACCTATAAGCATATATATTATATAGAGTTTGGGGAACACAATCATTATAATGAAATATGTTTACCAATAGTAAATAGGGCACAGACCTACAATGTATTTATACAGACCTAAAATGTATTAGCATATTAGCATAGCCAATGTGTATTTTATGTTGACTATAACATGCTCTGCCTGTGATTTTCGAGTGCTCTATTTACTAAACATATTGATTATATACACTACCGTTCAAAAGTTTGGGGTCACTTAGAAATGTCCTTGTTTTTGAAAGAAAAGCTATTTTGTTGTCCATTAAAAAACATAAAATTGATCAGAAATACAGTGTAGACATTGTTAATGTTGTAAATGACAATTGTACCTTGAAACGGCTGATTTTTTTATGGAATATCTACATAGGCATACAGAGGCCCATTATCAGCAACCATTACTCCTGTGTTCCAATGGCACATTGTGTTAGCTAATCTAAGTTTATAATTTTAAAAGGCTAATTTTATCATTAGAAAACCCTTTTGCAATTATGTTAGCACAGCTGAAAACTGTTGTGCTGATTAAAGAAGCAATTAAACTGGCCTTCTTTAGACTAGTTGAGTATCTGGGGCATCAGCATTTGTGGGTTCGATTACAGGCTCAAAATGGCAAGAAACAAATAACTTTATTTTGAAACTCGTCAGTTGTTCTGAGAAATGATGGCTATTCCATGCGAGAAATTGCGCAAACTGGCTCTAACCAGAATAGAAAGAGGAGTGGGAGGCCCCGGTGCACAACTGAGCAAGAGGACAAGTACATTAGAGTGTCTAGTTTGAGAAACAGACGCCTCACAAGTCCTCAACTGGCAGCTTCATTAAATAGTACCCGCAAAACACCAGTCTCAACGTCAACAGTGAAGAGGCGACTCCGGGATGCAGAGTTGCAAAGAAAAAGCCATATCTTCCTCTGTCCAGTATCTTAATCTTTTCTTTTTATTGGCCAGTCTGAGATATGTTTTTTTCTTTCAGTCGAAAGTTTCGTCTTTCCCATCCCTAAAAAATCACTAACTGAGTCCTCATCAACTACTATGTAACTTTCCCCATCGATTTCTGCAATAATCTCGTCCAAATCTGTATGCTTGGTTTTCAATTGAGCTTTTCCTTTCCTGTTTTAATAGCCATGTTCTACTTTCTAAAATAGCTATAAACTTGGTAGAACTAATCAAGCGTGCGTGCGTAATACGAGTCCCTCATTGTTCTCTCGATTTTATCTGCCCAATGAAGGTTGTTGCGCGCAAGCTCAGCACAATGGCTTTTACTCACACAAAGGACCATCACATACTCCTGTAAAGCCCAGCTCACTGGCTATCTAGCTAGCTATGTTTCAGTCAATCAAGTGAACACAGCCCGTCTCATTTGTGCGGAATCATGTATATCCTTGGTAGGCTAATATACCTTTAGTTTAGCCAATACGTCATGTAGAATCATGAAACGTTCGGTCGCCTTCTAGTATATCTGAGGATTGCAGAAAAACCAAACTTGAATGGGTGAAATAAGGTGTAGTTTTTATATTACGTTGAAATGTTTTGTTTCAAGATCAACTAGTCAGAGTTCAGGCAACACGCTGTATACAACATGGACTGTGGTACGAAATAAAATGGATTTTATCAAACAAAACAATGCTATGTTTTATCTCTGAGACCCTCAGGATGAGAAATCAGAGCAAGATTACTGAATGTAAGCACATTATTTACCTTCAGAGATGAATGTATCAAACCAGTTGCAGTGTAATAGCTACTGTAAATTGGACACTGCAGTTAGATTGACAATAATTTAAGCAAATTTTGTTTGTTTAAAACATCATTCTAGTCACATTATCCGAATTGAGCAACAACTGTCCTGATTTCGGGACACGGTCCAGTAGAGGTTAAGGTGTGTTCCGCCTCCTCATTAAATCACATAGAAGTAGCCCATTTCACTGTTGCGGACAATTTATGTTTGAGGCTTTACTTGAGGGTTTACTGAGCCAGAAAATCTTCTCTCTTCGAGGAGAGCCCAAGCAGATTAAGTATGCAGACATTTGCGCAGTCTAGCACAAACTTTCTCCCCCTGGAACATTTTCTGTCTGGCACTCGCATTGCCTTCATTGTTGTTTTCCTTACAAATAATGACTTTGGACATGTGTGCGTTCCAATCAAAGTAAGTTCCATATGTTCTGTATATTGTGTTGTTGTTTCTACTGTAGCATACAGTATGTACAGTGGGGAGAACAAGTATTTGATACACTGCCGATTTTCCTACTTACAAAGCATGTAGAGGTCTGTAATTTTTATCATAGGTACACTTCAATTGTGAGAGACGGAATCTAAAACAAAAATGCAGAAAATCACATTGTATGATTTTTAAATAATTAATTTGCATTTTATTGCATGACATAAGTATTTGATCACCTACCAACCAGTAAGAATTCCGGCTCTCACAGACCTGTTAGTTTTTCTTTAAGAAGCCTTCCTGTTCTCCACTCATTACCTGTATTAACTGCACCTGTTTGAACTCGTTACCTGTATAAAAGACACCTGTCCACACACTCAATCAAACCGACTCCAACCTCTCCACAATGGCCAAGAGAGCTGTGTAAGGACATCAGGGATAAAATTGTAGACCTGCACAAGGCTGGTATGGGCTACAGGACAATAGGCAAGCAGCTTGATGAGAAGGCAACATCTGTTGGCGCAATTATTAGAAAATGTAAGAAGTTCAAGATGACGGGTCAATCTCCCTCGGTCTGGGGCAACATGCAAGATCTCACCTCGTGGGGCATCAATGATCATGAGGAAGTTGAGGGATCAGCCCAGAACTACACGGCAGACCCTGGTCAATGACCTGAAGAGAGCTGGGACCACAGTCTCATTGAAAACCATTAGTAACACACTACGCCGTCATGGATTAAAATCCTGCAGCGCACGCAAGGTCCCCCTGCTCAAGCCAGCGCATGTTCAGGCCCGTCTGAAGTTTGCCAATGACCATCTGGATGATCCAGAGGAGGAATGGGAGAAGGTCATGTGGTCTGATGAGACAAAAATAGAGCTTTATGGTCTAAACTCCACTCGCCGTGTTTGGAGGAAGAAGAAGGATGAGTACAACCCCAAGAACACCATCCCAACCGTGAAGCATGGAGGTGGAAACATTCTTTGGGGATGCTTTTCTGCAAAGGGGACAGGACTACTGCACCGTATTGAGGGGAGGATGGATGTGGCCATGTATCGCGAGATCTTGGCCAACCAACCGAAACACACAGCCAGGGCAACTAAGGAGTGGCTCCGTAAGAAGCATCTCAAGGTCCTGGAGTGGCCTAGCCAGTCTCCAGACCTGAACCCAATAGAAAATCTTTGTAGGGAGCTGAAAGTCCGTATTGCCCAGCGACAGCCCCGAAACCTGAAGGATCTGGATGGAGGAGTGGGCCAAAATCCCTGCTGCAGTGTGTGCAAACCTGGTCAAGAACTACAGGAAACGTATGATCCACAAATAAACTGGTCACATTCAAGACATAACTTTGTAAGGACTGTGTTTGTGCAAAATGTTTCTGTGAAAAATCTGTGTGGCCAGTTCAAACTCTGACTGTTGTGTCAATCGAAACTGGATGTTCTAAATAAGCATTCTACTCAAACCGTTTTGAGCGTGCGCTGCAGGGACCTCTGTAGAATGAGCGTCAAAGGGTTGTAGTTTCTGTTGTGTAAATTGGTCAAAGTTAGCAGTCAAAAATAACCATAGTCTTTCCAGTGGAGCTGTCCATGGTGAAGCACACACAGGGCATATTCAATAGGGTACAGAAAGTAATGCACTGTTCAAATATGCCTCCTCCCTCCACATTACTTTGTATTTATCCAACTCATTCCCTAAACAACAAATACATGGTATTGTGTTTAGTGTTGTCTAAACAGCAAATAGCCAACAACTGAAATGTTTGTTGAGTCGTGCACACTAAAAAAATTTGCAAAACCTCACCGTGGTGGAAAGAGGAAGGAGGGAAGGAGAGGTTGAAGGTAGAGAGGTTAGGAGAGGGAAGGAGATAGGTAGAGGTGAGATGGGGTCACAGACTCAGATGAATAAAAAGCGGTAGACCTAAGAGAAGTAGGGCGGAGAAAATCATTTGGGCTCAGTGGAGTCTCACAGTCTCACAGCTCCAGTAACCTGGACAGCGACATCTCACCCTAAAAACAGAAAACAAAAACAATAGCACCAGGAGAGGCCAGTATACAGACCCCATAGCATTCTAATGTCACCTTCCAGGTATCTGTGTGGAATTGAAGTCAACCAGCATGGCCCCTTGAAACAAACGCCATTACATGGTTGTTGTGGATGTTGTTTCAAAGCCAAACACTAACAAAAATGGACGGACAGTACTTTCTTATTTTTTATGTTTTTTACTAATTTTTCTCCCCAATTGCTACTTACAGTTTTGTCCCATCGCTGCAACTCCTTTACAGACTTGGGAGAGGTGAAGGTCGAGAGCCATGCATCCTCCAAAACACAACTCTGCCTAAACGCACTGCTTCTTGAAACACGGCTCACTTAACCCAGAAGCCAGCCACACCAATGTGTCAGAGGAAACACCATACAACTGGCGACCGTGTCATTGTGCATGCATCCAGCCCACCACAGGAGTCGCTAGACAAGGACATCCCGACCTGCCAAACACTCCCCTAACCCGGACCCGGACGACACTGGACCAATTGTGCGCAGTCTCGTGGGTCTCCCGGTCATGGCCGGCTGCAACACAGCCCGGGATCAAACCCGGGTCTGTAGTGACGTCTCAAGCACTGCGATGCAGTGCCTTAGACCGCTGCGCCACTCGGGAGACCATAGGACAGCATTTTCTAAGGTGATGATTAATTCAAAACACACATACAGTCGTATGCAAAAGTCTGGGCACCCCTGACAATTTCCATGATTTCCATTTATAAATAATTGGGTGTTTGGATCAGCAATTTCATTTTGATCTATCAAATAACTGATGGACACAGTAATATTTCAGTAGATAAATTAGGTTTATTGGATTAACAGAAAATGTGCAATATGCATCAAAACGAAATTAGACAGGTGCATAAATTTGGGCACCCCAACAGAAAAATCACATCAATATTTAGTAGAGCCTCCTTTTGCTAAAATTACAGCCTCTAGACGCTTCCTATAGCCTCTAATGAGTGTCTGGATTCTGTTTTGAAGGTATTTTGGACCATTCCTCCTTACAAAACATCTCCAGTTCAGTTAGGTTTGATGGTTGCCGAGCATGGACAGCCCGCTTCAAATCATCCCACAGATTCTCAATGATATTCAGATCTGGGGACTGGGATGGCTATTCCAGAACATTGTACTTGTTCCTCTGCATAAATGCCTGGGTAGATTTTGAGCAGTGTTTTGGGTCGTTGTCTTGTTGAAATATCCAGCCCCGGCGTAACTTCAACTTTGTGACTGATTCTTCAACATTATTCACAAGAATCTGCTGATATTGAGTGGAATCCATGCGACCCTCAACTTTAACAAGATTCCCAGTACCGGCACTGGCCACACAGCCCCACAGCATGATGGAACCCTCACCAAATTTGACTGTGGGTAGCAAGTGTTTTTCTTGGAACGCTGTGTTCTTTTGCCGCCATGCATAACGCCCCTTGTTATGACCAAATAACTCAATCTTTGTTTCATCAGTCCACAGCACCTTATTCCAAAATTAAGCTGGCTTGTCCAAATGTGCGTTTGTGGCGTGTGTGCAGATAAGGCTTCTTCCGCATCACTATCCCGTACAGCTTCCCCTTGTGCAAAGTGTGCTGAATTGTTGAACGATGCACAGTGACACCATCTGCAGCAAGATGATGTTATAGGTCTTTGGAGGTGGTCTGTGGGCTGTTTTTGACCGTTCTCAACATCCTTCGCCTTTGCCTCTCCGATATTTTACTTTGCCTGCCACTTCTGGCCTTAACAAGAACTGTGCCTGTGGTCTTCCATTTCCTCACTATGTTCCTCACAGTGGACACTGACAGCTTACATCTCAGCGATAGCTTTTTGTAGCCTTCCCCTAAACCATAACGTTGAACAATCTTTGTTTTCAGGTCATTTGAGAGTTGTTTTGAGGCCCCCATGTTGCCACTCTTCAGATGAGAGTCATTGAGAACAACAACTTGCAATTGGCCACCTTAAATACCTTTTCTCATGATTGGATGCACTTGTCTATGAAGTTCAAGGCTTAATGAGCTCACCAAACCAATTGTGTATTCCAATTAATCAGTGCTAAGTAGTTACAGGTATTCAAATCAACAGAATGACAAGGTTGCCCAAATTTTTGCATAGCCTAATTTTCACATCTGATTTAATTTCATACAACTTAATATTGCTACACTAAAAATATTTGTCTGGACAATACCCAGTACTCAGCTTTTATTAGAAAATGAATGGCATGCCACTGTGATCATTTCCTGTGACGACAGAGTAAATTATTATGCAGCCTCAGAGGGGTGCCCAAACTTTTGCATACGACTGTATGCATAAGCATAGGCCTATATATGAGCCCAAGCCCCCCCAAATACCCTGAAATAAAATAATGATTGTGCCATTATCCAATATTACATATTACAGTGAATTTGTATTCGATTTTGAATAGCCTAGTAATAGGTAACATTTTAGATTTATATATTAATAGGCTTACATTACCTTTAGCTACATAATATATCTGTCAAAAGAGGGGCTGAAATATGTTTAGTTGTGGAAACATGTTACTATCGATGTTCCAATAACAGCAAATGTTCTGTTTCCACTCCCCACTCAGACCACTCCCAAACAGTACAAGAGAAATTGCCCTTTGCTAAGAATCAAGAAACCATAAATCCATAAGAAACCAAAACAAATAAGATCAGAAATTAAGTTATGTGTAATAATGTGAAATGACACAGGGAAAAAGTATTGAACACACTTACTGATATTTATTTAATACTTTGTACAAAAGCCTTTGTTGGTAATGACAGCTTCAAGACGCCTCCTGTATGGAGAAACTAGTCGCATGCATTGCTCTGGTGTGATTCTGGCCCATTTTTCCACACAAACAGTCTTCAAATCTTGAAGGTTCCGTGGGCCTCTTCTATGAATCTTGATCTTCAGTTCTTTCCATAGATTTTCAATGGGATTTAAGTCAGGTGATTGGCTGGGCCATTCTAGCAGCTTTATTTTCTTTCTTTGAATCCAATTGAGAGTTTCCTTGGCTGTGTGTTTGGGATCATTGTCTTGCTGAAATGTCCACCCTCGTTTCATCTTCATCATCCTGGTAGATGGCAGCAGATTTTTGTCAAGAATGTCTCGGTAAATTTGCCCATTCATTTATCCTTCAATTATGTGAAGTTTGCCAGTACCATTTGCTGAACAGCAGCCCCACACCATGATGTTCCCACCTCCAAACTTTAGGGTGATGTGCAGTGCCATTTCTCCTCAAAACATGGTGTGTATTATGACTTCCAAACAGTTCAAATTTGCTCTCATCTGACCACACTATATTCTCCCAGTATTTCACTGGCTTTTCCAAATGTTGTTCAGCAAACTTTAAACGAGCTTCAACATGCTTTTTTTTCAGCAATGGAGTCTTGCGTTGTGAGCGTGCATACAGGCCATGGCAGTGGAGTGCATTACTTACTGTTTTCTTTGAGACAACAGTACCTGCTAATTGCAGGTCTTTTTGAAGCTCTCCACAAGTGGTCCTTGGCTCTTGGACAACTCTTCTGATTATTATTTTCACTCCTCTGTCAGAAATCTTGCGAGGAGCACCTGGTCGAGGCAAATTTATGGTGAAATGATTGTCTTTCCACTTCCGTATTATGGTCCCAACAGTGCTCACTGGAACATTCAGAAGCTTAGAAATGTGCCTATAACCAATGCCATCATTATGTTTTGCAACAATTAGGTTGCGAAGGTCTTGAGACAGCTCTTTGCTTTTACCCATCATGAGATGTGTCTTGTGTGACACCTTGGCAATGAGACCTTTTTGTAGGCCATCAGTTGGGATTGAACCAGCTGATATTAATTTGCACTGACAGGGGGCTGGATTGCTTAATTACTGATAGTTTTCAGCTGTTGTCTTGGCTTTCCATGCCTTTTTGCACCTCCCATGTGTTCAATACTTTTTCCCTGTGTCATTTCACATTATTACACATAACTTAATTTTTGAAATCATTTTTTTTTTTGTTTCTTTGTATGTATGGATTACTTGTGTTGTTACCAACATCTGGTGAAAAGTTCATGTCAATAGCACCTTTGGAAATATATTTACTGTGAAAAATGGTGACGTGTTCAATACTTATTTCACCCGCTGTAACTTTGAACAGTCTAGGCTAGACTCATTTAATCTGGAATATTCTTTATTATGGCAGTGTCCTGTTAGGGCACCCCAAGGGTGCCTTTATCACAACAATACAAAAACCAATACAATGTAAAACAAATCAGCAATCAATACAAAACACAACACCCTAAACTGCCCGAGCGGCACCAGAACATCTAATTGTAATGAGTTCTGCAAATTGTTCCAAAATGATTGGCACCCTTGATAAAGATGAGGATAAGTACTGTGCTAGATGGTAATTGTACATAAAGCACAATTGGCAAGACTTGTTTTAACTCTTTAAAAGTATTTGTGTGGTAGTGGTAGAACATTAAAATGTTTTTATTTACTTTTTAAAGCAAAGCAGTTACATTAAATGTAGTAAAATAACTGGTCTGATTACTTTGATAGACTGCTATATCAATCATATTACTTTGGATTGTGGTGCAGTTAGGTCAGAAAAATTACTAATATGTTTAGTAATTTTGTGTTTGATATCAGTAGTTGTGTGGTTGTGGTCAGTAGTTTTGTGGTTCATTAGTTGTGTGGTCAGTAGTTTGGTGTTTGGTTGCTGTATTCAGTTATTGTGGTCAGTAATTATGGTCAGTAGTTATGGTCTGTAGTTCTCTTGTTGTGGTCAGTAGTTGTGTGGTCAGTAGTTGGTGGTTGTGGTAAGTAGCTGTAGACGGTAGTTGTGGTCTGTAGTGGTCAGTAGTTGTGGTTGTGGTCAGTAATTGTGTTGTTGTGGTCTGAAGTTGTGTGGTCAGTAGTTGTGTGGTTGTGGTCAATAATTGTGGTCAATGGTTGTGTGGTTTTGGTCAGTGTCTAAACTACAGTTGTTGTGTGTGAAAACTGAAAGAAGTGCGATGAGAAGTGATCTGGTGAAATATGAAGCGAGTGGACAGAGACAACTTTGCTCTATCCAATCAGAGCAACAGGCTCTATCCAATCAGTACAGCCCACCCTTTTCTTTACAGACAGGCAAACTAGCCAGTTTAGTTATTTAGAGCACAGGGAGGACAAAGCGTGTGAGCATTAGAAATCTTCTTTGTATTATTTCAGGTCATCCAGACCGGGGAAGCATTAGAAATCTTAGCATTAGCTGTTCAGTCATATTGAAACAGATTCACAAATCATGGGAATTTGACGCGCTATGCAGAGTTTTCTCCCTCTGAGGCACGTGTTGTCAGGCAACAGTTTCCTTGGGAGGCCTGCTCCCTCCATGGCTAAAGCCAGTGTTAGAAACATGCTAACCAACGTTTGTGCTATGATGAAACGAAATAAATACTGCACTCTGACCCACAATACTTATTTGCTAGATTAATGATGTGTTGTCATACAAAGCAAGGAAAGTGAACTTAAAAACATGATTTAGTTTTATTGGAATTTGCAGCGGTGGTTGGTAAGTCATGAATCTGCTAGCTTCTGACATGACTTAATGCATCTATAATGAAGGCAGTTGATGGGTTACTAAAACAACTCTATCTATTGATTGGTAGAAGCTAGACGAAGCAGACAATGATGGCATACCCTCTAACATGTTGTTGACGCGGTTACTGAAATAGCTGTAACTTTTTATCAGAATAGGATATTCTGGTAACACTGAACTTGACACCCAGTGTCATAACACATTATGACAAAGTCATAACTATGTAATTAATATGTAATAACACCTGATATAACTTGTCATAACACTGTCATGACACATATATTTAGACCTGTTGTGACATTCAGTGCATTCGGAAACCACTTGACTTTTTCCAAATGTTGTTACGTTACAGCCTTATTCTAAAATATATTAAATTTCCTGTGTTAATGATGATAATCTGTAATTTATCTCACCACTATGGTCTATTTATTGTCCTACCTCCTAACCTTACTGCATTTTGCACTACATTTTGCACTCTGTATTTAGATTTTCTATTGTGTTTTTACCATGTTTGTTTACTGTGTAACTCTGTGTTGTTTTTGTCGCACTGCTTTGCTTTGTCTTGGCCAGGTCGCAGTTGCAAATGAGAACTTGTTCTCAACTGACCTACCTGGTTAAATAAAGGTGAAATAAAAATAAAGAAAATACTGTACATATTTTTCCTCATCAATCTGCACACAACACCCCATAATGACAAAGCGAATGTATTACAAATAAAAAACAGAAATACCTTATTTACATAAGTATTCAGACCCTTTGCTATGAGACTCGAAATTGAGCTCAGGTGCATCCTGTTTCCATTGATCATCCTTGAAAGGCACAAACCTGTGTATAGAAGGTCCCACAGTTGAGAGTGCATATCAGAGCAAAAACCAAGCCATGAGGCCGAAGGAATTGTCGCTAGTCTGGAGGATGAGGAAAGATCCAGTAACAGGATGAGGAGAAGGAAGAGGCAGAATCAGGAGGGAGATTAAAACAGAAGGGAGAGATGATAGGTTTTACATCGTCCAGATATGTTTCATTAGTGCAGATTAAGAAGACACAGGGATAGAAAGCCATTTGGACTTTTGAGATGTTCCACTTGTGTGTCACTCACCGTTTACTGATTGACGTGATTGAAGTTGCACTCGCTGTTTTGATGGTAAAGATTCCAGAGGAATGGAGCTTTAAAAAAGAAGGGCAACATACTGCTTGTAATTGAGACATTATTATAATCAGATAATTAATTGTGCAATGTAAACATGGAAAATATCTGGTTGTCATGCCTCCTGATTAGATTTTCACATTTCTGTTGTTGCTGGAAGGAAGTTGTTTGACAGAGGCCCACATCATGGCAGCCTGGTATGGAACAAGAAAAACAAAGGATAAACTATCTATCATGAATGTAGTAATTCAGCAAGAAATCAATTAATTTATACACATCCGCTGGTATTCAATAGGTACTGTTATTGCTAAAATAACCTCACTGCAAGAGGGTTTCCTATGATCTACTTACAGCTGATATAGCACACTGTCATAGGCTACATAGTATAAGAGATAACAATATACATTAATTGAATTTCTACGAACACAAATAATACAATACAATACAAAACAAAGCTTAGCTTAGCTAGATAGCTAGCTAAATAAAGAGCTTATCTCACAGTAGTGTCTCCAGTATCCATGCTTGCTTGTAACATGCTCATGCTATCTAAATTAAGATTTGCAATCAAGTTTTACAAGCAAGTGTTTTGTACTTTATCCACCAATAATCTGTGAGATTAAAAGCTAAAACAAATTGTAGGTAGCGTAAATAACCTGTAACAATGATCACATTTCCCCCTGTCTTTTGACTGCACGCGCTTCTCTTTCCACATGCCACAGAACAATCAGAACATATCAACCAGTATAGGATCGAAGGCTATCAATTGTTGTCTTTCATTACGTAGCCCAGGCAGAATTTGGCATGTTCTAGCAACGACCCTAGCAATGGACGCTAATAGCGTCTCGAATCCCATTGTTATGCAGTGGGTGACACTTTTTGGCAGGGGGACACTATTTGGCATGACAGGCACTTTAGAATGTTGAGGAAATCCCATTAAAGTGGATGGAGGATAAAAAGATGGACAAACTAATCTCACCTAATAATAATAATTTTAAAAATAAGTATAATAAAAATGCAAGTTGAGACTCCCACCTAATTAAGACATTCATTCCAAAATCCTATATATCCATTTTCAGAAATGTTGGTAAATGAGCTTTTATTGCTAAATAAATAGCAATCTGAAAGAGATGGTGTCTAATCATGGCATGTATCTGTTTAAAATCTATCACTTGATGGTTTCATTTCAGAGAGACAAATAATCATGTTTATTTCCAAAATACTGTATATCCACCTCACTCTCAGATAAGTAGTACTGTTAGGTTTTACACAGTCAAATGTTACACAACATCATGTTTTATAAAGAACTGTTCAAATTATACATTTTTTACATAAAAAAAAATTAATAATGACAAAATTTCAATACAGTAATATGAGAAAAATGTTAATTTGCCATTTTAGTCATTTAGCAGATACCCTTATCCAGAGCAACTTACAGTAAGCACATTCATCTTAAGATACAGTAGCTAACGTGAGACAACTACATTTCAAATATACAGGATACGAATATTTCATTCCAGTTAAACAATGGATAGGCCAATATAGCATTTTGCTAAGAAATACATTTACATAAAATCTATGAATTAAACATGAGAACAAGTAATATTTTACACACACATGAAGGTACCCATAATAAATCATTTCTGATGAAAAAACACAAATGTGAAAAATTGTTGAACATAGTATTTTCAAAATAAACTTTTCAAATATTGAGCTATATAGAGGTCAATAGTAATAGCCATGGCTCGTTGGCCAAAACCTCAAATAAAAAAAATTTAAAAAATCGAAATCAAACTGTATTGGTCACATACACGTGGTTAGCAGATGTTATCGTGGGTGTAGCAAAATACTTGTGCTTCTAGCTCCGTCAGTGCAGTAATATCTAACAAGTAATATCTAACAGTTTCACAACATATACCCGGATACACATTAATCTAAGTAAGGAATGGATTCAGAAAATATACTGTACATACAGTATATGTCAGAGCGGCATTGGACTAAGATACAGTGGCATAGTAGAATACAGTATATACATACGAGATGGGGGATGAAATATGTAAAAATAATTAAAGTGACTAAGATACCGTAGAATAGTATAGTATACAGTATATGCATATGAGATGAGTAATGGAAGATACAGAAAAAAAGGTCTGTGCTAAACACAGTTTTAGGAGATTTATACATTTTGTTATATGAGATATTCTTAATCAGATTTTTGTGAATTCTGAAGCATCAAAACAAGCAGATAAAGCACAACATTCATAAAGGTCATGTTAATATCAGTCAGGTATCTTATAGAACAAAATGTAAGCCTGTGTTAACCTCAAATCTTATTTTCTGTGTTTATCCCAAATCCCCATTCTTTCCCGATTCCCTTCCCCCATAGGAATGGCCGACCGAACCAGAGGTAACTCATTCCCATTTTTTAGGACTACAAGCTGGCAAACTCTATTGTATACTCAAAATAATTGGAAAATTATATTCCAGCAAGACATTAACCCCAAGCACACATAAAAAAATCTACATTTTGCAATGGACCGTCTCAGTTTCCATTGAAAATCTGTTGTTTGAATTAAAGAGGGCGGCCCATAAGCACAGACTGAAAGACATAAAGGATCTTGAAAGATGATATGTGTTCTCCAATCTCATAAATATTTTTGAAGAAAGCTCAGTGCCTTTATCCTCGCAAGGGGATAGTTTTATTACTTGTTAAACAACATCTCTTTCTTGTATTAGTATAAAATAATATAATTTCAGCTTTTTTTAGTTTAGTATTTGTATTATTTATTTTATATTTTTTGCTCATCTTTATCAAGGGTGCCAATCATTTTGGAAGTGTCTGTATGTGTGTGTGTGTGTGTGTGTGTGTGTGTGTGTGTGTGTGTGTGTGTGTGTGTGTGTGTGTGTGTGTGTGTGTGTGTGTGTGTGTGTGTGTGTGTGTTTGTGCATGCACACCCTATAGTAGCACATGCAAAGCTACAGCCGCTAAAGCCATGACTATTTAAGCTTTAATCTGAACCCAGTTCCACACTGATAAGGCAAAGATTATGCTTCAGTTGAATGATACATGTCAAAATAGTAGGCCACACATCAGATAAAAGTCATGCTTGTGGATAACGCCTTGTGTGAGTTAGATAAAAGCTATACTTCTGTATGCACGGATAAACCAGGAGTCTCCAACAGGTAGATCCCATCCCACCTATGAGTAGATCACCAATCAATTCTGAAAGTACATGCATTTTGCAAGTGTTCCATCGCAAACTGTAATAAAAATAAAGCTCCCGGCTACTATACAATCAAAGCCACATGGACATTATCTCACACCTGGTTAGCCACTCTTGCCTTAAGTCAAACGTAACACTATCTGCCAATTAATTTCCAGCAATATTGCCCCAGTCTGTCTGTTTGGTGCACGCGTTTGTCTATCTCTCTGTAAGTAGCCAGTTAGCGATGCTAATGATAACCGAGGTGCGCAATTAAAGGGGAATTACACTCAAAATTAAAAATATATATAATCATCTTCTGATTTGATTTAAGCATTTAAGCACATGGACTCAGAACAAACATTTGCATTGTTTCTCTATGAATACTTGTACTATTGAGAGTACATTTTTACTTTATTTTCTTTTTATTTTAAGGAGTTGTTTATTAACCTTTATTTTTTATCAGGTATGTTGACAGAAAACACATATATTTTACACCAAGGACCCAGCAGGGTGGAGGTGAAGAGAAGAATGTGCCTATTTGAGAGCTATAATAAAATTAGTAGCTTGCGAGATGTTTCATTTTTTTAAAGTGGCTCTCATGCTAGAAAAGGTTGGAGACTGCTGTGTTAAACCATACTATAGTGGTTGCTCATGACATCAGGCACCCTGCAGCTATGGAAGCAGCCTTCTGTGGTTCACCCCTACTGCTCTGTATGACTGTGTATACAGTATCTTGCTTTATATTAAATTCACCAATGCATTTTAGAATTATTTTAAGTGTTTACTATTTGCTTTATTTTACCCACATACAATCACTTCCATTAACAAACATTTATTTGTGATTTTGCAACACCTATAACCTTTATCTCTATCACTCCAAAGCAGTGAATCATGACAATTCACCTGTAGCTACAGTATCCTAACCACTTCACCTGTAGCTACAGTATCCTAACCACTTCATCTGTAGCTACAGTATCCTAACCACTTCACCTGTAGCTACAGTATCCTAACCACTTCACCTGTAGCTACAGTATCCTAACCACTTCACCTGTAGCTACAGTATCCTAACCACTTCTGACAGTGTAACTTATCTAATATAGAGCATCTCCCCCCTCTCTACAGAGTCTATATTTATAAACATAAATAAATTGCCCCGAGCCTGTAGAAAAGAGGGAGCTTACTGTGTAGGCTTAGACATTGCGTATACAATGAGACCAACGTGTGGAGTACCCGCCGAAATAAGTCTCTCCCTCTTCTGGTGGACGCCTAACGAGGCGTCAGCAACTACTCCCAGCAGGAAGACGCCACATAAAGAGAGGGAGATCAATAGCGTTTAGTGTTTAATATTCTTCACATAAATTATATCAGTGCCATGGAACCAAGCAGTTCCGCTTGTCTCAGCCCATCTAGGCGACATAGTAAAACTACAGTACGCTGGTGCCTGCTCCATTTCCAAAGACATTTAGAGGTAGTTTGGGCATTAATATAGAGTTGGTCCACTCTTTGATGCTATAACAGCCTCCACTCTTCTGGGAAGGCTTTCCACTAGATGTTGGAACATTTCTGAAGTGACTTGCTTCCATTCAGCCACAAGAGCATTAGTGAGGTCAGGCACTGATGTTGGGTGATTAGGACTGGCTCGCTGTCAGCGTTACAATACACCCCAAAGGTTTTCGATGGGGTTGAGGTCAGGGGTCTGTGCGGGCCAGTCAAGTTCTTGCACACCTATCTCGACAAACCATTTCTGTATGGACCTCGCTTTGAGCACGGGGGCATTGTCATGCTGAAACAGGAATGGGCCTTCTCCAAACTGTTGCCACAAAGTTGGTAGCACAGAATTGTCTAGAATGTCATTGTATGCTGTAGCGTTAAAATGTCCCTTCTCTGGAACTATGGGACCTATCCCAACCCATGAAAAACATTCCTTCTCCACCAAACTTTACAGGCACAATGCATTGGGGCAGGTAGCGTTCTCCTGGCGTCCGCCAAACCCAGATTCGTCCATTGGACTGCCAGATGGTGAAGCGTGATTCATCACTCCAGAGAACGTGTTTCCAATGGCGGCAAGGTTTACATCACTCTTGGCATTGCACATAAGGATCTTAGGCTTGTGTGTGGCTGCCTGGCCTTGTAAACCCATTTCATGAAACTCCACACAAACAGTTATTGTGCTGACGTTGCTTCCAGAGGCAGTTTGGAACTCGGTAGTGAGTGTTGCAACCGAGGACAGACATGCTTCAGCACTCGGCGGTCCCATTCTGTGAGCTTGTGTATCCTACCACTTCGCGTCTAAGCCGTTGTTGCCCCTAGACATTTCCACTTCACAATAACAGCACTTACAGTTGACCGGGGCAGCTCTAGAAGGGCAGAAATTCAACGAACTGACTTGTTGGAAAGTTGGTATACTATGACGGTGCCACCTTGAAAGTCACTGAACTCTTCAGTAAGGCCATTCTGCTGCCAATGTTTGTCTATGGAGACTGCATGGCTGTGTGCTCGATTTTATACACCTGTCAGCAACAGGTGTGGCTGAAATACCCTAATCCACTAATTTGAAGGGGTGTCCACATTTCCATATTTGTATACATAGTGTATGATAGGGTGTTTTGACCTTAGTGTTCTAAATGTTTATTTTAAATTTAACACATTACAATTGAGTAAATTAATCTGCAATACTGCAGATGCTGAACAAAAATCATCAACGCACTAAAACACATCAAAACATATTTCACAGAGATACATTTTGGATGTGTCTGGATTCCAATAATATATTCCTTTAACATTGTAAGGTGCAATAAGTGAATGCCTCTTACTCCAAGTCTGCATTGAGCCGGGTGCTTCCTTATTAATTTTCCTTACTGAGGCTCATCTTCTAAAACAGTGATGGGGAACTTTGATCGGTGTGGGGGCAACAACAAATCCTTCACCATTTTGACAATATTTGACAAATATTTTTCTTGCAATTCTACACATTTTGCCGTAGGGTGTAGAGAAAATGTCAGCAGTTTTTAACATGATATCTGAGTAAGAGTGAAATTACAACTTGTGTATTCTACTATACTAACTCTCAAGAGTAAGTTGAGACAACAACTGAGATCCTAATTATAATTTTTATAATAATTATTATTATTATTTTTAGGGAAATGTATCTGCTGGCGTCTAACAGGGACGCATGGGGCACCCGGGCCGCCAGTTACCCATCCCTGTTCTTGAACTTCCCCTGTAGTAAAGGCCCATTCCCCATGAGATTAGTCGAGACTGCTAGAACTCTTCAGTTCTACCTGTCTTTTGAACCTCCAGCTGACAGCGGAGAGATCAGCCCTAGACACACCCCATTCATCCAAGATACTGGGCTCTCCACAACCAGCCTGCCTCTCTGGGGAGACTCTTTGATGACTTTAATCACCTGAGTGCTTTGGGTTGGCATTCTACATTAGAACATGTTTATTTCATTAGCATTTAGAATATATATGATATTGGCACTTGATTGGTGTTATCCAGTGTGATCACAGGAGGTTGGTGGCACGTTAATTGGGGAGAACAGGCTTGTGGTATGGGCTGGTAATGGCTAGAGCGGAATCAGTGGAATAGTATCAATTAAATGGTTTCCATGTGTTTGATGCCATTTCATTTGCTCCATTCTGGCCATTAATATGAGCCATTGTCCCCTTGTCAGCCTCCTGTGAATGTGATATACCACACATCTCAACTCCTGTTCATGCATTACACTCGTAAATGTCTGATTCACTGAAATGCATGAATATTACAGTATTGGCTAACTTATTTCAACACTACTTAGGGAAGAGATAAAAAAAAAAAGGATTGCTTTGATTAAAGCCCCTAGAAGTACTTTTGGACATCTCTTTCTTGTCTTTCTCTATTATTCAATCAGTCTATTATTTATGTCATAATCATTTTAATCCTCTCTGACTGACCATGAAAATCTTGTGATTATAATGACCTACTTCTCAATCAACTCACAACAGACACCAGGGTTACTGTAGATGAAGCTAGCAGTGATTGAAAAACGGCTTGCTTAAAAAATAAGAAATTATTGTGTTAAAAGCATTGAACCACTCAGGGAATATTGGTTTCCAAGGAAACAGATAATAGGGATGGGATTACACCAGTAAACAAATCAAGCACATCCTCTTTTTTAGTCGGAAATACTAGGCCCACTGGGTCCAGCCTTATCTTTTGTTCCTTCAGGGCTGTATTTTACTGAGAGGGGAATGTCTGCTCCTTCACCTGACCCCTTCCCCTCAGAAATATTCAACTGAGGAACCTTCTACTTTCATTTCATAACCCTTCTCTTTCTTTCTCTTTGTCTTTCTATCTCTCTCTCCATCTATCTATATCTTCCCATCTTTCTCTCTCCCTCACTCTCTCTCTCTCTCTGCTTCCCTTATTCTCTAATGGTTTAAGTCCTCCCTAGGCGGTGAGATAGTCAGGGATGATGCTTGTGTGGATGGGTTTAGAGTTGCCCAAGGTCCTTTTTGTCATGGAAAATATATAAAAATGATAAAGCAAGCCTTTTACGGGCCTCCTAAACATATTTCATTTTGTCAGAGCCAGATGACTGATTTCCACTTGGTTTTCATACACAGCTAGTCACAGTCTCTCTCTTCCCCACCAGCTTTCTCTCATTATGCCTTCCCCCTTCAGTGACTCCTCAACCAGACCTCCCCATTGGAGAAACCCTTGAAGTAGAACAGTTTTGGGTTCCATGTTGAACCCTTTCCACAGAGGGTTCTACATGGAATATATATATATATTTTTTTTTTCTGGAACCAAAAATGGTTATCCTATGGGGATAGCCAAGTAACCCTTTTGGAACCTTTTTTTCTAAGAGTGTGCACTCACTAAATTAGCACTAGTCTGATCAGTGGGAATCACAATCCAATGGAGATTCTCGAGAATGGTCTTGAATGATCTCCTGGAATTCAGAATGTCTATCAGAAAGGCTGCCTGTGATGTCTTAACAGTTGACATGAAAGCACATGTGAAGCATAAGTTGCTTTATCAGTTTGGCTAATACATCTAAACTGTACCCTCAATGAGATCCTCTCTGTAATTAACCACTGATTACTCTCTAATCAGACTCACCCTGCAAGAGAACAATGTAATGAACAGTCTTATGAAGTGAAGGTATTCCCACCCTCAGGATGGTAGCACAGTTAACCCATGCTGCTGTAATTGACAGTATGATGGTTGTAGGCTGATTGACTACAGTCTAAACCTACTGTGATGGAACTGTCTTCTTTTCTAGATATTGAACAAAGTTATCAAGTGACTTTACCAAGCACTAAATATGCCATTTCGGTTTAATTTCAAAGCAGCAGCTCTACTCACCAGGGGAGATCCCTCTGGAGGGTACAGGTCAATGGTTGGAAGATTAGTATGACATGGTAGTGTAATGTAATGAGATAATACACACACAACAGGGAGGGAGGTGATGAGGATCGAACACATTGCGTTCTGTCAGAAGGGAATACAACAGAAACTCTGCTGGTCCATCCTCAAAGCTTTACCCAACTAATTGGGATTCAGCTGTCTGAATGTAATTAACCACATGCTGCCTTGCAAATATCCTGCTGATATCTGTGCAAACTCCATCTCTTCACCAACTCGAGGTGTCATGAAAAAAAATGCCCCCCCCCTCACCAACATTACAAATATTTTGACCTGACCCTCCCCTTGTACTGTAAAAAATGTTAAGCCTCCCCTCATAATATGTACTCTAAAATAATTAGTACCACCATTAATAGTTGTAACTGTAGCAACCCTCTGTTTATAAACGTGGATATCAACATTACAATCTTCAGCATAGTTTCGCTGCACAGTCGATGCCACACAGGGCTAACGGGTCAGAAGGCTGAAGGTTTTCAAAATTAGATTTTCAACATTTTTAGGCTATATTTATAATTACACCAACAGGTTTCTGTGCCAATGCACAACACACAACCAATAAGAAACGCATAACTGCATACCATTACTGACTTCAAGCGCTTATCATCATGGTTTGCATTTTCAACACCACAGTCAAGTAGAGCATATCAATCTCGACAAACAGAAAATACGTCCTTCCCTCGGATCGGGAAGGAGGTAGAAAGCGTGGTCAGCTTTTCTGAATAACTGGGCCTGCTGGGTTCATAGGCCTATAGGAGTTGGGAGAATGATGATCGCCAACAGACAGCGTATCAGAAGCCCCAGTATTGTCTCGTGTGGCTCAGTTGGTAGAGCATGGTGCTTGCAATGCCAGGGGATCGATTCCCGTGGGGAACCAGTACAGAAAGAAGTATGAAAGTGTATGCACTCACTAATCTAAGTCTGCTACATTGCTGAAATGTAAAATACATAGACTTATGTTGAGAGTACACCCACGACTGATCCAAGGGCTTTTGCGCCATTATTAAAATTACATTTTCACTGCAGTTTACAGCCTAGAGTAGAATCGTACACAGAAATGTACTTGAAAACAGTAATGTCTTTGTTCTTTGATGCGCAATGACGCACCTGGGATCTCCATTGCCAATCAGCTTTCCCTCTATCTTGTGGATTTATATCGAAAATTGGTGCAGATTTGAATATTTCTTTGTGCGGTATGATTACTAGTTAACTTCTTGTCGATTCGGACAAAACGATCCCACTAACGCTATTGTAGGGTTTCCGTTAGGAAAATGTGGTTCTTATGGTATATCTCTGACTACGATAGTGCCAATACAATACTGTGATTTTCACAGTAATTAGATACCAGAACAAAAGTACAATACAGTAAAAGTGACTATTACAATTGTACTGTAATAACAAGGGATTAAAGCAAGCAGGTTGGCTGTAGACATTTGTTTATTACAGCATATTAATGAATAATATATTTTTTATATCACTTGCACTTCTAGAGGCCTAAACAAAGGCTTCAAAACTGGCCATGATTACAGGGCAAAACAGATCAAATGGACATGGGTACATATTCAACCATTAAAGGTTTAAGGCCTACTACCATTCTGATCTTTTCTCTATATACAATAATTGTTAGGGAACCACTAGCACATATCACTTAAATTGGAATGGCACTCTCACTAACGGGAGCAACAAATATAGCCTCTTACAAAACCCGCCTCAAAATATGTTCATGAGTGAGATACAACAATACCATGCACCCACTGATGTTCAAACGTTTTTTGGCACTCCAAAAATGTGGTATTACATTTTTTTTATTTTTTATTTTATTTAACCTTTATTTAACTAGGCAAGTCAGTTAAGAACAAATTCTTATTTACAATGACAGCCTAGGAACAGTAGGTATGACACAACGCAGGCAAGTGGACCCAAATGCGGACACAGAGGCAGAGTAGATTCCAATAGAAGAAGTGATATTTAATGGGCAAACAATCTCGTAGTCGGAGGACAAGCAATGGTTGGCAACAGGATAGCACGGCAGAGGTACACTAGGGTAGGCAGACTCGTTGTTCGGTGGACAGGCAGAAGGCGATAGTCGAGGCAGAAGGGCTGAGGTACAAAGGAGTAGGCAGGCCTGTAGTCGGGTAAAACAGGCAGATATCGACACCGGGGGAAAAAACAGAACTGAACACGGGTAACAGGGAAAAACACTGGTAATAAGGAACACTGGAAACGACTGTACAGGACAAGACGATCTGGCAACTGACAGAACAGAAAACAGGGGTTAAATACACAGAGGACTAATGGTGAATAGGGAACACCTGGTGTGGGGTGGAGACAAGACAACAGGTGAAACATCTCAGGGTGTGACAAGGTAATTCTATGTAAATGGTACCGTATTATGTGGGGGTACAGCATTCTCACTCATGGGTGCAACAAGTATAGCCTCTTACAAGGCACTATGTTAATGAGCCAGAGACTCTTTCCCATCCCACAACATTTTCCCACAATGCACCATAATTAATATGTGCCACTCAGGAGGCCCTGGACTGATAAGCTTTAATGAGGGTAGAGTTTGAGAGAGGCAGGAACTTTTCTAGACCTCTGCAGGAATTGTTAAAACTATTAAAGAATGGAGCTCACACCTGATTTTAATGGGCAGACAGAGTGTTGAAGTACAGCTCCAGCTGGAGCAGGAAACCTTGGCAACGGGCAGCAGCTCCGTCGTATTCCCTGGCGAGGGATAGCTGCAGACCACTCGGACTTCCTGGACCTGACAGGATTGAACCGAAGGCAGCGGGCGCCAATGGTCTGGATGATGTCACCTGGTCTGCCTCCAGGCATTGGACAGTCTGGAGAACTTGGTTCATCGCCGCACCCAGTCCATCCAACATCTCTCCATGTTCCTTAATGCGGTCTACGATTCCTGAAAGTTTTGCGGTTCCTGCTGACTCCATATTCAAGGTGCGTTATTCTTTATTGTGTTGGATGGAGGGAGCCAGGCGCCAGATACTTGGAACAGGCGATCAAAATAAATAAAACTATGTGTATAGTTTAACTGTGTGATAGACACAGACTAAAGTTCCACCAAATAACACGTATACAGCAAACAATAGCTCACAAGGACTGGGAGGCAGAGGGAGCAGAGGTGATGAGGATAAGCAACAGGTGTGTAATTATGACAAGACAGTCCGTGGTGCGTTAAAGAAACAGAAGGAATAGGCTGTAAAACGTCCCTGGGAAAACGGTGGCGGCTAGAAAGCCGGTGACGTCGAACGCCGGAGAGGAGGCAACCCCGGAGGGAGACGTGACACATTTGTTACACTTAGAGGAGATCTTCAGGTTGTGGCACGTCCAACTTTTCACCATGTTAATGGCTAACCATAACAGGGATAACAGACACATTTTAATACCATGTGTAGATGCATATCTGGAAATGTGGTCATAATCATAATGTGGACCAAGGAAGCATGTTACTGCCAGGTATAAACTGGGCTCTGGAGGAGGATTGGCAACCCCTGCCCTAGACCATAAAAGTATATAGTACAAGTTGTATTTTTATCACCTTTTTCCAGGAATCTGAGGAATTGTCAGGATTCCATCACATCCATGTGGAATGTGATAAGCCTGAAAAGCAACACTGTAAGAGCCCACTAAGGGATTGAGAAATGGTTCCTCTGACCATGGTCTACCTGTTGATTGTATCACCTCTTCCTAACATTTTATCAGGAGATAGGTAAAGGTGAAATTTCCTTTTTCCAAAAACTAACTTTAACACAAATAGTTTGTATTTAGATACATGAGAAACTTACAGTATTATGCAGAGTTTCCCAGCTCACCTTAGTAGGTCAATAGCAAAATATGAACAACAGTCTTAGTTATTCCTACCATGTGAATTCCCCTACGAGACTACATTAGGAATCCTTCCAGGTCCTGGATATTTTGTTTTACTGTATCACTTGATCACGCAGTCGCACCAAAGTCAATGGGACAATGACGAATGGAAGACATCTTCCTCAATATCAGGGAAGCCTTATGGGGAGGGAACACTTACAGCACAGTTGTTACAGGAGACCAGCCCTCCCTCTCTACGGGAGTGGTCCTCCCCTCCTCCCCCCACCACATTCCAACTCCACACCAGGAAGGAGGGAGGGAATGAAGGATCCTAACTTTGCCTTTGATGCTTTAATCTTCCAAATGCTGCTTGAGGATTTGAATTTCTGCGCATCAATCTCTGGTCCTGGCCCCCACCTTGATTAATGGCCCCTATCTATCAGGGCACCAAGCGGCACTCAGGCCTCTCACCACCAGACAGCTTTGCTTTAAAATAATGGGCATGCTCCGTCCCATGCCCCGACGATGCTGCATTCACAATGATTCTGCATCTTTTTGATCTATCTCCCTGGAGGACAGCGGGGATGGGAGAGAGGGGGAGGGGGGAGAGAGGGGGATGGGGGAGAGGGGGATGGGAGAGAGAGGGGGATGGGAGAGAGAGGGGGAGGGGGGAGAGGGTGAGGGGGGAGAGAGGGATGGGAGAGAGGGGGAGGGGGGAGGGGGGAGAGAAGGAGAGAGGGATGGGAGAGAAGGAGAGAGGGATGGGAGAGAGGGGGAGGGGAGAGGGGGAGGGGGGAGGGGGGAGGGGGGAGAGAGGGAGAGAGGGATGGGAGAGAGGGGGATGGTAGAGAGGGGTAGGGGGGAGAGAGGGAGTCAGGGGAGGTTGGCATTGCGGCACGGCACCTTTGTGTCTTTACCTGTACAGTACGTGACAGGCTGTAGCTTTGTGAGGAGTAGTGCTGCCCCCAACTGATAAATACAAGGATGCAGTCAGATACACACACACACACACAAACTAACACATACACACACACAAACTCACACACAAACAAACAAACAAACAAACAAACAAACAAACGCACACACACACCAATGCGGCTGTGTTTTTCCCCTCTTGCAGTCCCACGCTGTGGCATGGAACCTCAGAGACATTATGTCTGCCATCAGTAACCTTGGCAGCGACTCTGCACAAGCCACTGCTGACTCCAGGTTCTCTCAGAGTGCTGCCTCTCACTGAGACTCATTGATATTCCACACATGTATACAGTCACAGGCAACCACACATGCTGCAGACATGCTCAATCCCACACAGCAAAACAGCACACACATACAGTATGGATATAGTGTATACACAGTCAAGAAGACAAACACACACACACACACACACACCATCTTAGACAGGTTTGTACTGTGGCTGTATAGGTTCTTTGTGTTATTTAATGGACATTTAATTTCATCACATTAATCAGTGGTAGGAGTTCACATCAGGAGCCATGTGCAGTTACAATGTCTCAACTGGTGTTCTGCAACTCTTCCCTTATGTTTGGGAAACGCACGCTTTCACCTCACTCACTACTGAAAAATAATTAGCTGCGATTAATGCTTTCTCTCGCTGAGGTAATTATATGCCAGGCAAAGTGTGCTTCGCACCAGCATGCTAATATTCTGTCAAGTCTACAGCTATTCATGCTTTTAAACTAGCCATTCATCAATGTCAGAGGAATATTCTTCTCTGTTGATGGAGCTTTTGTGTTGTCTCATAACTGGTCGACAGGAGAACAAAAACAGATGGTCCCTCCGGACAACAAGCAGACAGGCAGGAATTTGTTTTTCTATAATTGAGAAATCATTATAGAGTCACAAAATAAACTGCAACCATATTAGTGCATCATGAGCTTGAAAATGAATCAGTGCAACCACAACACCCCCGCTAGCTTGTAACCCGCCATCTTGGTTGCTCGATATTTCACCGTTATTGTTTTTTAAATGTCGCAGCCCTATTACATCGCCCGCTGGGATGGGTGGTGATACGTGAGACTATTGTGTTGTTGCCTGTTGCTGACATTTCCACTGGCTGGATATTGCTGCTCCACTCCCCAGACACTACCCGCCCATCTGATGCTGGTGTCAGTCCCTCTCAGAGGCGACAATAGCTCCACAGCCCCTCAAAGAGGACCAGGAGACAGCTGGGTGGGAGGGAGGGATGGAGGGAGGCGGTAAAAATAGAATGGAGTTAAATTGTGCATGAAGACTTCAATTCTTGAATCAATTGAAAAAATCACCGGGCCTCATGATAGATTCCATGAAGAGGCTCTTTTGTCCACTCCCATAATGCCTAAATGGTTTCAGAACTCAATATGAAAGGTAATGTGTGTGAGTGTGAAGGGGAGAAAAGTGAGGGTACAGATTCTTAAATATGTTATTTTACAGACCATCTGACAGTGAGGTGAGTTAGTAAGTATGTGTGTGTGTGTGACTTTGAAAAAAGCATAAAACTTTAAAGGTTATTACAGAATCAGGCTAGTATTGCTTCCCGCTATTCTCCAAATTACTGCACACCTGAATCTTTTTCCTTCCTCTGATTTGCCCTGGACACTGCTGAGGACAATCTGTTGTTTTTCACCTATAAAATGGTGGACTGGCCACCTAGTGAGTGAGAGAGCCCCAGCTCTGTGTGGAACTGGGGCTCCGTTCATCAGGCCTCATCTTGACTTGCAGGCACAACTTACTTATAGTTGTTCCACCATTTTCCTCCCTCATCTGTAGAAGGTTAACAAAGTAGCATCTTAATGAGAAATGGGTAGCCAGGGAGAGGAGAATGAAATGTTAAGTCTCTCTCCCTCTCTCTCTCTCTCTCTCTCTCTCTCTCTCTCTCTCTCTCTCTCTCCAAAGGATAACAAGCCCACAGCAAAAAGGAAGCAAAATTGCTTCTGTTGAATGCACTCCTTGGCTTTTATTAGTTCCTGTAATTGCTTCCCTGCTTCCCATGTACAGGTCTACTCTTGTCCTATTTTTCTACTAAAGGATTGTCCTGGGGAAGCACGTGTTGAAAACACCTGATGCCTGAATCCCATTTACAAGGCAAGCGGTTGTTTACGGAGACATATATATGTGACATGTGTAGACATCGTCTCAATTTATATTCACATCTGAGAATACGGCTCTCAATTTTCAATAGGTATTTCTTATGCCTTTGCAGAGACGTGGCCTCTGAGAGGAAATGTCTATTCTAGTTTCTGGTTTGCTTCCCTATGGCTGTGATACCTCTTTTAAATACATACTGTATATATTGGTCCGGACAATCTATATGCTCCAAAAATATTATTATTACATCTGATTATGTGTTCACATGACTTGATTCATGGATTGTGTAAATGACAGTAACCCTGTGTGTCCAAAGATAGTGTGATTGTCAGGCTCTGGCCATAGAGAAGCCTATTGCTTCTCTATATAGCCATGAGTCTGACAGATCTATAATTTATTTTCTATGTGGGGGTTTTGTGTTGGATCCCTAATTAGAGGCAGCTGCTGTGCATTGTCTCTAATTAGGGATCCTACATATGTTTGTAGGTCCCACATCCTGGGTGTGGGTCATTATTCTCCAGTCACGGTTAAAGTAAGTGTGTTACGTTTTGTCACATCGTGTTTTGTTTGGTAGTTCGTCATTTTGGAATTTGTAAAAATAAATGATTGCGCCGAGCCTTGGTCTCTCTTTCCACCCACTCATGACAGTGATACAGAAACACGTTTTTTTTTAATATAACTAGGCAAGTCAGTTAAGAACAAATTCTTATTTACAATGACAGCCTATACCGGCCATACCCAGACAACACTGTGCCAATTGTGCACTGCCCCATGGGACTCCCAATCACAGCCGGTTCTGAACCAGGGTGTCTGTAGTGATGCCTCTAGCACTGAGATGCAGTGCCTTAGACCGCTGCTCCACTCAGGAGTTGAATCATATATTTGGGCTTAGAACAGGCCGAATAGCAATACTATGAACTTTTAAACAATTTAATTCTGAAATGTTTTTCAAAATGTCCTCAAAATTCCAACATTGATTCACAGTGGAAGTATTATGGACAATGACAATCTTAACATGTCAATGTGGCTTGTCTAGAACCTTGTACTAACTATGTTGACAGCATATTTCATGCATTTACACAAAACATAATTTGTTCTGTGGCACATTTTAATATTGTACTGAATATAGTACAATAGCGTGAATGGGTTAAATAAGAGCATAAGACCATAAGAATTTCAATACCCAGAAAAGCAGCAAGAAAGTAGAGCAAACTTGTAAATACAACGTTAGTTGGAGACTAATATTACTCCTCATATTGTGTTTGTAGACACCTGAAAGAGTTTCCTGCTGTTCCTGTGATCTACTTCTCTTTACATTTAAAGAGGTAGAGGGAGAAAACAAAGTCATATATATACACGCTAACCATGCTTTTTTGTACAAACCTATATCTACACATGAACAGAGGCATAAGGCTGAAAATGTCTCAAGGTCTCCATCAAAATCAGAAGGCAACAGGTTGTCCCCCGCCCCTCCATTTGGAGACTGGGTCTTCAGTGTGCATACCTGCACACAGTGTGCGAGAGAGAGATTGTGTTTGTGTAGCTGGCAGGGTAAAAAGCACAACATTACCTTAGTTATCCTCGGATTAAAGGTCTCTTCCCTGTGGGGTTGGTGGAAGAATATGTGTGTGTGTGTGTGTGTGTCGAAGCAGTTTTCAGATAGGCGGTGCTCTCAGAATGAGCACAGCAGGTCTCCCACTTCCTGCTCTTGTGCCTGGCGGCGACCAATCACACTAGGTCCCACTTCTTCCATATATGCCTCATTGTGGCTGCCACTCTCCCTCTCCGTCTCTCTCTCTCTCTCTCCCTCCCTGTCACCGGGCTTACTCCCACATTGTGTTTTTTAGACCCTTTAACTTATTCAGCTCTTTTGCCTGGCACAATGCATCCAATTTGTCGGGGAAGGCAATCAGACCAGTGAGAGTTGACCCATATTGTGATTACATAAAGCAGAATGTAAAATGACTGCAAAATGTTCCTTAAACTGTTTTTGTATATTACATATGTATGGTGATGTGATGCCTCATGGCTTCAGCAAAAAAAAAGAAAAAATCTTTATTTGAAAGCCTACATGCCGATAATCATGCAAGGATTGTCAAGCCAGTCTCACAAAAACGTATTGCATTTATCAGGACACTTCATTGTAATTCAAATAATCAATTTTCTCTCTTTTTCACTGAAGTCATAGATATCACATTTGTGTCGGCACTCTGCTGTGTAACGCCAAGAATCTCAAAAAAAATTCTAGAGTGAGAAAGGCTACAGACTGGTCCTAGTCTATATGACTCCGCCCACTAGGCACAGACGTCAATTCAACGTCTATTCCACATTGGTTCAACGTAATTTTATTGAAATTACGTGTGAAATTACTGTGTGCCCAGTGGACAGCATTGCAATTCAGAGTGGCAAACGATAAGGTTTTACATTTCCTTATAAGGAGTCAACCTACAAACATGTTGGGCTGCTCTGTAATTTTCTAGCGGCTGCCAGAGTATATTTGTGGGCAGCAGGTAGCCTGGTGGTTAGAGTGTTGGGCCAGTTACAGAAAGGATGTTGGTTCTAATACCCGTGCTGACAAGGTAAAACAATTATTTTAAATTACCTGTTGATGTGTCCTTGAGCAAGACACGTTACCCTAATTTTGCCTGACCCTGTAGGTAGGTCGTCATTGTAAATAAGAATTTGTTCTTAACTGACTTGCCTAGTTTAAAAAAAAAAAATATATATATATATATATATATATATATATATATATATAAAGCCATTCATTGTATACCTCTCAAATGTCTATCTGTCTGTTACATAGCTAATGCTGTGGCATTGTACTCCATGCAAGCTGACATTTATTAGTTTTGTGGATTTTTGCTCATTGTGATTCCAGTGAGGTAAACTAAGTATGCCAAGTTACCACAGCTCAACTTGAGTATAGGGTATGTGGATTTTAACTAACAGGATGTTAAATGAAAATGACATCATTTTGGACCTTGAATGTACCAATTGGTTGATTGTCTAAATATATTTGATTATAGGTTTGAGGCTTTTGTGTCTGAGAGGCTCGCCTGGCTTTTCAAAATGTTTTTTTGCTAATGTGAGATTCTCATGTCTGGTTTGCTTTAATGGGTCTAGTAAAAAAACACAGCAATCCAGGATCAGACTTCTTAGACCGCTCCATGAGTTACAACTCTTAAAGAACCTAAAGGCACTCTAACAGAAGACTTTGAGTGTGTTTGTGTGTAGTAACTGTATATTGCTCTTGATCAAGCCTACTTTACAAACATATATGAAGTAATTTATAATCTTGTTGCTACAGTATATTGCTAAAAGGCTACAAAAAGCCTTTTGAGTTATATTCTCTGACCCAGCTTTGTATGGGTGTTTTGTTTTGTGCCCATTACATTAATAGCCACCTCGTCAGACAAATCAATCTTATTTCAGACCATTTAATTTCTATTATTGTGACTTTCTGAGTTAATGCATGTGTGGGTGCCTTCTTTAGTTCAACCCACATGAAAAAATACTACAGTTTACTTTAGAATACTACAGTAGAGCACTCAACCCAGACTACATCTCCCATCAGAAAATTTGTCATATACATCGCTGTAGAGTCAATCATCTTTAAAATCAAGGCCACGACTTGCTCCCTTGAACCTATCCCTAAATTCCTACTCAAAACCTGCTCATCTAGCCTTCTTCAGTTTTCCACCACCCTCATCAACAAGTCCCTGCTGACCGGGAAGGTACCATCACTCTTCAAAACGGTTGCAGTCACCACTTAACAGAAGAAACCCAACCTTGACCAGTGTAATATAACGTTAACTTACCAGAATGCCTCGAGATGATATCCTGTAACACTGTTGTGCATACTATGCCATCTCCCCCTTTAACTGTAATACATTTCCTTTTAACAGCTTCTACAAATTACTGTAACCATAACAATATTACTGTAAAGGTTTTGAAAGAACAATAAAGAATGCAACATCCCCCCCCACCCCCCCGAAAGTCTATTGACTTGTAGGGTCTCTTTTCAATGACCCTTGGTTTCTATAGTTGTTTTTTACAGGTCCAGTCTGACAACTGGTTTGCTAACCTTACTAGACCTGGTAAGTAACAGTCCTTGACCAGCAGTCTGTGTGCGGTCACTCAAGGTAGGTGAAACAGTCTCTTGTTGACCATTGTCTGGCAGTAGTCTATTTTCTCTTCTTTCATGAAAGGCAGGTCTAATACCTTTAATTTGGGTAGGGACTGTCCCAACACTGTGGCAACGGTTACGTCGTAGTGTTCCTTTTTTCTGCATCTCGACGACGTAAGACCTGGGTGTGGTGCTTTCAGTTGTTATCACTGCAGGTGCCGTCCACTCCTTTTGGTGATTGAGCTTGGCGAGCACGGTTTCTCCCAGCAGTAGAAATGGTAATGGTCTCGCCCTGTGACGTTGGTTATAGTACACTCTTAGAAACAAACGGTTCTTCGGCTGTCCCCATAGGAGAACCCTTTGAAGAACCCTTTTTGGCTCCAGGCAGAACTATTTTGGGTTGCATATAGAACCCTCTGTGTAAAAGGTTCTACATGGAACTCATAAAGGTTCTGCCTGGAACCAAAAAGGATCTGCCTTGAACCAAAAAGGGTTCTTCAAAGGGTTCTCCTATGGGGACAGTCGAAGAACCGTTTTAGGTTATAGATAGCACCTTTACTTCTAAGAGTGTAGAAGGCTTGTTTCCTCTTTTCTGCTACATCCATTAGCCTGATTTGTTTTTTGTTGGGCCACTTAGATTGCAGGTTTCTCTCCAAGGTTGAGAATGGTGTTCTGATTTTTCTACTCATGCGTGACCATTAACCTGAGGTTTGTGCGGGCTGGAAGTAATGTGCTTAAAGTCAAGCTGCTTTGCCATTTCTTGGAACTCGGAACTAGATAATTGGGGCCCATTGTCACTAACGATCTCATCTGCAATGCCACACCTTGCAAAGGTTCCTTTCAGCTTCAGGGAGACCTGTGTGCTTGTGGTTGTAGGCATGTGTAGTATCTCAATGAACCTTGAGTAGTAGTCAGATATAATCAGATCGTTTTGTTTGTTATGCTCACATAGATCCAGAGCATAATTATTTTCCATGTCCTGTCAGGGAGCAGCATTGAGATTAGTGACTCCTTTTGCTGAGCCTTTCTAAGCTCACAACAAGACTGAGATCTGATGAGATCTCCTGGCCACCATACCGAGGCGTTGGCCCTCTCTCTGTATTTAGTCAGACCTTGATGTCCATCGTGTATTCTGTAAAGAATGTCTGCCCTCTGTGTCTGTGGTACTAGTATGCAGTTCCCCCTTGTGCCCATGACATTGTACTCAGACAGTTAACTTTTCACTGGGAAAAACTTTCTGACTGTGACTGGGGTTTTACTGACATGTTCAGGCCAGCCTGACCTGATGTACTTGACCACTGTCTGTAGTTTATCATCTGCTGCAGTGGCAACTCTGATGCAACTCTGACACTCTGTCAACGGACTCCTTGAGTGTCTTCCACAACCAAGGTTTTGCCTGGTGCGTACTCCGCTGTGGGTTTGAAGCTAATGAGTAGCCTCTGGCACCGTAAAGGCACATTATCCAATTCTTTGCTGTTCATTAGTGGGACCAAGGGCTTGTGGTCTGTCACTAGTTTGAAGTCCTCCAGGCTGTACAGATATTTCTCGAACTTCTCACAGGCCCAAACACTTGCAAGAAATGTATCTGGTTTCTGCCTCTGTGAGCATCCTGGAGCAGTACGCCACTGGCTTCCACTCCTCTCCATGGAACTGTAGTAAAACACTGCCAAGTTCAAAACTGCTTTTGTCTGCTGAGACTGCGGTGGCTCTGTTGCTGTCATAGAAAATCAGTACTGGGGAAGTTGTCAGAAGGTCTTTGAGGCGCTGGAACGCCGCCTGCTGTGCGTGATCCCATGTCCACGCCGTCTTTTACCTCAGGAGCTCATGTAGTGGTTGACCCACTGTGGAAAGGTTGGGGATATTCTTCTCTAGGTAGTTAACCATCCCAATAAAGTAGGGTTTTCCTTTGGAAGATTTCTGGAGCACTTGAGATCCCAAACGGCAGACGTGCGGAAACAGTACCTGCCAAAATGTTTAATAAAGGTTGTCAACTGTCTGCTGTCACCGTGTATTTGCCGAAACTCACTTGCCACATCCAATGTTGAGAATACTTTGACTTCGCTCAGCTTTGTGAGTATCTTTTCCGAGGTGGGTAGGATGAACCGTTCTCTTTTCACAGCTTCATTAAGCTTTTTCAAACCCACACATATACGCACTTTTCCATTTTTCTTAAGGACAGGCACCCTGGGTGCGCACCAATCTGTTAGCTGTGTAACCTTCTCCACAACATCCTTTTCCCCCTTCCTGCACAGCTCCTCCTTCACATTCTGCATTATAAATAAGAATTTGTTCTTAACTGACTTGCCTAGTTAAATAAAGGTTAAATATAAAATATTAAAATAAATAAGTGGTATTAGGATTCTGAGCTCTGTGTGCATTTTCTGTAGTTTTTTCTGTGTTCTCTTTCTGTTGTATTTTCGATGCGTTGACCAGCTGAGCAAGTTGTTCATGCTCTGTCCCTGAACGACATACTGTATACTGAGAAGAGGTAGTGCTTTTCTTTGTATGTGGTGCTCACTTGAAATTGCCCTGAACAATTCAGCTGGCCTCCGGGACTGCACAGAGTAATGGTAGACAGCAATATTCTCTCTGGAATGAGCATATCCAATGTCTCTTCACACATTACAATAGAGTCTGATTTTTATGTTGCATTTTCCTTCTGTACACTCCATGTCCCTTAAATCCTTCTGTACACTCCATGTCCCTTAAATCCTTCTGTACACTCCATGTCCCTTAAATCTCTGTTCTCATTGCGTTTTAAATCTCTGTTCTCATTGAATCTTTCTTCTCATTGCGTTTTAAATCTCTGTTCTCATTGAATCTTTGTTCTCATTGAGTTTTAAATCTCTGTTCTCATTGCGTTTTAAATCTCTGTTCTCATTGCGTTTTGAATCTCTGTTCTCATTGCGTTTTGAATCTCAGTTCTCATTGCGTTTTAAATCTCTGTTCTCATTGAATCTCTGTTCTCATTGCGTTTTGAATCTCTGTTCTCATTGCGTTTTGAATCTCTGTTCTCATTGCGTTTTATGCACCATTTTGCATTCTTCTTCATTCGTTCTCATTTAGTCTCTGTTCTCATTGCTTTTTAAATCTCTGTTCTCATTGAATCTCTGTTCTCATTGCTTTTTAAATCTCTGTTCTCATTGAATCTCTGTTCTCATTGAATCTCTGTTCTCATTGCTTTTTAAATCACTGTTCTCATTGAATCTCTGTTCTCATTGAATCTCTGTTCTCATTGCTTTTTAAATCTCTGTTCTCATTGAATCTCTGTTCTCATTGAATCTATGTTCTCATTGAATCTCTGTTCTCATTGCGTTTTAAATCTCTGTTCTCATTGCGTTTTGAATCTCTGTTCTCATTGCGTCTTATGCACCATTTTGCATTCTTCTTGTGCTTCTCCCTGCTGTCTTACATGCATGTTAACTTAATCTGACTGACGGACTGTTTGTATAGTAGTTGCTAATGTGAGATCTGCCATCAATTGCAGTTTTGCGAGACAGTCCTTTATCCAGTATGCCCATGACAATTCGGTCCCAAATATGCTCATCTCTATTCGCACCAAAGTCACAATGCTCTGAAAGCTTGAAGCGGGCTCTGATAAGTGTCTCTGCCTTTTCCAGAGGCCGCTGTACTCATTGATAAAAACAGGCATGTTTGTGAATACAATTCAGTTTGGGAAAAAATGATTCATTATATTTCCACATGACAACATCAGTTGTTTATTTCTTTTTTTGCACGTCACCAGAATGCCTCAAGATAACTGACACACTGCCTTACGTACCACTTAAAGACATCTCGTAACACTATTGTACAGGCCCATCTCCAACCTCCCCTTCCTATCAAACGTACTGGAGAAAGTGGTTGCAAACCAGCTTCAATCACATCTGTCTTGTAATCAGCTGTACAAAGTTTTCTGGCTTCCGGCCCACTGGAAAATCTCTGGTGAAAGTTATTAACAACCTACTGATGGCTGCAGATTCTGGATCACCTAGCCTCCTCTTCCTCTTAGATATCAGTGCTGCTTTTGACAGAGCACACTGCAGTCTCTGGAACTGCTCTAAACTGGTTCTCCTCCTACCTCTTCAATAGGAAGCAAGACATCACGATTGGAGAGTCAACATCAGAGGAGTCTACAGTCACATGCGGTGTCCCTCAGTGCTGGGGCCTATTCTGTTCCTAATCTATATGCTCCCTCTAGGCCAAATCCTCAGAGACTATAACATCAACTTCCACTGCTACCCTGACGATACCCAAGTATATATTACTACCAAACTGACACTCTCTCAGCCCTAGCAAATACTGTCTAGATTACATCATCAGGGCATGAATGAAAGAGAACTTCCTCCAGCTGAACAGAAGCAAGACTGAGGCTATACTTATCAACAGTGCTGGTCAACAGTGCTGGAATCACCTGCCCTACAATTGAAGGTTAAGCCATCCATCTGTCCTCTGTCATCTCCAACCTGGGAGTAGGGCTGTTACAGTGACCGCATTACCACCACACCGGCGGTCACGAGTCATGGTGGCAGTCAAATTCCATGTGACCGATTAGTCACGGTAATTAGGCTTCTCCATGGTCATTAGTAGCCTACCAAACTTGCTAATCAAACACTTAATGAGAGCCCATGAGCTCATATTGCGCAACATTTTTACAGGCTATGCAATTGCATGAGAAAACAGAGCGATGGCCTTTATTAAAAAGAGGGGGATCCAATCAGCTTTCTATAGGATAGGCCTACTATATTTATCTCTCAACCTTCCTAATATTAAGCACATCGCTTCTCTTTAAAACAGGAGTATAGCCTACCTGCCTGGCATGAAAATGAAACACGAGAAAAGCGTCCTCCATTCTCTATTTAAGTGCATAGATGACATGTATTTTTTCCCCCCTGTTCCTGAGACAGGTACATGATAATGGTCCATTCTAAATCAAAACTCATTTCACATATATTATTTAGTGTATGTAAAGACAAGATTAAATCAAGAATAGTCTGTTGGGTGACAATATTAGCTTAACACTTGTGAATGATATATTATCAATTGTGAATGAGGCCCAGTTTAAGGCAAACAGTGCATGCTTTTTTTGTGACTTAATTTGGGATCTATCGCATCCCTCAACTGTTCTGGACTATGTTTGGAATATTTGTTTCTCACACAGAATAGGTCATCTTTTGCACTATGGGGAATAGTATATTGACATAGGCTAGTGCTTTTGCTGTTCGGTAATCCTACTCATCTTTTTGGCTGACGAAAAGTAAATGTGGCCAGTTCTCAATATCTTCAATATGGCCATACAAATCAAATAAAAATGTATTGGTCACATACTGCACACATGTTTAGCAGATGTTATTTCAGCTCATGAAACATGGCACCAACACTTTACATGTTGCGTTTATATTTTTGTTCAGTATAATATTTTTGGGGGATAGTATTTATACATTAGTAAACTGTAAATACTACAGTATACTACAGTCCAGTCCGCAAAAACAGCACAGTGAATACTACAGTAAAGTCCACAAAAACCCTACAGTGAATACTATAGCATTTATACCAGAGTATTTTTTTCATGACGGAAGTCATTCATGATGTTCTGTGCTGCCGTGGTGATTTATGTGTTTTGCTCCCACAAGCATTTAATCTTAGACAGTGAAGTAAACAGGTTTTATCTGCACACTGCGGTCCAGCCACTAAGTGTTCTGAGCTTATTTCTCTGGGTGACTAAAATGCAGTCTGATAGCAACGCTCCACGTGTTAGTTGTGCTGCTACCACATAAGTCACTGCTCTGACGTTAGCCACCGTGCACAATCAATTGATTCATTACGATGGCATATTTGCACTCCTGCTTGTGTCACAGCCTTATCAATGTTAACAGGGTGTGTGTGTGTGTGTGTGTGTGTGTGGGCGGTTCTTGCATATTGCAAAAAGTAATCGTAAGCAGCTTCACATCTGTTTCTTAATTATTATTGTCTGCTTTGCATGCGGACGCTCAAACTGCAAACCGAGGGCAATGGAAACATCCTATTTACTTGCCTATCACAGTGAAATGTAACGTTCATGTTTTAACAAGATAAAAGCTGTTAGATTGACCACCTCAAAAACACAACATGTTGACTGACGTCAGATATATACAGGACCACTGAGATACAACATTTAAGTCTTTGTGTTTTAAATGCCAACCACACTGACATGTGCTCATGCAATCTCTTATCAAGTTGACTTTAGGGAGGCTGTTTCTTGTGAGATAGTAGTTATTTGGGAAATGTATTTGCATGCAGAGTGATTAGTGCTGACGATAACATTGCACATGTATCCTTTAGGATATTACTGAGAGGTCCATAGGTGTGTATTGATGTTCAGGCTGAAATTCAATCGAACACCATGCAGAGTTTCCCACAGTGCAGGTTTGATATAATTAATATCTGTTTTCATATGAACTCTGTCTCTGTTGTGCACTAACAACAACATTTTAACATACTCAGAGCTATTCAGAACATTTTGATTCGTTTGAATGTAAACTTTCTGTATATTTATTAAATAAACAGAAAAACATTAATGAAATTGAGTGGTTTTCAGCAAAGTGTCAACAGGCATATTCTCGCCTTTCCAGCTTAGATACATTTAAAAATGTGTTTTTATAATCATCAGTCAGGAAAAATATGAGGAATGTTTGAAGCCTGTGCTTGCTTCTTCTTTATCCTAATTTCCTCAGAGTTTATTCTTAACTTCTTGATGTAGGGGAATGTTTCCGCTGATAATAAAATATGGATGAGCTCCTTCCACTTTCTTCAATTGCGCCTTATTTTTACCCTCCGTCTTGATCCCTTTGCTTTGAGGTGCCTTTGCTATGGATCAACCCCGAGCTGGAATCCTCTGCTCTCCTTTGTTGTTTACCCTCCCCTCCATTGCGCCTGGCTTTTCCAACCTGCTAGGTGCATTGTAATCATTGTTTTCATCCTTCACTCATATTTCTAGCCTGTGGACTTCAAGATTTAAACACTAGTATTTCCATACTTACTTTTATAGACATAACATTGTGTGTATAAACAAATGGTTGCAGTCAAATAAACCTAGCTTATATGCAACATTGAAATTCACCACATTCATGAGTTTTGGAAAAATACAACAGCAAACATTACATATATAGCTTAGATCCCAGGCAAATAATTGCAATGCTTCTTGCTTGGGGCTATGTTCTCCATAGCCTTGAATTTAACCCAGCCAACCTTACTTCCAAGTCTATGCTTCATATACTCTCAGTCCAGTACTGTCCAATTATCTTAATTAAGTGATTATTTATGTTTTTACAGATCTCAGAAACAAGATGCTGCTGTGGCTTATTATCCGAGCACATGTTTAAGTAACATGAGCAGGTAGCCTCGAGGTTAGGGTTTTGGGCCAGTAACCAAAAGGTTGCTGGTAAAAATCCCAGTGGCAACAAGGTGAAAAATGTAGTTCTGTGCCCCTGAGCAAGAAACTTAACTACAATTGCTCTAGGGGCCCTGGACAATGGTGACCCTGGCTGTGACCCCACTCCATACGGGTGTCTCAGGGGGAATTGGGATATGCAAAAAACAAATGTTCAAGACATACTTGCAGGAGTGTGTAACAGATGTTCAAGACACACTTGCAGGAGTTTGTAACAGATGTTCAAGACACACTTGCAGGAGTGTGTAACAGATGTTCAAGACACACTTGCAGGAGTGTGTAACAGATGTTCAAGACACACTTGCAGGAGTGTGTAACAGATGTTCAAGACACACTTGCAGGAGTGTGTAACAGATGTTCAAGACACACTTGCAGGAGTGTGTAACAGATGTTCAAGACACACTTGCAGGAGTGTGTAACAGATGTTCAAGACACACTTGCAGGAGTGTGTAACAGATGTTCAAGACACACTTGCAGGAGTGTGTAACAGATGTTCAAGACACACTTGCAGGAGTGTGTAACAGATGTTCAAGACACACTTGCAGGAGTGTGTAACAGATGTTCAAGACACACTTGCAGGAGTGTGTAACAGATGTTCAAGACACACTTGCAGGAGTGTGTAACAGATGTTCAAGACACACTTGCAGGAGTTTGTAACAGGACAAATACAAGCACCCTCCCAAATTGTTATTATTATACTCAGTAATAGAACAAAATGGCAGCTGCAGCTTTAAACAGCACCATGGACAGCTACAGCCCTATACCAAGGCAGCTGCAGCCATAAACAGCACCATGGACAGATACAGACCTATATGAAGGCAGCTGCAGCTTTAAACAGCACCATGGACAGCTACAGACCTATACCAAGGCAGATACAGCCATAAACAACACCATGGACAGATAGATACCTATACCAAGGCAGCTACAACCATCTCTATGTACAACTACAGTGCTATATTCAAGCAACCACAGTAAAGCCCTAAACAGTACTATGGAGAGATACTCAGGCAGCTATAGCTCTAAGCAGTAATATGGACAGATACCCAGGCAGTTATAGCCCTAAACAGTACTATGGAGAGATACATAGGCAGCTATAGCTCTAAGCAGTACTATGGACAGATACCCAGGCAGTTTTAGCCTTACACAGTACTATGGACAGATACCCAGGCAACTATAGCCATAAACAGTACTATGGACAGATACCCAGGCAACTATAGCCATAAACAGTACTATGGACAGATACCCAGGCAGCTATAGCCCTACACAGTACTATGGACAGATACCCAGGCAGTTATAGCCCTACACAGTACTATGGACAGATACCCAGGCAGCTATAGCCCTAAACAGTACCATGGACAGATACCCAGGCAGCTATAGCCCTACACAGTACTATGGACAGATACCCAGGCAGCTACAGCCCTAAATCCAGAGATGAAAACAAAGTCTTCCACTCACATGCTAAAAAGTCCTCCACTGTCATGCTGCCGAGCAGTCCGCTTCCATTTTCCACTTGATGCAGTATGCCTGTAGAAGGTTTGGGGGTATCAGGGCTAGCCCCATCAGCTCTTTGAACTGGAGTGCACTAAAGAAAGTTGATAAATGGCCTTTGATGGAGGCAGATACTAGTGGACTCTCCCCTGCAGCTCCCCAGAGTGCCCTGGAGAGCACAGCATTAGTACTGTACATCTCTGCCTACAGACTGGAGACACATTACCATTAATGGTCTAAACCTACACTGTGAAGTAACAGGAAATAAATTGAACACTGGTCTAATAGATACATACCCTATTCACTCCGCTGTGCAGTACGTATACTCCTGACGCTAACTAATATTTAGCTGGATTAAATATTAGTATTTTTATTTTTGGATCCTCAGCCCTGGGGTCAGGGTAATTGGCGGGTGTGTTCAGCTGCAGGCCTCTGCTCCCTGATTTGTCATGGTGGAATACACTAGCTGCAGCTCTGCATTGTACTGTACTCTACTGTGGTGGCAGGCCACTTAGGTCCCTAAGGTTCCTTTAAAATACACTCAAAGGAGCCAAAGCGTTTGCATACAAGCTAGGAACTGAAGAAACAAACAACAGGTTCCATCCTATGAGGACAAGAGAAGCTAAAGGGCACATTAACACATTAAGCATGGTAGGCTTCTTGGTACTTAACTAAGTTTGCCTGTGTCGGCTACCCCAAAGACTTGTTAGGACAACATTATTTCAGTCGAAGAGGACAAATGTCATAAGCAGTTATTTGGAATTTTAGGATATTACCAGTCCATTTGGAATTTTAGGAGATTACCAGTCCATTTGGAATTTTAGGAGATTACCAGTCCATTTGGAATTTTAGGAGATTACCAGTCCATTTGGAATTTTAGGAGATTACCAGTCCATTTGGAATTTTAGGAGATTACCAGTCCATTTGGAATTTTAGGAGATTACCAGTCCATTTGGAATTTTAGGATATTACCAGTCCATTTGGAATTTTAGGAGATTACCAGTCCATTTGGAATTTTAGGAGATTACCAGTCCATTTAGAATTTTAGGAGATTACCAGTCCATTTAGAATTTTAGGAGATTACCAGTCCATTTGGAATTTTAGGAGATTACCAGTCCATTTGGAATTTTAGGAGATTACCAGTCCATTTGGAATTTTAGGAGATTACCAGTCCATTTGGAATTTTAGGAGATTACCAGTCAATTTGGAATTTTAGGAGATTACCAGTCCATTTGGAATTTTAGGAGATTACCAGTCCATTTGGAATTTTAGGAGATTACCAGTCCATTTGCTAGAGGAGTTAGATGCAGTCACACTGCATATTTACATCTTTATCTTATTTAAATGTTTGTATAAAAAGTAATATTACATTACTCAGCTTCCAGACACATGCAGACCCACTAAACTATAGATATGCAGCATACACATAGATGTGGCTGTCAACAATGATGACATTGTACATGCAGTGAACTAAAAGCATTAAATAGTGGCCAAATAATAGCAGACATATAGATGTTCACATCAAAACAGACGTGTCATTATAAACACTTAAAAACAGTATGTGGGCATGTGTGTGTATTGTATTTCTGTCTTCGTATGGATTGTCTTCACAATGACTAACATGTGTTGTCAGGTCAGCTGTCTTACATTCCATGGTCTACAAGTTGAGATGACAAACAAACTCTTTCAAATAGTTGTCTTCACAACATCTTACACTGATGTTATTGAAACGGACTACCATACCGTGGCAGTTGCTTTGCCCTGTAATCTGTAATAATCATTCTGGCTGCTATTGTCCTTTCCCTCAAACTAATAACAGCATGTGTTATGTATAGAAAACTGTTCATTAGCCATTGTCATTACTGTGGTATGTAAACAACCTAACTCCACTCTCTCATTATACACACTGATAAGAGCATGATCGCACAAATCCACAATGGCGTAATGTTGTGTTCTATTCAGAAAGCTAATGAAGACAAGCCCAACCCAACATGCTCTGAGGCTGGGGTGAGCCATGTCAGAAACGCTACGTCACTGGAGCAGTACTGAGGGAGAGTTGGCTTTGTCATCAGTATCTATCCCCTCCACCCCTGTTGTAACCGCATGCAGTATATAAGCTTGCATCACATTTTGAGTGTTCATATTAGTCGATACTGTATTTAGCATTTTTCTGTGACATTTTTTGCACACATAACCCAGTTTGGAGAGAGCAGCAGAAATCAGAGTTATTTGTTTGCACTCTTCTGGATGTCACTGCAATTAAGGGCTCAGGCTCAGATCTGGATACACTGTTTTAAAGGAATATTTTCTTTCTGTTGGCGCCTCAAGAATGTGACTATTCTTATCCAAATCTCTAGAGGGATGAATGCATATAAAATCATATGTAGATTATACTCTGTGTTAACTGTTATTTTCTAGAATTGTATGTATAGTTGAAGTCGGAAGTTTACATACATACACCTTAGCCAAATACATTTAAACTCAGTTTTTCACAATTCCTGACATTTAATCCTAGTAAAATGTCCTGTCTTAGGTCAGTTAGGATCACCACTTTATTTTAAGAACGTGACATGTCAGAATAATAGTAGAGAGAATAATTTATTTCAGCTTTTATTTCTTTCATCACATTCCCAGTGGGCCAGAAGTTTACATACACGTAATTAATATTTGGTAGCATTGCCTTTAAATTGTTTAACTTGGGTCAAATGTTTTGGGTAGTCTTCCATAAGCTTCCCACAATAAGTTGGGTGAATTTTGGCCAATTCCTCCTGACAGAACTGGTGTAACTGAGTCAGGTTTGTATGCCTCCTTGCTCGCACACACCTTTCCAGTTCCGCCCACAAACTTTCTATAGGATTGAGGTCAGGGCTTTGTGATGGCCACTCCAATACCTTGACTTTGTTGTTCTTAAGCCATTTTGACACAACTTTGGAAGTATGCTTGGGGTCATTGTCCATTTGGAAGACCCATTTGCGACCAAGCTTTAACTTCCTGACTGATGTCTTGAGATTTTGCTTCAATATTTACACATAATCAGTTACACCAGTTCTGTCAGGAGGAATGAGCCTAAATTCACCCAACTTATTGTGGGAAGTTTGTGGAAGGCTACCCAAAATGTTTGACCCAAGTTAAACACTTTAAAGGCAATGCTACCAAATACTTATTGAGTGTACAGTGGGGAGAACAAGTATTTGATACACTGCCGATTTTGCAGGTTTTCCTACTTACAAAGCATGTAGAGGTCTGTAATTTTTATCATAGGTACACTTCAACTGTGAGAGACAGAATCTAAAACAAAAATTTCAGAAAATCACATTGTATGTTTTTAAATAATTAATTTGCATTTTATTGCATGACATAAGTATTTGATCACCTACCAACCAGTAAGAATTCCGGCTCTCACAGACCTGTTAGTTTTTCTTTAAGAAGCCCTCCTGTTCTCCACTCATTATCTGTATTAACTGCACCTGTTTGAACTTGTTACCTGTATAAAAGACACCTCTCCACACACTCAATCAAACAGACTCCAACCTCTCCACAATGCCCAAGGCTAGAGAGCTGTGTAAGGACATCAGGGATAACATTTTAGACCTGCACAAGGCTGGGATGGGCTACAGGACAATAGGCAAACAGCTTGGTGAGAAGGCAACAACTGTTGGCGCAATTATTAGAAAATGGAAGAAGTTCAAGATGACGGTCAATCTCCCTCGGTCTGGGGCACCATGCAAGATCTCACCTCGTGGGGCATCAATGATCATGAGGAAGGTGAGGGATCAGCCCAGAACTACACGGCTGGACCTGGTCAATGACCTGAAGAGAGCTGGGACCACAGTCTCAAAGAAAACCATTAGTAACACTACGCCGTCATGGATTAAAATCCTGCAGCGCACGCAAGGTCCCCCTGCTCAAGCCAGCGCATGTCCAGGCCCGTCTGAAGTTTGCCAATGACCATCTGGATGATCCAGAGGAGGAATGGGAGAAGGTCATGTGGTCTGATGAGACAAAAATAGAGCTAAACTCCACTCGCTGTGTTTGGAGGAAGAAGAAGGATGAGAACAACCCCAAGAACACCATCCCAACCGTGAAGCATGGAGGTGGAAACATCATTCTTTGGGGATGCTTTTCTGCAAAGGGGACAGGACGACTGCACCGTATTGAGGGGAGGATGGATGGGGCCATGTATCGCAAGATCTTGGCCAACAACCTCCTTCCCTCAGTAAGAGCAGTGAAGATGGGTCGTGGCTGGGTCTTCCAGCATGACAACGACCCAAAACACACAGCCAGGGCAACTAAGGAGTGGCTCCGTAAGAAGCATCTCAAGGTCCTGGAGTGGCCTAGCCAGTCTCCAGACCTGAACCCAATAGAAAATCTTTGGAGGGAGCTGAAAGTCCGTATTGCCCAGCGACAGCCCCGAAACCTGAAGGATCTGGAGAAGGTCTGTATGGAGGAGTGGGCCAAAATCCCTGCTGCAGTGTGTGCAAACCTGGTCAAGAACTACAGGAAACGTATGATCTCAGTAATTGCAAACAAAGGTTTCTGTACCAAATATTAAGTTCTGCTTTTCTGATGTATCAAATACTTATGTCATGCAATAAAATGCAAATTAATTACTTAAAAATCATACAATGTGATTTTCTGGATTTTTGTTTTAGATTCCGTCACTCACAGTTGAAGAGTACCTATGATACAAATGACAGACTTCTACATGCTTTGTAAGTGGGAAAACCTGCAAAATCGGCAGTGTATCAAATACTTGTTCTCCCCACTGTATGTTAACTTCTGACCCACTGGGAGTGTGAATAAATAAATAAAAGCTGAAATAAATCTCTCTCTACTATTGTTCTGACATTTCACATTCTTAAAATAAAGTGGTGATCCTAACTGACCTAAAACAGCGAATTTTAACTAGGATTAAATGACGTGGGTGCAGATATGGGTAATGTGAATATTCATCAGCTAAATGTATGTAGAATATGTATGTAATCCACATTTAGTGCATTTCTACTGCCTGGATTGGCCATTTGTAATATTCCACTTCTCGATAGTTTATCCTTTGAACCTAGAGAGTGGTTCCTGAACGGTCATCTCTGCTGGTCAGCAACCCTCTCTCTGTGCGTCTGCAGAATGTTAAGCTGTGTTAAAACAGCCCAGGCCATGAGGCTCCGGACCCCTGATTCCTCTCTGCTCTGCTCTGCTCCGCCCCACAATTGTACAGCACCAATCTGTCACTTTCTCTCAGCTGAGGAGGCAGCACAATGGCCAGGGCCAAGAGGAACTGCTCTCTCTGCATCCACCCCGGTCGTGAGGGGGCCATGCCCTAGGTCTCATAGAGATAGCATGCACAAGTCACTCCTCTCACTTCCCTACTCCTCTACCTTCAGCTCCACCGTAACATTTAATTGAGTTTATTCTGCTCCAAAAATTATAGCGTGCGAGAGGAAGCAACCAACCTTTCTTTAGGTTTCAGCCTGCAGCGAAGAGGAAAATGAGCAAATCACTTCAACGGCGGTGTGGCACGGCGTGGCGCGATGCGGCGCAGGCTCGTTCCTCTACCCCAGAGGCCTGGGCAGAACTGGGCAGATGTTTGGGAGAGTTAGGGAATCTGCGGCAGTAGTCTAGGAGGGCTCAAAAAGCCCCTGGTAGATGGCTGGAAATAAGATCAGCTCAACAACAGCTGCTGGGAGGACAAGGGGCAGGTTTACAGGCAGGGTTTTGCATCCTAAGCATTCTTCCCTGGTTGCTTGGTTCATTGTACTTATACACTCATGCATTCATTCCTAACTACATACGGTACAGCCTCTCCATATGCTCGTTAGTGTGAAGTTAGAGATGCATTGAAGCTGTGTCGGTGAACTCAACGTTGAGAGGAAAGTGTTGGTACACACTGTACCTTGTTGATAGATACTGTGTCTTCTGGCGCTGCAACCCTTAGAGGACTCTTTAGGGAATTCTCGGCATCTGGAGTGCTATCATGTGACTGCTCCCAAACAAGCATAAACTTCCTGGCACAAAGTTTTATTATGAAGGAATTTATTTTTGCAGTAACAATACATAAACACAGAAAACAATATGAGCACAGATATGATACCTCAGCACTACAGTAGTCCCAAGACACCACAAACCAATAGCTTTTGAATATTGTACACAGGATGCGCACACGTGTCTATTGCGTGACAAGAAACTAATAACGTTCAAATTCCTGTGTGTATAGTCAGGATTTTGACAGCATTGTATCATAACCAGGCTATATTGAACTTTGAATACTTGAACTTGCCATATGACTTGTCAAACCAAATTGTTTCAAGGTACTGTATGTTTATCAGGGTAATAGAAATCTCAAATTAGGTTACCATCCTGAGAATTATGCTTGCACAGCTGAGTTTGCAAATGTTAAATCACTCATAAAAGTCTTGCTGTAGTTTCTGTAGTTCAATTCTTACCTTGTCTCCCTCCCCCTTCAACAAACTTGCAAAGGGGGAAAGACGTAGAAGGACTATCCATACCAATCTTGAAATTGTATTTCCAGGCACTAGCATTTCGTCCCATCCTAAATTGGTTTAGACATGATTCTACCGCAGACTGGCTGAGTATTGAGAGAAATATGGTGTCTCCTATTGACTTGGAAGAGGTGGTCTTCACTGATATATCACTTAAACAATGTAAACAAGGCTTTGGTCCTATTATTGTTCATACAATTTCTAATTGGCGCAGAATTTTACTGGGAATCAAAATGGCATGCCCATACTCCAACATTTCACAATAATGCCTCTTGATCTGGAGGGCAGCCCCCAATGGTCCAAATGTGGAATCCGTACCCTTGCCGATATCATGGACAGTAATGGTTTGAGAAAATTCCAAGAATTGAAAGACACATATACAGTACATTACCAGTACATCTATATGTACTGCTTAGGTCAGCTATTCTGGCCTATAGAGTCCCTTGAGAAACCAAACTACAGAACAATCCAATGATGGGGTTTGGACAGAGACATGTTGGGCTGGGGTGATTGGGATGGGGAGTTGGGGTGTAGGTCCACCTCTTTTTGTTTCTCTTTTCATTACATACCAATTTTATTATTACAAAATCCTACAGTGCATTCGGAAAATGTTCAAACCCCTTGACTTTTTCCACATTTTGTTACGTTAGACTTATTCTAAAATGTATTAAATAAATACAAAAATCCTCATCAATCTACACACAATACCCCATAATGACAAAGTGAAAACCTTTAAGAAATATTTTCTAATTTAAAAAACAGAAATATCTTGTTTACATAAGTATTCAGACCCTTTGCTATAAGACTCGAAATTGAGCTCAGGTGCATCCTGTTTCTATTGGTCATCCTTGAGCTGTTTCTACAACTTGATTGGAGTCGAACTGTGGTAAATCCAATTGATTGGACATGATTTGTCTATATAAGGTCCCACAGTTGACAGTGCATGTCAGAGCTAAAACCAAGCCAAGAGGCCGAAGGAATTGTCCGTAGAGCTCCGAGACAGGATTGTGTCAAGGCACAAATCTGGGGAAGGGTACCAACACATTTCTGAAGCATTGAAGGTACCCAGGAACACAGTGGCCTCCATCATTCTTAAATGGAAGAAGATTGGAACCACCAAGACTCTTCGTAGAGCTGACCCCCCGGCCAAACTGAGCAATCAGGGGGAAAAGGGCCTTGGTCAAGGAGGTGACCAAGAACCCAATGTTCACAACAGAGCTCCAGAGTTCCTCTTTGGAGATGGGAGAACCTTCCAGAAGGACAACCATCTCTGCAGCATTCCACCAATCAGGCCTTTAAGGTAGAGTGTCCAGATGGAAGCCGTCTGACAGCCCACTTGTAGTTTGCCAAAAGGCACCTAAAGGACTCTGACCATGAGAAACAAGATTATCTGGTCTGATGAAACCAAGATTAAACTCTTTGGCCTGAATGCCAAGTCTGTAGGAAACCTGCCACCATCCCTATGGTGAAGCATGGTGGTGGCAGCATCATGCTGTGGGGATGTTTTTAAGTGGCAGGGACTCGGAGACTAGTCAGGATCGAGGGAAAAATGTACGGAGCAAAGTACAGAGTGATCCTGCTCCAGAGCGCTCTGGACGTCAGGCTGGGGCGAATGTTCACCTTCGAACAGGACAACAACCCTAAGCACACAGCCAAGATAACGCATGAGTGGCTTCAGGACAAGTCTCTGAATGTCCTTGAATGGCCCAGCCAGAGCCCGGACTTGAACCCGATCGAACATCTCTGGAAAGACCTGAAAAAAGCTGTGCAGCAATGCTCTCCATCCAACCTGACAGAGCTTGAGAGGATCTGCAGAGAAGAATGCGAGAAACTCCCCAAATACAGGTGTGCGAAGCTTGTTTTGTCAAGAAGACTCAAGGCTGTAATTGCTGCCAAAGGTGCTTCAACAACGTACTGAGTAAAGGGTCTGAATACTTATGTAAATACATTTGCAAAAATAAAATAACTGTTTTTGAATTGTCATTATGGGGTTTTGTGTGTAGATTGATGACGAAAAAACATGATTTAATCAATTTGAGTGAGGCTGTATCGTAACAAAATGTGGAAAAAGTGAAGGGGTCTGAATACTTTCCGAATGCACTATGTATTTTTTATTTAGAGTGACAGCCTATGGATACTTGTGGCATAAATGATGTGTGTAAATTCTCATGAATATTGTACCCAACATCCCGGCACCCCAACAAAAAAAATTACAAAGCAAAAAAAAAAACATTTTTATTAAAGAAGGACAGAATGTTCCTGGTAGTAGCAATCGAAGACATTCATTTTCAACATGGGAGTGCCAGTGCTGTAAACAGACTATACACCATTCACTGTGCTGAACACACATAGAGCAAGATCATGCTGAGATAGACACTGCAGAAAAACCATTTATTCTGTCAGTGACTGGCTTTTAAATATTGAGCACCAAGAAGCTTTGAGTTGTCACCTCCAAACAATCCATAAAGAAAAACATTTTACTCCCTCTACTGTTGTATGTGTTCCTGTCATGCAACCATGGATGTTCCACACTTAGTCAATAGACACAGTTTAATTATTAACACCATGAACAATAATCTATTACATTCTAATTGACACTATTTACACTGCAAGGCATTACCAAGTCTGTCACTTACAGACTAATAATTCAGTGCATATCATTACAACACATTTGGATTCAGCTCACATCAACAAAGTTCCATAAATAGTTCCATGCATGGGATAAACGTTGATGTCTTACCAACACGTACATAGCCCATGTGTATGTATGATTTCCACGCTTGCAGTTCCATATATAGCACTGGGTGCAAGGTGCTGTCACTATGATAGTAAGTGAAGGTGACAGTAGCTGTGAATTAAATGGAATTGCAAAATGGAGAATGCTCCTTGGGTGTCGACTAAAGCCACTGATTCTCACTGGTAAAGGTCACATCTTGTATGAAGTAGTCCAGTTCACAGGAGATTCTAATGAAAACATAAAGTGTACTGTGTGTGTCCAGCCAGGTGGGGAGAAATTATATAGGATTTTGGACTTGCAGACAAATACAATTAGGTCCAGTTCAGATTTTTCCTGCCCAGCAGGCAACATTTAACTTGGGATGGTTAAAATCTATTTTTGTGAGTAATACTAGGCTACAACCAGGTTTTATATATATATATATATATATATATATATATATATATATATATATATATATATATATATATATATATATATACAGTGGGGAGAACAAGTATTTGATACACTGCCGATTTTGCAGGTTTTCCTACTTACAAAGCAAGTAGAGGTCTGTAATTTTTATCATAGGTACACTTCAACTGTGAGAGACAGAATCTAAAATCTCAAAAATCCAGAAAATCACATTGTATGATTTTTAAATAATTAATCTGCATTTTATTGCATGACATAAGTATTTGATCACCTACCAACCAGTAAGAATTCCGGCTCTCACAGACCTGTTAGTTTTTCTTTAAGAAGCCCTCCTGTTCTCCACTCATTACCTGTATTAACTGCACCTGTTTGAACTCGTTACCTGTATAAAAGACACCTGTCCACACACTCAATCAAACAGACTCCAACCTCTCCACAATGGCCAAGACCAGAGAGCTGTGTAAGGACATCAGGGATAAAATTGTAGACCTGCACAAGGCTGGGATAGAATACAGGACAATAGGCAAGCAACTTTGTGAGAAGGCAACAACTGTTGGCGCAATTATTAGAAAAGTTCAAGATGACGGTCAATCTCCCTCGGTCTGGGGCACCATGCAAGATCTCACCTCGTGGGGCATCAATGATCATGAGGAAGGTCAGGGATCAGCCCAGAACTACACGGCAGGACCTGGTCAATGACCTGAAGAGAGCTGGGACCACAGTCTCAAAGAAAACCATTAGTAACACACTACGCCGTCATGGATTAAAGTCCTGCAGCGCACGCAAGGTCCCCCTGCTCAAGCCAGCGCATGTCCAGGCCCGTCTGAAGTTTGACAATGACCATCTGGATGATCCAGAGGAGGAATGGGAGAAGGTCATGTGGTCTGATGAGACAAAAATAGAGCTTTTTGGTCTAAACTCCACTCGCCGTGTTTGGAGGAAGAAGAAGGATGAGTACAACCTCAAGAACACCATCCCAACTGTGAAACATGGAGGTGGAAACATCATTCTTTGGGGATGCTTTTCTGCAAAGGGGACAGGATGACTGCACCGTATTGAGGGGAGGATGGATGGGGCCATGTATCGCAAGATCTTGGCCAACAACCTCCTTCCCTCAGTAAGAGCATTGAAGATGGGTCGTGGCTGGGTCTTCCAGCATGACAACGACCCGAAACACACAGCCAGGGCAACTAAGGAGTGGCTCCGTAAGAAGCATCTCAAGGTCCTGGAGTGGCCTAGCCAGTCTCCAGACTTGAACCCAATAGAAAATCTTTGTAGGGAGCTGAAAGTCTGTATTGCCCAGCGACAGCCCCGAAACCTGAAGGATCTGGAGAATGTCTGTATGGAGGAGTGGGCCAAAATCCCTGCTGCAGTGTGTGCAAACCTGGTCAAGAACTACAGGAAACGTATGATCTCTGTAATTGCAAACAAAGGTTTCTGTACCAAATATTAAGTTCTGCTTTTCTGATGTATCAAATACTTATGTCATGCAATAAAATGCAAATTAATTACTTATAAATCATACAATGTGATTTTCTGGATTTTTGTTTTAGATTCCGTCACTCACAGTTGAAGAGTACCTATGATAAAAATTACAGACTTCTACATGCTTTGTAAGTGGGAAAACCTGCAAAATCGGCAGTGTATCAAATACTTGTTCTCCCCACTGTATATATATATATATATATATATATATATATATATATATATAACATTTTTGATGAAGACGCCTAGAAAAATGTCATATTTTGGTTGTTCTGGTTGAAGCTACATCTCAACTTCCCCACCCTCTCTATCTATCTATAGACGGGTGGGTTTAGCAACAAAATCGATGCGTGCGCAACTTTGGGGAAAAACAGCTATTAATTCCAAAAGATTATTGACAGCGTGAAATATATTTTGTCTACAAATGTTTATTGGAGACAAATACATTTGCACAATAAATACATCGTTACAGTTGTTGGTTAGCTAGCTAGCAAATCTTTTGCCATATTAGAATAAACGTGACATAAGTCAAAACCCCTCAAAACTGGACATGGTATCAAAAACAACATACAACTAGCTGAAACAAGCCACTTACGATTCCCCACGTGGTAGCTCCTGTCATTGTTGCTAGCTATCTGATCGTTCAGAATCCTAACTGCACACTGCCTTCTTCAACCATCAATGCGCATGCATCATTTTGTGACGTTGCCAGGCAACCCATCTATGTATCTGTCCTTCTCTCTCCCCCACCTGCGTGTGCAGTGCCAATGTATGCAGAAATGCAGAAGTGGTGATAATTAATGAGTGCTGTTGCGTGCTGCTCCCCTTCTATATACTGGCCTGTCAGCTTATCTCTTGTATAATTAGGTTAATAGTTAGTGACTCGGGTGTAACTGTCACGCTCGGGTGTATAGATGGACCAAGGCGCAGAGCAGTGGATGTTCGACATCGACATTTATTAAACAAACTAGACTTGATGTGAACATATACAAAATTACAACGTAATATAAACGTGAACACACTTACATGGGTGACGATCAGACATTCGACAATGAACCACGCCTAGGGAGTGGGACATACACACATAAGTAGGATCCCTAATTAGAGACAATGCATAGCAGCTGCCTCTAATTAGGGATCCCACACACAACACCACACAGACATAGAACATATAGAACTGCCAGACTCTGACCATATAATTATAGAGAAGCAATAGGCTTCTCTATGGCCAGAGCCTGACAGTAACATATCAGCACTCATAGACGATCAATCGCTCACCACTGTTGGACGGCAAAGGATGTGTCAGCTAAGCTTCACTCCTACTGCTCCTTTCCTTCCTTTCTGCCAACATTTGGCCTCTGCAGCTACATCAGGGTCTTCTGTGTTCTGTGGCCAAGCAGAAGTTGGCAAGGAGAACTCACATTGCCTGCAACAGTATGTGAACACTGGACTCCTTCAAAAGTGTAAATCATTTGGAGTTCTCCCAAGTTGAGTTACATCAATGTTGGTGCTTTAACCTTACCACACCCATCCTAGTTCTCCAGCCTGTCCACCTGAATCTCCATCAATGTTGCATAAGGGCAAAAATATTTAATGAGGCCTTTGTGCAGGTGTTACTGTAGCATCGCTGCAACGCCCATGCCCAGACCATTGCCACCTGTCTAGAGGCCTTTCTATTCTAATCCTCAGCAGTGCAGAGATTGATTAAGCCAGTCTGAAGCCAATGCAGCAAGTGTGGGAAAGCCTGGCCAGGTACATCAGTTTCTCTGAATCAATGATTTAAAACTTTCTGTGGAGGCAACATTTAATGATTGTTTTCTTGTTATTTTGATGTTGTTTTTTTTGCGCCACACTCGATTCAATTGAATTGCAGATTCTTAAATACTCTTACCAGAGGAACATGTTGAAGGAACTTTAACCCAAATGCTTTAGTAACCAAACACTAAGACCAAGATCGACACACAGCCTGGCATTCTGTGGCAACTTGGGAAAACTCAATTTCAGTCCACCTTGTCTACCGGCTACCCTGCATGTGGTGAATTTGATCACTCAGTTACAGTGCAGACAACTGCATCATGGCCTCTACTGTGTGTCTTATGTGTGGCCAGAGAAATGTTTCATCCAGAAGAGTTAATGACACATAGGTTAGGACAACTCTCTTGTTGTTTTGCTGTTCACAAGTCATTCAGCTAGGTATGTAATGTTCGAGTAAGGATTATAAATACTCACTGCTAGGAACATGTACATAGATTACACATTAGTCAGTGACCCTTCGTTCAACTTTATATTAGGACTAATGACTCAGTCAATTGTATGTGTGCAAGCATTTTATTACCATACATGTATGGATTCACAGCATATTGAATTGAGTACTTTTGCTCGCAATAAAAAAGAAAAAGTAGGAATTGAACCAGCAACCTTTTAGCTACTGGCCCAACGCTAGGCAGACAGACATTTGAATCCAAAAACACAAGCAAAATGTACTGTAGGCCTACATAGTAACAAAAGTCAACAGACGTTGATATTGTTTTTATTTCTACCACAGGAGGTCGGTGGCACCTTAATTGGGGAAATAATAACTTGCGCAGAATCTGTAGAATGGTATCAAATGCATCAAACACATGGTTTCCATGCCATTACATTTACTCCATTCCGGCCATTATTATGAGCCGTCCTCCCCTCAGCAGCCTCCACTGGTTTCTAACATGGCCTGCCTGCACTCACGTTGGTCCTGTACTCAATCCTCAGGAGATTCACTGGCAGCAGACTGCACACAATACCTCATTCAGACACAGCACAGTAATGAGAGCCCCTCGCTATGACTTTCATTTGCATCGGCATACGGCTGGCCTTTGTTTGCCAGCCCCACTCTGTGTCTAGCGATAAGCCCATGTAGCTAAAAACAGCCGGATTAGATGAGGCGTCTCTACCGCGCGCCAATATGGGGCCTCTCACCTGTTTTTTGTGTGTTTGTTTGCTCATATGCCTTCTTGTCAGGGCCTGTAAATCAACGAACAAAAGACAGAGAAAGCCTTTTACTCAAATAAATATCTCAAAAAAAGCTAATGAGACTGACTATGACATAATTTGTCCTTGGTTTGTACTGAAATGTCCTTGTTTGTAATGAAATGTCCTGTCTGGTTTCCCTTGTTGGCAAAACTCTGTCCATTTCCTGACAAGGAGTATTAAAATGGCTACGCTGAAATGTTTTACCCTCTACATAGATTTATTTCCATTGATGGGCATTCTGAATGTGACAGCAATACTTTCTCCTTCAGTTATGCCGAGGGAGAGAACTACAGACGCCCTGTATCCAGTCAAAGGGAATAATGAAGTATTAGCGATTAATAACTTGGCTGATTGATTCTGGGTCACAGCAGGGGTTGTCAGGGTTTTTTGGATACTCAGGTTGGCGGCCTTCCAATATCGATCAGTGAGCGGGGAACAGAACAACATAAGTGGATGAAGTTTTGCTGCAAGGTACAAACCACTCCAATAACCGCCCTGATGGACCATTGTTGGTTCCAGACCAATTGTGTGGTGCTGGTGGCGAGTCTGCAGGGTCCTTTTATGTCAGCTGCAATAAACTGAACAACTAACTCTGTTCAAGTATCATTCCTCCTTATAATACACAAGTATCTCTTTGATCAACTCCTTTCTCTTCCTCAAAAAATTCATTGAAGGGTAGAAAGCCTTGACGAAGAGAGTGATAAAGTAATGCAGCGTACGTTACATTCTGACCCAAATGGCTCATTGAGAGGGGGCCTTGGCAGTCAATGGAAGGCAGACTAGTCTTTCAGACTGAAAACTGATTGTAGTTTGCCTCTGCAGACATAAGCAATAAAGGAGGCTGTAAAAGAGACATGCTGGACAGCCATACCATAATACTCACAGAGAGATCCATCCACTGTGGAGCTGTTGGACTGGGCATGGCAGTATGGATAAACCATGGGGAAAGAGAAGAGGAAAGAACGAGATCTCTATTTTAACAATAGGACCCCAGTTACTGTCTGGATTCTTCCTGCCTTTAAAATGTATTCTTCTAACAATTGGACACGTGCTTACAGCATGTGATGGGGCTGGCATCTGGCCACATCGTCACATATCCATTTGTCGTCTCCTCAACAGCCGCCACTGTTTTCATGTCAATTAACTCTATTGCTGTTTTTCTCCCAGCTCTCAGGGTATTCTTACTTTACCCATTGAGACTCTTTTCATCTGCTCAGCTGTTCATCGATCTCATCGATGCATTGTGCTGTCATGTCTCACTTCTTTGGCTTCAAGAGCTAAGCTAACCAACAATGTTGTTTACACCAAGTACTGTTCTAGGCTGCGTCAGGGTAGGGAGAACTGAATGTGTGAACGAGCTGCCCAGGGGACCACTAAGTGGCCCTTTACAGAGCTCTGAATTGCACTAAAGAGCCAGACACTGGATGTGAATGGAAGATGAATCCGTTTATGGCAGAACCAGACTTATTTATGTTGTCAGTTTTGCCATGGTTCTCTCTCTTGTTTCCAAGTCTGCTGGGAGCTTCAGTATTTTAGTCTTTAATTGAGGAAAAGCTGGACCTTTAAACACAGTGGGGATTTCACAGTTTTGTTTCTGACCTTAAACCTTCTCAATGTAGGTAAAGTGGAGCATGTGAATGCATGATTTATTATTCCTGAAGGCCAATTTATTCAACATATAGTATTTAAAATGGTGAAAAATAAATAAATTCTGATCCAGAATGTAGAAGTTGTATCTGGAACTGATCTGTATAAATCCCTTATTCCCGCAGCTTTCTCAGTGCATTCCAAAAACATTATTTAATGACCATTTTGGGCGGCAGGTATCCTAGTGGTCAGAGAGTTGGGACAGTAACCGAAAGGTTGTTGGATCGAATCCCTGAGCTGACAATGTGTCTTTGAGCAAGTCACTTAACCCCAATTTGCTCCATGGACGCCATACTACTATGGCCATCAGTGTAAATAAAAATGTGTTCTTAACTGACTTGCCTGGTGAAATAAACTAAACAATTTTTATTTCCATCCTCAGCAAACTATAATTCAGAACAACCTCATTAGCCGTAGCATATTGTCACAACTTACGTATTTGGGGCTGGATGTGGCAGAGACTGCAAATCGCCCCCAAAATGTTTGCTGTAATGAACTTGGCCTGTCACATGGGATAGGATACCATGTTGAAGAATGAGGTTGAAAATACAAACCCTGCAGGAAAGAAACTCACAGACGAGTAAAAACTTTCTACAGAGGCGCACACTGACAAAAAAACCTTCAATTTGCAGTTATATTGCCCCTAGATCATCAAGCGATGAGTAAACATATGACACAGTTCTGCGTAATTTAACAGAATAATTAGCTTTAACAGCTTTTTATGTAAACACCATCAGACTAGGAAAGAGTTCTTAACACAACTGTGATGGCACATTTCCATACAGGATTTACCCCCAAAAGGCTAAGACCTTTCTGTTCTACGCGGGCCGGCACCCGTGTCTCACTGGGCCATGGCTGCGGTGCACCTGCTCTCACTTGGGGCCAAAGCTAGGCCATTGACACTTTTCAGCATGTAAATAACAATGGCTAGCGGTGAACTTTAACACAGTCTCACTAAGCAACTGTTTTGATGATGCGGAGGTTGTTGATTTTGCTCTTCACAAGTCCTCACGGTCAGCCCTAGATGTGGAAACACCACGTCCCTAGTATTACATAAGGGTGTCGAAAAGCAGCATGAGTTAACGCTACAACATTGGCTTTGATCGAGTCCTTGAAAGCTAGAAAAAAAAGGCTATGAATTCTTGAAACACCTACATTGATCCCCTCTAATGGATGTTACTGTTGGTAGGGATGTGCCTAGAGTTGACTAATGGAACTGTCAGTGACGCATCATTGATGCTGCTTTCTTTTACAGCTGATTATCGTCTGCAGTTCACTGGGAAAATGTGACCGCCTCTGGATTGTATTGCAAGGTTTTCACCACACATGGTGACTACTGTACTGGTCCCCTATGACAGAGTGATAGATTCAACAGTTGTTAAAATATCATATGAGTGAATAAATTAAGGAGCTAGTCAATATCCTGAACATCCCTGACCGTCCTGTGGCCACATATTGACACCACTCTTTGCTGATTATGTCTTTTCCCACAAAATGAGGCAAAGCTCACTTCTGTGACCAATTAGTTAGGCTATTTGTCCATCTGTATGGATTTCCTTCAGGTTAAAGTAGTAGATATGGTGCTTTTAGTAATATTCTCTCGTCTGAATTGGGTTGAAATAATTGATTCTCTTAAACCCTTAAGGGAACTAATTAAAGGGGAGTTTACTATTCCTATGGGAATAACACAGAAATAACCAGTTCAGAGCAGGCTTGTGTAGAAAAAGGAACAGTTCAATAAATACTTTTCAAATTTGGATCATTACAGTTGGCAAAACAAATGTTGATTGGTAAAACAAAAGGACACTTTTTTGAACACGTGATTTCATGATTTTCAGCCAGGTAAAAAGAAGCGCCATTTTCTTCCTCAGGCTCTGTTGGAGTGGCGTTGTAGAAGGAACACTGGCCGAGAGCAATGTCTGTTTAACTGGTGGTATTAAAAAACAAACATTTCTTGACAAATGCAGCGGATCAAAGTTCTCCCCAAAAATAAATAAACACCTCATGGCAGCCTGTTCCTCTGCAGTGTTGAAGTCAATTCAATTACGTGCAGGCTTATCCACTCGAGCTGTGTGTAGCTGCTGCCCCTGTGGCAGAGGTGAACCCCATGGAGTGTTGAGCTCATTTCAGTAGGCACCGTCTCAAGAGGAGGTAGGGGCAGGCTGGGCAGGGCTGGTGGGCTGCAGTGGGGGGACAGAGTATTAGGGGCTCTACCATCTAAACAAGCCAAAACAATTGACAAGTTAACACATTGCACAGCACTACATTATTTAGGGTGGCAGGTAGACTAGCGGTTAGGGCATTGGGCCAGTAACTGAACGGTTGCTGGTTCAAATACCCAAGCCAACAATGTGAAAAACCTGTCGATGTGTCCTTGAGCAAGGCACTTAACCCTGATTTGCTCCAGGGGCTGACACTGTATGTAGGCCGTCATTGTAAATAAGAATCTGTTCTTATTGACTTGCCTTAAATAAAAGTAAAACAAAAATATTATGCAAGCTTGGGATTTGTTCAGTGCATTGAGTCTGTATTGCTGTGGGTGACAGCACATTCTTACATAGAGGGTCCAACCATTGTCTTAAAACACTTTTTTCAAGGGGTTCTGTGTGGTTCAGTTGGTAGAGCATGGTGGTTCGATTCCCACGGGGGACTGGTAATGGCCGGTATGAAAAATGTATGCACTCACTAATGTAAGTCTGCTAATTGACTAACATGGAAATGGAAATGTTGTTTAATGTGATGGTTCTAGAGTAAAAACTACATTTATACTGACAAATGATCAACAATCGAATCAAAACTAAGACAACACCCACACTGGGACTTTTGTTAATATTGTATGATAGTGCTGCTGAAGTATGTAGAAAAACTGTTAAGTTAAGTTTACCCAATCAATTACTGGGAGTTTAAATATATAGAGTGTACTACTCTCTTTATTTATTTTGATAGATTAAAGTTTATTCTCCATTAGTCAGCACCTCCACACAAAATAATTTTCTCTGGCTGTGCTCCAGCTCCAGCTTTTTATTGTGAGACACACAACCATTATCTCAATGGTCTAAATAGGGAAGTGGGGATCTATGTAGTTTAAACCATAGTGAAACAGTTAATCCCCAGGTCCACACTATCGATACACACTATCTGCTGCTGTAGGCTTGGCCCTAATTTATGTGCTCTCTCATACATCTGGCTGCACGGCAAATGGCCCAACAAAGGACAAGGACCAGTCAGCCCTTCCCCCATCAAGGGGCCAAAGGGCTCTCTCTCTCTCTCTCTCTCTCTCTCTCTCTCTCTCTCTCTCAGTATCCAGAGGATTGACTAGATCAATGTGCTTTAGATGCCAAACATGGATGCAATTGTGTTATTCTATCTGAAACTTGTCCTCTGAGTGGAACCTTTAAGCTGTTTATATGGATGTATGATCTCTGTGGAAACATGTAATTGTCCTCTCAGGAATGCTGTCTTATCTATTGTACTTAGCCAAGGTCATTAGACATAGATGTGACCCCCTTCCAAGAATTGAATTTGGTTGGATATCGTAGTTCTATATGCCTAGAATAATGATTTGTTAATGTCAGTATTTCCTTATAGCTTAAGTGTTACGCCTTGTATGTGAATCCATTCATTCTACAAAATGATTTGATCTTAGTCAGCTTAACCCTAGGATGCATAGTAAACATGACACCCCAAGAATGCATGTGCTGGGTCACAATATCTGTGATTTTATTTATATGGGTCTAAAATATTATCCATTTTATGTAATATAATTATTTTGAGTGATGATTTGGAACTTTCAATAATTATTTTATTGTTTGAAATGTTTTTAGTAGCTCTTCAACAGTTTGATACACATTTCAATTGAAAATATTAGCATATTTTTCTTACAATCAATCTTACAATCAAATTTCCACATTCAACCTTTTAGTGTGAAGAACTAAATAAAACCACCTTAAACATGTTTTACAATATTTCAAAACATTATTTGAAAATTCATCACCAATTTAAACGACAATGCTAACAATTGTGAATTTTGTGAATTTAGAAAGCATGAACACTACAAGGAAAAAAGTGTGTGTGTGTGTGTGATGCTTACTTCCGCTGTCTTAGTCCATGTGTTTGTTACAAACCACGAGCATGTGACTGTGCTCTTTGCAGACGGGTGTGTTGCACTGAGAAACACCAGCAGCTGACTCTTCTATCCTTTACGATTGGCCAGAGCTGGCACCTCTTCCTCATCTGGCCCTGGCTGCTCTGAGTGGTGGTGGCATGGCTCTCTTTCATCACCTCATATCTTTCCATTGCCTCAGTTCTTCTGTGGACATGGGAGAAACTTCCAGAAGGACAACCATCTCTGCAGCACTCCAACAATCAGACCTTTATGGTAGAGTGGCCAGACGGTAGCCACTCATCAGTAAAATGCACGACAGCCCGCTTGGAGTTTGCCAAAAAGGCACCTAAAGGACTCTCAGACCATGAGAAACAAGATTATCTGGTCTGATGAAACCAAGATTTAACTCTATGGACGGATTGCCAAGTGTCACGTCTGGAGGAAAGATGCTCATCCACTGTGACTCAATCGCTAGGGATGAACCTTCCTCTACAGTTTGCTAGGAAAAGGTCCGACACATACCAGAAGGCTGCCAGGTAGTCCATTGCCTCTTTTCTCTATGCCGGTGAGGAGGGTTAAATGGATGACCTCTCTCCACTCTTTCCCTTTTGCTGTCGCTGTTCTCCGTCCTTCTAAATTTGTACACTTTAGGACCTCCTCAATGATGTTGTCTCTAATGAACATTTTGGGAGGGATCAATACAGCAAACAAAACATTAGGCTGGGTGATTTTGACCCGCCATATGCATCCTAGGGTTAACACAATCTTGATTGCACATGGTTTTACTATAGTGTTAAATGGAGTCAGATATACTTTGCAATAGACTTTGTCCATTATTTGCTTCATCTTATTACGGGTCAGAGAGATGGAGATGGAGATGAAGTAGAGAAAGGCTTGTCAGCGCAGCATATTGCATCCAGCAGCAGTGTAGCACTGTATGGTTTTGCACTTTGGAGACCTACATGTATAAAGCATTTCCCCTTGAAATAAATACACTGTACATCTCCACAAAGTGTTGTTAGCCTCTCTATGATCCCTTGGCCATGAAGAAGTCTCTGCTACCCTACGATCCTACTGTAGAAAATACCACAAAATACATTAGAGTGTCTAGTTTTAGAAACAGACGCCTCACAAGTCCTCAACTATCAGCTTCATTAAATAGTACCCGCAAAACACCAGTCTCAATGTCAACAGTGAAGAGGTGACTCCGAGTTGCAAAGAAAAAGTCATATCTCAAACTGGTGAATAAAAAGAAAAGATTAAGATGGGCAAAAGGACACAGACACTGGACAGAAGAAGATATGTATTTTTCTTTCAAACTCTGCCTAGAAGGCCAGCATCCCGGAGTTGCCTCTTCACTGTTGACGTTGAGACTGGTGTTTTGCGGGTACAATTTAATGAAGCTTCCAGTTAAGGACTTGTGAGGCATCTGTTTCTCAAACTAGACACTCTAATGTTCTTGTCCTCTTGTTCAGTTGTGCACCGGGGCCTCCCACTCCTCTTTCTATTCTGGTTAGAGCCAGTTTGTGCTGTACTGTGAAGGGAGTAGTACACAGCATTGTACGAGATCTTCAGTTTCTTGGCAATTTCTAGCATGGAATAGCCTTCATTTCTCAGAACAAGAGCAGACTGATGAGTTTCAGAAGAAAGTACTTTGTTTCGGGCCATTTTGAGCCTGTAATCAAACCCACAAATGCTGATAATCCAGATACTCAACTAGTCTAAAGAAGGCCAGTTTTATTGCTTCTTTAATCAGCACAACAGTTTTCAGCTGTGCTAACATAATTGCAAAAGGATTTTCTAATGATCAATTAGCCTTTTAAAATGATAAACTTGGATTAGCTAACACAACTTGCCATTGGAACACAGGAGTGATGGTTGCTGATAATGGACCTCTGTACGCCTATGTAGATATTCCATGAAAAATCTGCCGTTTCCAGCTACAATAGTAATTTACAATGTCTACACTGTATTTCTGATCAAGTTGATGTTATTTTAATGGACAAAAAATATTTAAGCGACTCCACACTTTTGAACGGTAGTGTTCTCTCCATGGGCTTTAATAAACAATAGTTTGCCATTAGATTGCCCTCATTTTTACTTCTTCCTAGTTAGATTGATCTGCCATCTGTGCTTGCATATGCAAATTATTATCTAGCTCTCTCTTACACACAAGGAAATAATGGACTCGGCCTCTGAGTACGATGTGACATAGCATTGAAGGTACATCTTAATGAATTATAGCAGATTTACTCAAGTGGGTCTGGTTGAATCAGGTATAGGCCTACAGTTCTATGACCCATGAGAAAAGTTCCAGTTAACTGTAATTGAACAGTGCATATAATGCTTTCATCTACTTTATGTGACTACGGCCCTTTGCTACTGAGTTACTGTTACTCCAAGTAGCTATGGAATGAGATGGACCAACATTGAACCCAGGCTGTGTAAGTATGCACTATAGTATCAGCACTAACACATCAGTCTGGCATATCTAAACTCCAGCATGGGTTATTGTCTGTGAAGGACACATTTGTACAATGGACCATGCTAAATTCAATCTCTTCCAGTGCTTAGGGTTGGAACCTGTGATGAGCTGTATTGTCTGAAGTGGTGCAGAGTCTGAGTCAAGGAAATAAAAAATTGGTTGACCAGGCATTGACCTTCCATTGAATTGCGTTACTTGTATTTCCTTTTTCTAACCGAAGTGAAGGGGACTTGAGTGTTTGAATGGATAAATTGGACTGACAAGTGTGAGTAGATATCAGCTGGTGCCATAACATCAGGGCAGAGTAGCTCCAGTTGACATGCGGAGGAGGAACAGACTATAATTGAATAAATGGAGGCAGTAAATGGGATTTTAAACGATTATTGAAGCTTAAAAAAGAGAGAGTTCATAAAGTAGCACATAGAACAGAGTCCATTGAAGAAGCTTTAATAATGCATACAGTACCTGGCCATTCGGAATACTTCTTCCTCAAATGTCATGCCATGCAGAGGTGTCATGCCCATAGCAATTTTACAAAGTTGGCTTTAGCTAGCGCAGATTGGGTCCCAATCTCCCAATCTCATAACAAGCTACAAAGAAGCCATTTCAGGCTATCAATCAAGTTAGAGTAGATAGCTTGTTTAACTATATTAGCTGGCATGCCTACTGGCAAGGCTGGTAGTCTTTAGAAAAGGAAACAATAACTAAATGTACTAAGACTCCCGTTCCTTTCAATCTTTTTCCCAGATTTTTGCAGAGATGCAGAGAAGCACTTAGTTTCTTAAAAAATATATGCACCAGTCAGGAGGATACAGACAGCTCAAAAGGTATGCTTTGATATGCAGAAAAATACACTCATTTGACATATAATTAAGCATAACGAGTATGGCTCTAGATTGCAGGAAAAAGCTGTTTCAGGTGTTTGAAAACTTCCTGACGAGAACAATGCCCCCCTTCGGACCACCACCCAGCAATCCTCATATACTTTGTGCCCCTCAGATTGTTGGGGTTCATGATGTCCCTGATGCCATGTTCAGTTGTTCCTGTTCTCTGCATAGAGAATGCTGTTATAACACCAAAACACAGACGTTGCAGTGCAGTTTTACATGCCATGGTGTTTGTTGATTTCCTTCTTTTATATGGGATGATAGGGAGGATCTGTTTAGGTATCCAGTGGCACACCAAAGGGTTTACATTATTCATCAGTGTCTGGATCCATTGACAGAGAGGAGCCAAGTGCATGAGGCAAGTGGTGTAGAACTGACTCAAAAGATTTGACAAGCCCCGGCTGGACTGGTCTATTTATATCTGGAGTTCAGGTTCATTGCTGATGAAAAAGTAAATGGCATATTGATGGAATTGTACATAGTCTGCATGCATTCAAAGTTTACAGTTTGAAAGCTTTCTTTCAGTCAAACAGTCTTTTGTTTAGTTTCCACACTTGTGACCTGGGTGTCTGACAGCTGTTTGGAGAGGGTACCTCCTGAATACTAAAATAATTAAATTGATGATCTAAAGACTGCTGAAGAGTCATGCTGATTTGCACCCTTTATTCATTCCACTGGCTCAAATGTAAGGAACCCTTATCCCCCAGCAGCCCTCCAATATTGTGTGTAATGACTGGTACAGAGATGGAGTTGTCAGCAATATCCGAAGGTGATACATAGCACAGCTAGCCATTTGTCATAGCATGAGAGTATAGCCTCGATAGCGACGGGCTGACAAATCAATGGCACCAAGAGTCTTAATTAGACTCTAATCTATTAACAAATATTTCACAGCTCCCTCGCATGATTGAATTATTGACACTTGGATGTGTAACCCAATTGAATGGTTTTAATCTTTTGGTACAAGCTTCAATAAACAACTAGAAAACATGGCCATTTTGACCTTGTGGTTTTTGATTAATGACTATGGCTGAAATTGACAATCCCATAGTTTGGTTCTAACTTTGTGAAGAGCATAGAAGTGTATGTGAGATAGCAATAAATATAATATAGCCAGATTCTATAAAAATACAGAGAAATAAAAAGATAGATAGATAGATAGATAGATAGATAGATAGATAGATAGATAGATAGATAGATAGATAGATAGATAGATAGATAGATAGATAGATAGATAGATAGATGTTGAGCTGAAGGTGATTCTGTTCACACCACAACACAAAGTCATTGATTGTGCTCCTGTACTCCTCCTCCTGCCCACCCCTGATGCATCCGATAACTTCTGTAGGTGGCATGTTTCAGAGTTATATCTGAAGTCCGAGGTGTAGAGGATGAAAAGGAAGGGGGACAGGACCGTTCCCTGGGGGGCCCCTGTGTTGCTCACTGCCCGTTCTGACACACAGCTCTGTAGTCGCACAAATTGTGGCCTACCGGTCAGGTAGTCCGTGACCCAGGAGACTAAGGGTGCTTCCCCTTTCATCCTCTTCATCTTCTCACCCAGTAGCAGGGGCTGAATGGTGTTGAAGGCACTGGAGAAGTAAAAAAACATAACCCTCACAGTGCAACCTGCGTTGTCCAGGCCCTCTGGCCTCCCGTTGTCCAGGCCCTCTGCAGAAGGTAGATGATTGCATCATCCACCCCGATGTTGCGCTGATTGCGAACTGCTGTGGGTCCAGTGATGTACATACCAGGAGTCTGAGGTGAGCGAGGACTAACCTTTTCAGGGTCTTCATGATGTGGGATGTTAGCGCTACAGGTCTGAAGTAATTCAGGACAGTGGGGTGCTCCTTCTTGGGCACTGGAACGAGGCAGGATGTTTTCCACAGCACAGGGACCCTTTCTAGGCTCAGGCTAAGGTTGAAGTGTCGCTGGAGTATTCCACACAGTTGGTCAGCACAGACCCTAAGCACCCTTGGGCTGATGCCATAGATAGATAGATAGATAGATAGATAGATAGATAGATAGATAGATAGATAGATAGATAGATAGATAGATAGATAGATAGATAGATAGATAGATAGATAGATAGATAGATAGATAGATAGATAGATAGATAGATAGATAGATAGATAGATAGATAGATAGATAGATAGATAGATAGATAGATAGGTACTTTATTGATCCCCCGGGGGGGAAATTTCATTGTCAAGCAGCTACAACAAAAACACAGGGCAAGTGCAAAATGCCACAACGAAAGTACACAAAAGACAGATACACGGTACATGATACATAGAGCGGCAGTATGAAAAAGTATAGAAATACAAGATATCTGGAGTGCAAAAAAAAGCTATAAAAGGACATTGCATAGTATGAGTGGTTGGCTGAATATGTACACTATACATTGGTGGATGTTGGATGGTTAACTATACTATACAGGTCGATGGCAGAGAAATACTTCAGTAGCTAAAAATGCGTATGATATGAGCGAGGGTAATAATAGTTTACTTAATAGACAGACTGGGTAAATTAACAGGCAAGTGAAAATGTTGCATGGTTAAATTAGCTGTACAGTTAGGTATACAGTTATATTTACAGATAAGTGAATACTTGCATGTTTACACAAACTGTACAGGTAAATGACAGGAAGAGATACTTTAATAGCTAAATGTGTGTATGATATCATTTGGGGTAATAATAGTAATCCCCTTAAAATACAGACCTTAGTGCGCAGGGTTTAATTACAGACAACTGCACTTATTGCACATTCGATATACTAAAAGCAATGAGAAAAGGTGCAACTGGCAGGATACTAATATGCATTCCTGAGTGAATGCCTACGTCCAATAATTACTAACAATATTGCATGTGATATAATATAACAACTGTACATGAGTATGTATATACAGACCTGTATGAATAAATAGGTCCTGAGTGGATGAGTGCTGACGGACCAGAGTTACTCACGGATGGATGCATAATTGTTAAACTAGGTCCTAGCACCCCAACAGTTCCAGGTCTATGTTGCCGACGGCACGGCACCACGGTGAGGCATTATATAGTCTCATAGCCGCCGGCAGGAAGGACCTCCTTTAGCGCTCTCTGGCACACCGTGGCGGGATCAGTCTGTGACTGAAAGTGCTCCTCTGCGTCATAACCATAGCGTGCTTTCCACTGATGTAATCTCTCCAGCTCTCTCTTCACTTGGTTGGTGGTGAAAGCCAGCCCAGGTGGGGAGGTGGGGGGAAGGGGGTTGTTGAGGATCAGTCCAGAGGGAGCAGGGGCGGAGGTGGGATCGCTGATTGTCTCAACAGAGGTGTTGTGAGCAAAGTGGGGGTGGGACAGCTGTGAGGGTGTGTGGCCTGGGGAGCTGGAGGGGAGGTGGACAGGGCCTGTATCGAACCTGTTAAAAAATTGGTTCAGCTCATTGGCTCTGTCCTGGGTCCCCTCTGTCTGCCAGCTGTTTGACTTTTTGAAACCAGTGATAATTCTCATAACCTTCCACACCTCTCTCACCTGGCTCTGCCTCAGATTGTCCTCCATCTTCTCCTTATACCCTCTCTTCCCCTCAGCAATCCGCAACTTCAGCTCCCTCTGGACGCATTTCAATTTGTCCTTGTCCCCCTCCTTGAAGGCCCTCTTCTTCTCATTCAGCAGGGCCTTCAGATCTCTGCTGAACCAGGGTTTATTATTTGGAAAACAGCGTACCTTCCTCGTGGGTACAGTACTGTCTACACAAAAATGTATATACTCCGTTATGTAGTCAGTAAGTCCATCGATGTCCTCCCCATGAGCCTCATAGAGCACATCCCAGTCTGTTGTTTCAAAGCAGTCCTGTAGGGCCTCATTCACCTCCGGGGACCATCTCCTTATGGTCCAAGTGGTCGCAGGCTGCTGGTTGACCATAGGCCTGTAGAGTGGGGTGAAGTGGACAAGGTTGTGATCCGATCTACCGAGGGGAGGGAGTGCAGTGGAGTTGTATGCATCCTTCACATTAGCATATAACAAGTCCAGAGTTTTATTATTCCTGGTTGGGCACTTCACAAACTGTTTGAACGTGGGGAGCATTGAAGAGAGAGATGCATGGTTAAAATCCCCCGAAATGGCAAAGAAAGCACTGGGATGCGCTGTCTGTAACCTCGCGATAACAGAGTGTGATGACGTCAAATGCTGTGTTTACATCAGCGGAGGGTGGGATGTAAACAATAACAGCAATGGCCACTGTGAATTCCCTCAGCAAATAGTAGGGTCTCAGGCTAACGGCTAACAGCTCAATGTCCGGGCTACAAAATTCTTCCTTAACAGTAATATGTCTCGGATTACACCATCTGTTGTTAACTAATAAAGCCAGCCCACCTCCCTTACTCTTAACGGAAGAATCGCTATCCCTGTCCGCTCTGATGGTCCGGAAACCGCCGATAATGGCGTTCTCTATGCGGATGTTATCATTTAGCCATGTCTCAGAAAAACACAATAGGCTAGTTTCCCGGTATTCTCTTTGTCCATGAACCAGACCCTGAAGCTTGTCCATCTTGTTATGCAGCGATCTCACATTGCCCATAATGATAGACAGTATAGCCAGCTTGTACTTCCTTAGCTTTGCCTTACACTTCAATACCGCTGTCACGATGTAGAGTTAAGGGACGATATACTGAGCGATCGTGGAGTGACATCCTTTTTATTTGAATGAGATGTTCTCACGAAGCATTACAAATAAACAAGGAGAGTGAAATAATAGAACTACTAACAAAAACACAGTGACTTACTTGAGTTGCTGGCAGTGCAGACAAACACAAAACAATGATCCACATGCGGATGGGAGAGAAGGCTAAATACCATTCCCAATCAGAGACAACGCTAGACAGCTGTCTCTGATTGGGGATCATTCACCTTCCCTCCCTGATGTAAGGACTGGGTTGTGGTTCCCCTTGATGGACATAAAGGTTACCACAATCCAGCCCTTACAACCGCCCTGTGTCCACGCCTCGTCTTTTCAACTCATCCAGAATATCAAACTTTTCCCTGGGGTGCAATAGCGCTGAGTACGCGAAATCCAGGAGTTGGGCTCGGTTGTAAATAATTGAGGACTTGCGTGTATGTTCGGCACTGAGAAAAATAAAAAAGTGCCTCAGTGATAAAAAGAACCGTTAAAACCTTTGTAAAACAGCAGCACTCCATAATCCTGAACTATTATTGTTCAACTGTTGCAAAAAAAACCATACTGAAACAACAATTTACGCACAATCCAAAATCACACTGTCCATGAGAATCACACATCTAACTCTTTCATGACACCATGACAACACATTTTATTCTGTTTCAAGCACAATTTCTCCAGGGAGTCACCAACAATAAATGAAAAAAAAAACGAAAAATAAATAGCGTTTCACTGGGTATCTGCAAAGACACTTACAGAATATTGTAGAGTAAGACCAAATGGTTAATGTTGAGGAGAAACATTTTATACAGCTAAATCAAAATGTAGCCACACTTAAGGATTAAGAAATGTGACCAAAAATGACGTTTGCATCTCCTCTCATGGCGTAGTCTCAGCTAGCCCATACACAGCTAGCCTGCTCAAAAGGCCCCTCACACATGAACCTTACACAGCTGGCACAAAGGTGACTTTGATGTGGATGTCTCTGAGGCTCAGGGAGGGGAGTGTAGGCTGAAGCGAGAGTATGAGGTGCCAGCTGCAGATTTAAACGCCTCCACCGGCTCACTGCGCATCATTAAAGCCATGGGTTGTGTGGCAATGTGGCTCTGGCTCAGTCCTGGCCCACATGGCCCCAAGTCGGCCCAACAACACTGATTTATCTCGCTTGTCTATCTGATTGGCCAACAGAGAGATGGAGCCGGCAAGATTTAAGCATGTTTATGAGATGAGATTAGTTTTGGCAAGACCACATGCTTCTTCTGATGGAGACTTCCTTTGCTGATCCTATGCCCTGAGAAGAGATTTTACACTGAGAGACAGATTTGACTAGTTGGCAACTATTTTGCATTTCAAATGAAAAGAGGAACAAAAGGTGAACGGAGCATAAAGATACGACAGGTGTGTTTTTGTGCTTTGTACTTCTTATTTAGTAAATCCACTTTGGCCCCATTTTGAAGAATCATACCAGCTAAAATCTTGGAGTTTAAAGGGATATTTCGGGATTTTGGCAATGAGGCCCGTTATCTACTTCCCCAGAGTCAGGTGAACTTGTGGATACCATTTTTATGTCTCTGTATGAAGGAAGTTACTAGGTAGTTTTGCGAGCCAATGCAGATACCCATAGTCTTCCAGTCATTGTGCTAACGCTAGTTAGCAATTGTGCTAGTGCTAGTTAGCCACTTCCTTCAAACTGCATGCAGAGACATAAAAATGGTATCCACAAGTTCTTCTGACTCTGGGGAAGTAGATAAAGAACCTCATTGTCAAAAACCCAAAGTTCCCTTTAACTGGAGGACTAAATAAAATACTATAATGGAAAATAATATCAGTAGGAGTAATACTGAGTCTACCAAAGACTAGATACACAAATACCTCAATGTAGATAGAGAAAAACTGTGAGTTCTGTGAGTTGGAGTAGTGGCAGCTGTGAAGAAAACAACAAGCGGTGGCTGCAAGTGGAATTGCTAATAAATTGCCCTGTCCTTCAGACAGAGATACCAAGGACTCTGGGACTGCTGGAGATGATAGAAAGTGCAGACAACCCACCTGGCTGGAGAGCTGTTTCCTAGGAAAACATATGCCACGGACCTGTGGCTCAGTGTCAGACACAACTGAGAGGCTGAACGATAGTGGCCTACCATCAGAACACACACACACACAGACACAAGCAAAGGCAAACACACACAGGCATTTTACACACGCACACACACATACACTCCAAACTCCCACCTCCCTGCACAGCTAAGAAAACACATCATATTGCCAGAAACGACATGCCCGGGACTCACACATCCATTTATGCACAGTCTGTTTATGCTTCTTGCTATATTACTTTTCTCTCTTCCAGTCTGACTTACACACAGACAGAAGGAGAGTATCTGCAGTGTGCTGTGAGGTTATAGTGGATGATTGGCATCAACAGAAGGGACAAAGGCCAACTCCCTAAGCTAGAGAGCAGTGACCTGTCAGCATCCTGCAGAGCTTTTACAAAACACATATTCTCAGCAGAGCGTCCTCTTTCAGTTTGCAAAATAAACACATATTCTCAGCAGAGCTTCCTCTTTCAGTTTGCAAAATAAACACATATTCTCAGCAGAGCTTCCTCTTTCCGTTTTGCAAAATAAGTTTATATCCATGTGTGAACATATTTATAATGAGTCAGTGACTGCCAACTTGGCTATAGACCACTACCCTACATTCTCTCTTAACCCAGATCTCAGGGGGCTGGAGTAGATACTGGCTGGTTTGTGTTTCCAGCAGTTACAGGAAAGGCTCTGGCTTAGTTTAGGGCCTATACAGGACTTGTTTTGTTATGTTAGAAATCTACCACTTATCTGATCAGAAAAATCAGAAAAGTTCAACCAAGTGTTGCCATCAACCCTGGAATTTCTCCATTACTCTTACTAGAACGTTCTCAAGGGTTGTGCTCCTTCTTTAAGTCACCACTATTGATTAAACCAATTGTGGAGTAAGAAGTATGACAATAAAGCCCTGTTGCACAAAGCTTCAGTTTCCTGTACACCCCCTACTCACCCTACTATTGTGTTTTAAACACCTCATGTCTAAAAGAGGATGAGACCTAGCCTGCCAATGATACATTGTTTTGGAAGGGGAAACCAGGTGTGGCAGGGACCAAAAGAAAAGAGACTGGTTTCAGAATGGCATCTTGGTACCATGACCATGCCAGTAGCCTCTCTCTCTCCATCTCTTTTCCCTGTTCGGGATCATGGCCTTGCTTCAGAGGACTGCAATTCAACTGGTTGAAATGGAACTCAGAATCATAAGAATTATACAAAATAGATTAAAAGAGAAACCTCTATCAAAGTGCCCAATCATCAATTGATAGATTTAGTGTGTGACACAATGGTGACACTCAATGAACTATTTGACCACTCAAGTTTGATAATCAATGATCATTCAACCATACCCTACCATGGCCCTGACACACAGTCTTTCAAATTCCTAAAATGTCCACCTGCTATGATTGGCTCGCCTCCCAGTAAAATGAAAGAAAAAGAATGGATTCATCTTAAAGATGAATCCCAACCACTTTACAGCCATTGCAGCATGCTTGAATCGGGCTAGCCATTAACTGCTTTCTGTCTCCATTGTCTGTGATACATGTCCAATTCTGCTTGACAAAATGATTATTTCGCAAATGATCACACACAAAAATGTTTTGTCTATTTTAATTGGAATAATTGTTACCTCAATCAATGATGTTGTTGAAATGAATCTCATTATGTGTTGGAGATGAGATGGCAGAGAGACGGCCAGCCAGGTAGCATGGCTGCTACATTGTCCAGCTGGCTGAGCTTCTATAGCAGTGTTTACTGGCTCTGCGGAGACATAGTGGGTTGTAAAGGCTGCCACCACCTCAAAATCCCTTGACACTTAATGATACATTTTGGCACACACTTTTCTGTCAGCTACAGTAAGAGAAAAAAAATGTGTTGGAAAGGTTTCTGCACAATCTGACTTCAAAACCTTCGTCTCTGGATGATTGCTTCCTCAATTATTTCTCCATCTACCATAAATTATTTGGCCCCTAGCCCCCTTCCTCTCCTCTCTTTCTTTCCCCATATCTCGCTCTGACTAAGGCTAGCTAGCTGCTTGGTGAGGTGAACTAGATTAGTGGTACATATGTGCCTGTGTCAATGAGAGCCTCCTCTGCCATCTTGATTGTTATGCAAATAGGCCACTTCCTGGCAATGCATCCTGGCTGTAATGAATAGTGGCATGTTTTATTGAGCCAAAATTAGAGTCGATTGCAGAAATTCACTGACGAGGAGAAGAAAAACTCATTTTGGAAATATTCTGTCAAGAAACAAAAGTAAACATCAGAATAAAACAACTACAATAATCAAGGTGTGCATTTGGAAACTCAATTATTGTCTAATAATAGTCGTGATCTCAAAGCATCCTTCCTGACTCGGCAGATCCAGCCTCCTATTTTAAACGCTTATTAATTTACATATTGAGTGACTGAGTGTGTGTGTGACTGAGTGTGTGTGTGTGTGTGTGTGTGTGTGTGTGTGTGTGTGTGTGTGTGTGTGTGTGTGTGTGTGTGTGTGTGTGTGTGTGTGTGTGTGTGTGTGTGTGTGTGTGTGACATGCCCGTGCTTTCACATCCCAAACGTTTCCATTCCCACCAGAGCAAGCACCGTGAGACATTGTCCATATCTCATTTTGGTTACACAGGAGGTTGCCTTTTCTGAATTTAACAAATGTGCAGTGGGAGCAGTTACATTTTAATACATTAAAAAGTACAAGAATGCACTCTAATTGTATGTCATAGAGATGTTAGGTACCACGTGTCAAAATGGGCACTAAACCTGTGCTTCAAATTCAGTTTCCTTTCAGTTGAGATTAATTTAGGCTCTCTGTGACCCAGCATTTTCATCACATTACCCCTTCAGTTAGTTATGAGCCTTAATATAAGAGGCTCCTGGTTGGCCCCTCTCTGTTTGATCAGGACAGGCTTGGTATCTTGTACTTGTTCTGCTAGGCTAATCACAATGCTGCTGCTTCTCTATTCATTACACTGGGACACTTGATGGACTAAAGGCTGACAAATGACTTTTCTCTCCCTGCCAGCACCATTCTGTATTCACCATGGATGATACAGCAGGGACTTCTGTCCCCCCCTCCCTCTTCCCCCTTCTCAATATTTCTCTCATCCCTCCATTTCTCTTTATCAGCTCAAAATATAAATTGGGGGCTTATTGGCTTGATGGTAAATTGAAATTCATTGAAGCATTTACATGACATTTAGAAATGGTTGCATAATGCAATAGTAATAAAACATATGTCAAACTGAAAGGCCTGGCTTTCTGCGTTTCACTATCTCATCATTTGGCAAACACATTTGCAATTAGGGAGTCTGTATGTACTTCATGTGGGTGCATGTGTCTGAGTGTATGAAGGCCTATTTACTGTGTGCGAGCCCAGTCGTTGACATGTATGTGTTAATTCTATGCATTCCTGTACAGGCTGATCTTTTCAAGGTGCACCAGAACACTTAGCTCTGCATTTCATTTGTATTCCAGGCTGGTTCAAAAGGCTAGACAGCTTTAATAGTGATGGCAGGTTGGCAAGCACGGGCTGGTAATCGGATGAAAAAAAAATAGATTGACTGGTTTCAGAGGCCTGGGCTGTCAATAGTCTCCACTGCATCTCATCAAATGTCCCCTTTACCGGACGTTTCCAGCCACACCAACTACGAAACCATCACTGGCTGGATTACATCTGGCTTTAAAGACACCACAGCCAGCCCCCAGGTCAATGCTATTTCAGAGGGAGGAATACATACTGATCTGGTTCCAGCAGTTTAGTGTTAATGTGGATGAGACTGATGGACAGGGTTTAGTTTAGTTTACTTTAACTCGACCATTTAAAAAAACAAGCACACATAAAACTTGAAAAAGCCATACATGCACATGACTAAAATCATTGAGGATAACACACATTGTGGTCCTCTTGAGACAAGATGGCTAGGCAACATCAAAAATGGTTAAACAGAGGGTGGCAATGAGATAATAAAACATAAAACAAAGAAGAACAACAAGTATCTCATCATTGCCGTTACATCGGAATTTTTTAAAGTTGGGTAGGTTGGGTAGGTTGGGTAGGCTGGGTAGGTTGGGTAGGTTGGGTAGGCTGGGTAGGCTGGGTAGGTTGGGTAGGTTGGGTAGGCTGGGTAGGCTGGGTAGGTTGGTTAGGTTGGGTAGGTTGGGTAGGCTGGGTAGGCTGGGTAGGTTGGGTAGGTTGGGTAGGTTGGGTAGGCTGGGTAGGTTGGGTAGGCTGGGTAGGCTGGGTAGGTTGGGTAGGTTGGGTAGGCTGGGTAGGTTGGGTAGGTTGGGTAGGCTGGGTAGGCTGGGTAGGTTGGGTAGGTTGGGTAGGCTGGGTAGGCTGGGTAGGTTGGTTAGGTTGGGTAGGTTGGGTAGGCTGGGTAGGCTGGGTAGGTTGGGTAGGTTGGGTAGGTTGGGTAGGCTGGGTAGGTTGGGTAGGCTGGGTAGGCTGGGTAGGTTGGGTAGGTTGGGTAGGTTGGGTAGGTTGGGTAGGCTGGGTAGGTTGGGTAGGCTGGGTAGGTTGGGTAGGCTGGGTAGGCTGGGTAGGTTGGGTAGGTTGGGTAGGCTGGGTAGGTTACTTTTAAATATTAATCCATTACAGTTACTAGTTACTTGTCCAAAATTGTAATCAGTAATGTAACTTTTGCATTACCCAAACTCTGAAGTAATTTGATTACTTTACCTTTAAGAGGCATTAGAAGAAGACAAACAGGACACATCAAACACATTTGGTGTGTCCTCATAGTAGTCTCTGACTTGTGGTCATCATTTGGTGTGTCATCATAGTAGTCTCTGACTTGTGGCCATCATTTGGTGTGTCATCATAGTAGTCTCTGACTTGTGGTCATCATTTGGTGTGTCATCATAGTAGTCTCTGACTTGTGGTCATCATTTGGTGTGTCATCATAGTAGTCTCTGACTTGTGGTCATCATTTGGTGTGTCATCATAGTAGTCTCTGACTTGTGGTCATCATTTGGTGTGTCATCATAGTAGTCTCTGACTTGTGGTCATCATTTGGTGTGTCATCATAGTAGTCTCTGACTTGTGGTCATCATTTGGTGTGTCATCATAGTAGTCTCTGACTTGTGGTCATCATTTGGTGTGTCATCATAGTAGTCTCTGACTTGTGGTCATCATTTGGTGTGTCATCATAGTAGTCTCTGACTTGTGGTCATCATTTGGTGTGTCATCATAGTAGTCTCTGACTTGTGGTCATCATTTGGTGTGTCATCATAGTAGTCTCTGACTTGTGGTCATCATTTGGTGTGTCATCATAGTAGTCTCTGACTTGTGGTCATCATTTGGTGTGTCATCATAGTAGTCTCTGACTTGTGGTCATCATTTGGTGTGTCATCATAGTAGTCTCTGACTTGTGGTCATCATTTGGTGTGTCATCATAGTAGTCTCTGACTTGTGGTCATCATTTGGTGTGTCATCATAGTAGTCTCTGACTTGTGGTCATCATTTGGTGTGTCATCATAGTAGTCTCTGACTTGTGGTCATCATTTGGTGTGTCATCATAGTAGTCTCTGACTTGTGGTCATCATTTGGTGTGTCATCATAGTAGTCTCTGACTTGTGGTCATCATTTGGTGTGTCATCATAGTAGTCTCTGACTTGTGGTCATCATTTGGTGTGTCATCATAGTAGTCTCTGACTTGTGGTCATCATTTGGTGTGTCATCATAGCGGTCTCTGGTCAGACTTTCTCAGGTGGAACAAACTTAAACTCATGCTTTTTTTCATTGTCACTTAAAACAGAAAGGTGTCATGTATTTTTTTTTGCAAACATCCTTTTTGAATTTAAAAGTAATCTAAGAATTAATCATCTAGTTTTTTAAAGGTATCTGTAATCTGATTATACTATTTTTGGTGGAAATGTATCTGATTACATTTTTTTTTTTTTACCAGATTACATGCAGCTGCACTACATGTAATCAGTTACTCCCCAACCCTGCTGATGAATCTGGTGTGTCATCCTTTGACGGTCAGGTGCACAAATAGTTATTTGTTGATGTGTTTTTTATGGATTCCGCACTTAAACAGTAGCCTAGATGCAATGCCTTACAATTTGCTTACCAGAACTCCTACTGCAACTAGTGCAGAACTCCTACTGTAGATAAAAGCCGATAAATGTCGTCCCTTAAAATGGTGCAGGCTAAATGCTTTTAGTGAGTGTAATTTAGTTAATGTGCAAACCCCTCCAAAACCAGACTATGTGAACCACCAGGGTATAATATTATCCATGACTATCAGTCTGAATGGTGGAGGGATACCCTCATCTCAGCAAGACTACCATTATAGCCACTGAATAAGGCATCAGAGATCCCTCTAAGACCTGAAATACATGATCAAATGTGATGAATGAATACCATTATGAATGCTACCTCCTCCAACATGATGAAATAACAGCACTTTTGGACCAGTTCTTAGAATTGCACTTACTTACAATTCATAATGGATCTGTAGATTAGCCCATTTTATTTTCGTTCCTATGTCAGATTTCTTCCATATACAATAATTAAACCCTGTATATAGAGCATTGTCCATGCATTGGGCTTTCGTTCCACTAACGTCTTTATCTTTGTTATATCTTTATCATAATCTGCATCAATGAGCCTCACTGACAAAAGGCTGTACTGAGCTGGTAATAGACTGCACAGAGTGCTGGTGGGATTGAATAATCAAATGAGGGAGCTGAAGGTAGATTTTCTGACTGCATGGGAGGATCAATACATGTTAAATAGTCTTAGAAGGTTGAAATATGTATGAGGCATTGATCAAATAATTGATAACGACAAAGGGAGAGGCTGAAAAAGGCCCCATGGAACATAGGAGAGATGAGAGAAGGTGGGCCTTGATGGTTTTATATTTAAGGTTAGAGAGAATATACAGTAACAGTCAAAGGTTTGGAAACACCTACTCTTTCAAGTGTTTTTCTTAAAAAACTGTTTTATTGTAGAATAATAGTGAAGAAATAAAAAACTAGAAGGTAGTGCGTACGTCCCAGTACATCACTGGGGACAAGCTTCCTGCCATCCAGGACCTCTATACCAGGCGGTGTCAGAGGAAGGCCCTAGTCATAGACTGTGCTCTCTGCTACCGCACGGCAAGCGGTACTGGAGAGCCAAGTCTAGATCCAAAATGCTTCTTAACAGCTTCTACCCCCAAGCCATAAAACAGTTAATCAAATGGCCACCCCCCCCTTTCTGTTTATTACCTATGCATAGTCACTTTAACTTACCTATACTATCGTCCAAAAGTTTGGGGTCACTTCGAAATGTCCTTGTTTTTGAAAGAAAAGCACATTTCTTGTCCGTTAAAATAACATAAAACTGATCAGAAATACAGTGTAGACACTGTCAATGTTGTAAATGATTATTGTAGCTGGAAACGGCAGATTTGTTATGGAATATCAACAGTACAGAGGCCCATTATCCGCAACCATCACTCCTGTGTTCCAATGGCACGTTGTGTTAGCTAATCCAAGTTTATCATTTTAAAAGGCTAATTGATCAGTAGAAAAATTTGCTTTTCTTTCAAAAACAAGGACATTTCTAAATGACCCCAAACTTTTGAACGGTAGTGTACATGTACATCTTACCTCAATTACCTCAACTAACTGGCGCCCCCGCACATTGACTCAGTACTGGTACCCCCTATATATAGCCTCACTAGTGTTATTTTACTGCTGTTCTTTAATTATTTGGGGTTTTTTTGTTTGTTTTTTACTGAACACTTATTTTTCTTAAAACTGCATTGTTGGTTAAAGGCTTGTAAGTAAGCATTTCACTGTAAGGTCTACACCTGTTGTATTCGGCGCATGTGACAAATACAATGTGATTTGATCAAAATGATCAAATAACACAAATGGAATCATGTAGCAACCAAAAAAGTGTTAAACAAATTGATTCTTCAAAGTAGCCACCCTTTGCCTTGATGACAGCTTTGCACACTCTTGGCATTCTCTCAACCAGCTTCATGAGGTAGTCACCTGGAATGCATTTTAATTAACAGGTGTGCCTTGTAAAAAGTAAATTTGTGGAATTTGCATTTGAGCCAATCAGTTGTGTTGTGACAAGGTAGGGGTGGTATACAGAAGATAGCCCTATTTGGTAAAATACCAAGTTCATATTATGGCAAGAACAGCTCAAATAAGCAAAGACAAATGACAGTCCATCATTACTTTAAGACATGAAGGTCAGTCAATCCGGAAAATGTCAAGAACTTTGAACGTTTCTTCAAGTGCAGTCGCAAAAACCATCAAGCACTATGATGAAACTGGCTCTCATGAGGACCTTCACAGGAAAGGAAGACCCAGAGCTACTTCTGCTGCAGAGGATACATTCATTAGAGTTAACAGCAACTCAGATTGCAACCAAATGCTTCACAGAGTTCAAGTAAGAGACTTGTCTCAACATCAACTGTTCAGAGGAGACTGCGTGAATCAGGCCTTCATGGTCAAATTGCTTAAAAGAAACCACTGCTAAAGGACACCAAGAAGAAGAGACTTTGCTTGGGCCAAGAAACACGAGCAATGGACATTAGACTGGTGGAAATCTGTCCTTTGGTCTGATGAGTCCAAATTTGAGATTTTTGGTTCCAACCGCTTTGTCTTTGTGAGATGCAGAGTAGGTGAACGGATGATCTCTGCGTGTGTAGTATGTGACTGTAGTATCCTCCCGCCGTGAAGCATGGAGGAGGAGGTGTGATGGTGTGGGGGTGCTTTGCTGGTGACACTGTCAGGGATTTATTTAGAATTCAAGGCACACTTAACCAGCATGGCTTCCACAGCATTATGCAGCGATTCACCATCCCATATGGTTTGCACATAGTGGGACTATTGTTTGTTTTTCAAACAGGACAATGACCCAAAACATACCTCCAGGCAGTGTAAGGGCTATTTGACCAAGAAGGAGAGTGATGGAGTGCTGCATCAGATGACCTGGCCTCCACAATCACCTAACCTCAATCCAATTGAGATGGTTTGGGATGAGTTGGTCCGCAGAGTGAAGGAAAAGCATCCAACAAGTGCTCAGCATATGTGGGAACTCCTTCAAGACTGTTGGAAAAGCATTCCTCATGAAGCTGGTTGAGAGAATGCCAAGAGTGTCCAAAGCTGTCATCAAGGCAAAGTGTGGCTACTTTGAAGAATCAAACACTTTTTTGGTTACTACATGATTCCATATGTGTTATTTCATAGTTTTGATGTCTTCACTATTATTCTACAATGTAGAAAATAGTAAAAATAAAGAACTTCCCTTGAATGAGTAGGTGTGTCCAAACGTTTGACTGATACTGTAGCTCTTTAACCGAAAACCATAACCTTAGGTTCTAAAAGTATCAGACAAAGCAAAAATGAAAATGTAAATATATAACAATTTTGTGAGATTCAACTTATCATGTAATACATGTTTTATATTTCTCTCAGTCTTTAAATGAAATACATTTGGGCCAAGGGATCGATGGAGATTCATGTATTAATTACTTTTTTATACACCTACAGTAGGTGCTTGGCTCTGAGAAGACATATCACAAAGGATATGGATTTATCAACTCTGCCTTGACATTTGAGGATTGGAGCAGTGTTGAGTAGAAATACCTGATGGGTATACTAAAGTTTAAAATGCATTTGTCATTACTAAATGTGTAATGTGACAGGTATTTTAACATTACTCTTTTTTTAACACACAAAAACATATCTAATTAATAAAATATTGAATCAGTTGTCTTCCTAATTAAGTGGGTGATGATGCAATCTTTGCAAGAGGGAGGGAATCTGATTTTATTGGTCCTCAATGGCTCAGACACTTAATTCAGGATAAATGCCGTTAGCCCTGAGTTAGCCTGCCCCGGAGCATGTTCGATCTGAAGGATTGCCATAGAAATGTACCTGCCTAAATGTTGAGCCACTTTTGTGGTACCGGTTATCCTAAGTTGAACTCAGAGTTTACCAAATGTACCTCCCTTCCTCCCTAACATACATAATATAGGGCTCTGGTTGTCATGTGTCATTTATTTTGTTAGATAAACTTGGTTTCCATCCAATTGGTGACAGATTTACATGCAAATATTCTAAAATCTGCATAAAAACAATTCTACAAATTTTCCCACCAGAGATGTATTTCCATCAGATTGACTTGTTATTGATAAAAGGCTGTGCGTGATGATGTAGCACACATATACATTACTTTTGCAGTTCAATTCCCAATGTACCGAATAAAAAATACAATTTACAATTTCTCTTTCATATTTTCAACTCTACTGAGGATTTTGTCATCAGTTTTGGATTATATAGCAAATGTGCCCACTCTGGTCTTGGCATGGGCACTCTTTTTTATTTATTTCACCTTTATTTAAACAGGTAGGCAAGTTGAGAACAAGTTCTCATTTACAACTGTGACCTGGCCAAGAATAAAGCAAAGCAGTGCGACAAAAACAACAACAACACAGAGTTACACATGGGATAAACAAACGTACAGTCAGTAACACAATAGAGAATCTATGTACAGTGTGTGCAAATGTAGTAAGATTAGGAAGGTAAAGCAATATATAGGCCATAGTGGCGAAATAATTACAATTTAGCATTAACACTGGAGTGATAGATGTGGAGATGATGATGTGCAAATATAGATGCTGGGGTGCAAATGAGCAAAAATAACAATATGGGGATGAGGTAGTAGGGTAGGCTATTTACAGATGGGCTGTGTACAGGTGCAGTGATTGGTAAGCTGCTCTGACAGCTGATGCTTAAAGTTATTGAGGGAGATGGTAGTCTCCAGATTCAATGATTTTTGCAATTCGTTCCAGTCATTGGCAACAGAGAACTGGAAGGAATGCCTTGGCATTTTGTAAATGACATCGGCGAAGTCAAGGATCGGTAGGATAGTCAGTTTTACAAGGGCATGTTTGGCAGCATGAGTGAAGGAGGCTTTGTTGCGAAATAGGAAGCCGATTCTAGATTTAAATTTGGATTGCAGATGCTTTATGTGAGTCTGGAAGGAGAGTTCGATTGAAGAGCATGCATTTAGTTTTACTAGCATTTAAGAGCAGTTGTATGGCATTGAAACTCGTTTGGAGGTTAGTTAAAACAGTGTCCAAAGAAGGGCCAGATGTATACAGAATGGTGTCGTCTGCGTAGAGGTGGATCAGAGAGTCACCAGCAGCAAGAGCGACATCATTGATATATACAGAGAATAGGGTTGGCCCAAGAATTTAACCCTGTGGCACCCCCATAGAGACTGCCAGAGGTCTGGACAACAGGCCCTCTGATTTGACACACTGAACTCTATCTGAGAAGTAGTTGGAGAACCAGGCAAGGCAGTCATTTTAGAAACCAAGGCTATTGAGTTTGCCGATAAGAATGCAGTGATTGACAGAGTCGAAAGCCTTGGCCAGGTCAATAAAGACAGCTGCACAGTACTGTCTTTTATCGATGGTGGTTATGATATCATTTAGCCAACTCTAGACAACACCTCGCAGATAGAGTGCGGGTATAGCCTACTACATGATGAGATTATTATGAACAAAAGTGTGTGTTAGGTTCTGACAAACAGACGACTAGGAAGTTTGTCAGAACCTAACAAACCAAGTTTATTCCCCCACTGGGTCAAACAGCTGCAAAGACAAAGACATGTTTACACAAGCACAAGCACATATAGAGGAACCACCTCCTTGCATATGTAGACAGCCAATACATCTCTGTTGCTATTCAAGAACTTAAATGGTTCCTCTCACTGTTGTAGCCAAGGCCCCACCTCTTGCTAAAACCTTTGTGGTCGTGGAAATATATGTGTGTGAGATAAGACTGTTACTTCTCACTTCATCTGACATGACCTCGGGTCCAATTCCTCACTCCTCCTTAATCCACGGCTGTCCTACTTTATCAGTAACTGAAACCAGACTGTTGCCCTTTACCTCCATCCATAGGATCCATGAGATATAACAATTACATGCTCGACATTGCCTTTATCCTCCATTGCCCCCCGCTATACATGTGCAATGGCCTTAATCAACTTTACCTCATCTTGAGGCAAATCAGCACTGTATACACGTTTCAAATCAACGCCTTCAGAAGGTGATATCCCAGCAATCCTAACAGGGTAACCCCTGCTACCACTAACACTACCCATGATGCATACTTCAAGATACCACTCATCCGTTGTCCAGTTCAATGCTGTTACTATAGTATCCTTCCCCACTACTGCCGTGTCTATAGCTATTGCATTGAATTTTTCTCCTGCTTTTGATCTCCTATTGCCTTTGTGGTTCACTGATAGACCTAGGACTGAAACTTTCAGATACTCCCTACCTGTCTCCCAACTCATACCCGGTTTTCTAGCCACCAACATATCCAATGATATCCTATGTTCTGCTACAGTCGGTACCTGTGGATAATACTTCCCTGTGACAGGTTAGATAAACATCTTTCATCCCATGGCCGATCTAGACCCCACCCCTTTGTTAACACCCTCGTTACAGTGTGAACGTTGGGTAGCAACGGTTGACAAGCAGCACCCTTCTGACACTTCCCTGTTACCGTCACTCGGTCTCAATGCTGGCGGTTAGGAATGGGGTCGAGATTAGCGGCGTTGGAAGAGTATCCAACCGTAGAAAACTCTGAGTCACATGTTTCTTAATCTCACTTTGCAGGAGATGTGATGATATTATTACAGTGAACTTCCCTTCTGTTGAGGTGGCCTCCTGTATGCAGGGATCTGTGGCTATTCTTTCAAGAGTTGTTCCTTTGATGAACCCCTCACTGAAAGTTGACAATGGTGTCTGAAATGACAACACTATCTCTGCTACTCCCACCATGATCTGGGTATGTGTGACGTTCAACTCGACTTCATAGTAGTCTCTATATGATGCACAGTTAGCTGTCCTTCCTCTCCTACGAGCTATCCCCTGTATCACTATACACAGAGGAGTGGTATCATTCCCCAGAGACTATTACCCACTTCCCTAATTTATAAGCCTCACAAATATCCACACCAGTCATGTTCAATTCCGCTTTCCCAATTCCCTGTAACGTTAACGCCTTGGTTTTTGGGACTCCATAGATTGCACTGATATCGGTCCTGCCAGAATCTGCAACTAACACTCTTATGGTAACATTCTGTCTCAGACACAGGCCGCCTATGTACTTTGCCTCTGGCCTCAAATAGATAGGTACTTTATTGATCCCCGAGGGGATATTTCTTAAATACATTTGCACCTAGATCATTCCATCTAACCCATAACACGTTAATCACTACTGCTATGTCACTTATATAGTTTTAAACAAACTAAAACATGCTTAAGTCAATTAGTCAAGTGTAAAGGTGTTTACAACGTAATTTCTCGCATAATTAATTTTAACGACACAAAAAGATCCCACCTTGTCTAGAGTATTTTGTTTTTGTGTTCCCAAGTGGCGCGGTGCTAGAGACGTCACTACAGACAACCTGGTTCGAATCCAGACTGTATCACAACCGGCCATGATTGGGAGTCCCATAGGGTGGTGCACAATTGGCCCAGCGTCGTCCGAGTTTGGCCAGTGTAGGCCGTCATTGTAAATAAGAATTTGTCTTAACTGACTTGCCTAGTTAAATAAAGGTTAAATAAAACATAAAATACAATTGTTGACATTTGGAAAGTTTAACGATAAATTAGCTGTTTCCATCAGGCCTGTCATGACACTTTTATTCACATTAAAAGGTTGGATGGAAACCTGGTTAATGACACATGATCGGGTACATAATCACACCTCTGTGAGTTCAGGATAGAGCAACATCAAATGAAACTCATCTGTTGCCCATATATGAACTGAAAGACATAGACACAAAAACGACATGGCTTTACATTTGTATCTGAATAGTACTGGTTTTGTATACACGGTTCATTGTAGGCATTCTACCTTCCCTTCAGATGTCCTTCAAAGGACATTGAAGTACTCAGCACATAGGACAGGCCTACCTCATGACACACACATCTACCTGCCTGAGTGCTCACACAGACATGCTTATACTGTATATACAGTTGAAGTCGGAAGTTTATTAAAAGTCATTAAAACTCATTTTCCAACCACTCCACAGATTTCATATTAACAAACTATAGTTTTGGCAAGTCAGTTAGGACGTCTACTTTGTGCATGACACAAGTAATTCTTCCAACAATTCTTTACAGGCAGATTATTTCACTTCTAATTCACTATATCAGAATTTCAGTGGGTCAGAAGATTATATACACTATGTTGACTGTGCCTTTAAACAGCTTGGAAAATTCCAGAAGATGATGTCATGGCTTTAGAAGCTTCTGATAGGCTAATTGCCTCTTTGCTCGACATCATGGGAAAATCAAAAGAAATCAGCCAAGACCTGAGAAAAACAGGACCTTGTGAAGATGCTGGAGGAAATCTTCCACACAAACAGTCTTCAAATCTTGAAGGTTCCGTGGGCCTCTTCTATGAATCTTGATCTTCAGTTCTTTCCATAGATTTTCAATGGGATTTAAGTCAGGTGATTGGCTGGGCCATACTAGCAGCTTTATTTTCTTTCTTTGAAACCAATTGAGAGTTTCCTTGACTGTGTGTTTGGGATAATTGTCTTGCTGAAATGTCCACCCTCGTTTCATCTTCATCATCCTGGTAGATGGCAGCAGATTTTTGTCAAGAATGTCTCTGTAAATTTGCCCATTCATCCTTCCTTCAATTATGTGAAGTTTGCCAGTACCATTTGCTGAAAAGCAGCCCCACACCATGATGTTCCCACCTCCAAACTTCACTGTTGGTATGGTGTTTTTAGGGTGATGTGCAGTGCCATTTCTCCTCCAAACATGGTGTGTATTATGACATCCAAACAGTTCAGTTTTGCTCTCATCTGACCACACTATATTCTCCCAGTATTTCACTGGCTTTTCCAAATGTTGTGCAGCAAACTTTAAACGAGCTTCAACATGCTTTTTTTCCAGCAATGGAGTCTTGCGTGGTGAGCGTGCATACAGGCCATGGCAGTGGAGTGCATTACTTACTGTTTTCTTTGAGACAACAGTACCTGCTAATTGCAGGTCTTTTTGAAGCTCTCCACAAGTGGTCCTTGGCTCTTGGACAACTCTTCTGATTATTCTTTTCACTCCTCTGTCAGAAATCTTGCGAGGAGCACCTGGTCGAGGCAATTTTATGGTGAAATGATTGTCTTTCCACTTCTGTATTATGGCCCCAACAGTGCTCACTGGAACATTCAGAAGCTAAATGCGCCTATAACCAATGCCATCATTATGTTTTGCAACAATTAGGTTGCGAAGGTCTTGAGACAGCTCTTTGCTTTTACCCATCATGAGATGTGTCTTGTGTGACACCTTGTCAATGAGACCTTTTTGTAGGCCATCAGTTGGGACTGAACCAGCTGATATTAATTTGCACTGACAGGGGGCTGGATTGCTTTTTAATTACTGATAGTTTTCAGCTGTTGTCTTGGCTTTCCATGCCTTTTTGCACCTCCCTTTCTTCATGTGTTCAATACTTTTTCCCTGTGTCATTTCACATTATTACACTTACTTAATTTCTGAACTTAGTTGTTTTGGTTTCTTTGTATGTATGGATTACATGGGTTGTTACCAACATCTGGTGAAAATGTCATGTCAATAGAACCTTTGGAAATATATTTACTGAGAAAAATGGTGACGTGTTCAATACTTATTTCACCCGCTGTACTTAAGATCACACATAAGAGTCAATTAAATTGAAAATCTAACCCTTTGTGAATCATCCTCTGGAATAATTCACATGCTTGAATAATAATTACATAACCAACGTCTCTAGTAATACTTATCCTGTCCAATTGGGCTATATAACATGGTATAGAGTAAGCTGCATCATCCCATGCGATCTGTCAAGGCGGCGCACAGCAGAAATATCACTGAAATATTCTAGTTACTACACAACACCTTCTAAATTCTAACACTTATAGGCTAAGTTGATGAGCAAATTTGAAGCTTCGTGCTTATGCCAGTCCTCTCTAGAATGCAATATTAGTCTTCCTGGTAGGACTCTGCAATAACGAGATGGTGTGTACAGTACGTGTGCACAACTGTTTCAGCGTGTTATTGGTAGTCGAGCAATGTCAACTCCTTCGACTTCAACCACAGGAGTTGACTCAAAGCTGTGTGAGTCAGGTTGCTATGGCAACTCACAAGGGCCCTGTGAGCCTGCAAGCAGGTAGAATAGAGAAAACAGCTTTGTGCAGTGGTAGTACAAGGAAGAAAGGATATTAATCTGCCGGCGCACTCTGCACTCACTTTGAGGACATTTGAACAAAATATACACTTTTGTAGTGACGATATAGACTGATGGATGTGTTCTAGACAAGTATATCCATACCATCTATTGGCTTATTTGGTGATCTGGAGTTCAGGTAATTGTTTGTTATCCCCTATCGTCATTGACCAGAACCTTATCACGGTGAAGTATAACATCACATTTAATTTCTAAAGTGGATTATCCCTTTAAACCCTAACCTTAACACCTAGCCTAGCTAACGTAAGACACCTAGCTAACCTAGCTATTGTTAGACACAACAAATTGCAATTCATTATGAAGACAATAGTGTACTGGACATGGATGCGTTGTGAAGATGAAAGTTGTGTGGTGTGCACAAAAAGTTTACTTAGAAAAATTGTGTGGTGGACACGAAAATGTTTACTTTTCCCATTTCCCATTTTGAATAAGTAGTTTGTGTCTATTTGTCTACATCTGTAATAGTGTGTTGTGAGAGCAGAGTATTTATATATGCTTGATCGGCGAATTGGTGGTAGAGCATTAAACTTGCCTCTGCGGTGCATAATTTTCAAATGATTTAATTAATTATTCAATAACTTCAGTGCAGTACCTTGTATTACAGGTTGTTCTATCGTACTGTGACTATGGTATACATTTAAGGAGGCCTCAAACCTTGGCCGCTTCACAGTTGTATATTTTACTGATCTCATCTCTCTTATTTTTAGTACATCTTGTCAACTGTAATGTCCACAGTTAAAATAAGCAGGAAGTGTACAGCATATAAAATGTGTTGTGATGCGCAAACATTTTCAAACGTGTATTTTTTCTTAGTGTGTGCTTTGCTTGGGTGAGTGAATGGTTACTTGTCGCTTGAATATGTGTGTGCGTTCCTGAGTGTGTGTGCGTTCTCTCTTGGATGCAGCTGGATCATTGCTGTATGCAGGTATCCACTGAGGCTCTCGGACAGACCCCTTCAGCATTAATTACTGTGGTCATTAATCAGAGCAGCACAGATAGCTGCATAATCCCTCTGTAATGCAGGGGGGGGGCATGCAATGTTAATTGGATCTGATCAGAAATTGGTATTATAGTCCCACACAGGACAACCTAAGGTAATGATAAGAAGATGGATCAATTGGTCCTTGATAGTAGAGCAGCTTTTGTACTGATACACAGACACACAGCACAAGAACCCAAGTTATGTTATGAGATATGTAGCTAAAGTACTGCACACTCTGGAAAATTATTTTTTTTCCATTACAGTCCCTGAATGTCCTATCCCACCCTTATTTATCCATTGCAAAATTTAGGGCAGACTTAAGAAGCATTCCCCCCACACTTGTCATGATTTATTTTAGGTTTCTGAAGTTTCTGTTTGTGAGCCATGGGACATCTGACGAGTTTGAGTCATAGCAAACTCAGCACCTGTACCTTAATATAACTCTGTTATTTACACTACCTTTGCTTTTAACTCTCTGCAGTGGGCAATTAACATATGCAAATACCAAGTTTCCCATTATTTTGGCTACCATTGCAAGAAGAAGAAATGTTTAAAACATAGAGACTCAAATGGTTGATGAAATGGGAAGAGGTCTGTCCATGATAGGGCTTTGCTCTGCCTTAATGACATCTCAGTCGACCGGATCTATGCCGTCATGGATTAAAATCCTGCAGCGCACGCAAGGTCCCCCTGCTCAAGCCAGCGCATGTCCAGGCCCATCTGAAGTTTGGCAATGACCATCTGGATGATCCAGAGGAGGAACGGGAGAAGGTCATGTGGTCTGATGAGACAAAAATAGAGCTTTTTGGTCTAAACTCCACTCGCCGTGTTTGGAGGAAGAAGAAGGATGAGTACAACGCCAAGAACACCATCCCAACCGTGAAGCATGGAGGTGGAAACATCATTCTTTGGGGATGCTTTTCTGCAAAGTGGACAGGACGACTGCACCGTATTGAGGGGAGGATGGATGGGGCCATGTATCGCGAGATCTTGGCCAACAACCTCCTTCCCTCAGTAAGAGCATTGAAGATGGGTAGTGGCTGGGTCTTCCAGCATGACAACGACCCGAAACACACAGCCAGGGCAACTAAGGAGTGGCTCCGTAAGAAGCATCTCAAGGTCCTGGAGTGGCCTAGCCAGTCTCCAGACCTGAACCCAATAGAAAATCTTTGGAGGGAGCTGAAAGTCTGTATTGCCCAGCGACAGCCCCGAAACCTGAAGGATCTGTATGGAGGAGTGGGCCAAAATCCCTGCTGCAGTGTGTGAAAACCTGGTCAAGAACTACAGGAAACGTATGATCTCTGTAATTGCAAACAAAGGTTTCTGTACCAAATATTAAGTAATTTTTTTCTGATGTATCAAATACTTATGTCATGCAATAAAATGCAAATTAATTACTTAAAAATCATACAATGTGATTTTCTGGATTTTTGTTTTAGATTCCGTCACTCACAGTTGAAGTGTACCTATGATAAAAATTACAGACTTCTACATGCTTTGTAAGTGGGAAAACTTGCAAAATCGGCAGTGTATCAAATACTTGTTCTCCCCACTGTATGTACAGTAACTCAAGCTAGCAATAAAACCAGTTTAAAAAACTGATAAAATGACATCTTACTGCACAAAAGGAGCTGTGAAAAGACACAGCCATTTTATATATATTGTATTGTAATTTGCACTGTACTATGTATTAGACCTAGATATTGTGTGTATGTACTGATATATAGGCCATGTGTGACATTTTAAATGTATGTATGTCAGTCCTTGACTAATAATGTTCTAATAACCTAGATAGCGTGTATGTACTATGTACTGTGTGGACCCCAGGAAGAGTGGCTGATGCTTTTGCAGCAGCTAATGGGGATCCTAATGAATACCAAATATGTGTGTGTGTGTGTGTGTCCTTGTCTCAATTGTCTACTCCCCTTTATCTACACTGATTGAAGTGGCTCATCAATAAGGGATCATAGCCTTCACCTGGATTCACCTGGTCAGTCTGTCACCGCATCCGCCTATGTAACACTTCCGCTTCTGCCATGAACAATTACAGTGTTTGTCAGACAATGAGACATCCCGAAAATCGCTCTTCTCACAAAATCATCTGTAGTGTCTGAAAGGTTTGGCCTACAGACTATTGTGACCACTCTATTGAAAGGTGAGACTCTCACGAACACGTACCTGTCGTACATGTCGGTTGTTAGCTCTAGGACACCTACAGGCCTCACAAGACTTGTCTGAAGGTCCTCCGGTACCAGTCGAAAAAATTAATGGAAGTATATATGGGGTTAAATATCTGTAAAACAAATAATAATTATGTTTAACATCTTTGTTATATCTCTCAGATATAGGACAGACACTTCAGAACAAACTTCCTTTAGATTTTTTAAGGGGGACTATCTGTTGTTCCATGTACCGAATCTGTTATTCAATGCGTTTGTATGGGTTAATAGCAGTAACGGCAACTAACATTTTACATCAAATAATTTTTTTATATATTTCTGGGGTACTTCAAGGGGTCTTAAAATTCAAATAGCTAAAAGATCCTTGGTATGACCTTCTTAAAACAAGTCCATATCACTTAGTAGTAGTATCCCCAGCCCCCCCCCCCGTTTAGACAGGGCTTCCACTCTACAGTCTAACTAGACAGCGACTTTGCTTTACCGTCGTTTATATGTGTGTCGTTCTCTCTACCAAATGTCCTTTGTCGCTAATTCCCTCTTCAAAGAGGGGCAGCATTTGTAGAGATTCATTAACGTTGAAGAAAAAGGCTGTCTTGAGTCACAGACCATCTGAGACAAATGTATTTCCTCTGTATTCTATTCTACCACAGGGAGAGAGATCTGACGATTGTTTGTTGAAAGCTAAAGCCTTACAACAACTTCTATGTAAAGGCATCTTAAAGATTTGTTTTCTATGAAACAAAGTGTCAAGTGTAAATGTCATGATGTCTTTGATATAGAAAAATTGATTTGTCGACTATTGCTAAGTGCCCACCACTGTTGTCCCATTCTATAAAGATTGAGATTCAGCATGTGAAATAACTGAGACAAATGGAAATGTTGAATAGACATATGGTGTTTCTCTTATCTCTCTCTGTGAGTCATTTCCCTGTCTCAACAATATCATCCCATCTCTGTGGAGAATGGATAAATATCTGATCTAATAACATTTGGAGATGAAACACCAACAACACAGCTCAGGTGCCTACAAGAAAACAACAGAGATGTCAATGTTGGGTGGATCTAGGCAATAATAAGTCTGCATGTACAATCAGAGGCCCCACGATTGATAAAGAAATGCATTCAACACCATTCAATGGATTTCACCAACGTATTTCTTGACTAGTAAAACTGCAATAGGCCTATGTGTTCCAAGGTGACAACCAAAGTCAATGTATCTGCTCTTGCTGACCTATAAGATATGAATTGGGCAGATACCCTCTGTTTTTATTAAATGGGTTGAAGTCACAGTGAAGAGGGTGCAGATATGTAAACACTCTGGGTGTTTCTTTCCGTGACAGGGGCATGTTGAGGAGAGGGTAGAGAGGAGAGGGGAGATGAGAGAGGGGGTGTGAGATCCGGCAAGAGGAACTGGGTGTTTGTGATGTCATGGGAGAGAGTGTGTTTGATTGGAACTCCTGCTGTACACCACAGGGCTTGCTCAGGGGCTTGTATGATGTCTCATTTGGAGAGATACATCTCTCTCCCCCATCTCAAATTTAAGTGAATCGTACTGTACAGTAAGATGACTTGTATTTTATTCATAATCTGTGAATTTAGCTCCTTGTGCTCCCTCTCTGTTTGAAGGAAAGCATATGCTGTACTGCTGTACGACACTGATTCTGCAATGTAGGTCATATGGTCAATGGAGCAGCACTTTATCATCCCATAAACATAAATAGGGTTTTAGGATGTAGGCAGCGTAATACTTTCTTCTTGATATGCCTAGCTTTGTCTTTCTCTTTTAATGGAAACTCAAGAGCAAAACCTGATGCACTCTGATGCAACTCTTACCTTGTCCCCTGGAGGCTAGTGCCGCAAAAGAGGAAGACACATACAGGACTCTGAAATGGTTTGATGCTGCCCTAACTGAAGGCCAACCTTGTATCCACCAGTACCATAGTGTGCTCTGCAGAGGACAGAGACAGGAAGTGGGGATAATGGAGGTCTGGTTCACTCAGAGCCAAGGCAGAGCAGCATGGCCTGGCCATTTACTGGCTTCACACTCCAGTGCCACAACCCTCATGGGAGAGTCCTCACTTATGTGAGAAAAGCATGGCTACCCTGTTGAACCAGCAGTAGGGTGCACAAACGTTCCATATCAACCTCCCCTACCCTATACTTGTCCTCCACAAGTTGACACATTATCACAGAAGGAGAAGTCACCAGGGCCATCCATTGTATACTAGGCTTTCTTCTATAGCATGGGGTACGCAACTACTATTTGAGAAGGTCCGGTCACACAAGTTTCCTAGGTGGCACAGGTACAGATGGATGTGGTTATTTATCGGTTTGCAACCCATGCAACCCCACATGGTTAACCTCCATCCTGTTGGCGGAGAGAAAATGTTGCCTTTTTAACCAGTTAAATGTTACTAAATGTAATAAATAATCTACGTAATTCCCAAAATGTATTATTTATCATGAGAGGGTCATAAACAATAACTAGTAATACTGTATAATCCAAAAAAGGTTCAAATCTCACCTTTCTGGTAAAAAGTGTTATACATTGGTGAGGTGTAGTCACTTTTAAGAACACAAGCTCAAGTACACAGTACAAATAATAAATATATAATATGATATATTTTATATGATGTATTTTCTATTTAACAAAACTGTATGAATAAGACTTGAAATGACTTGTATGCTTTCTAAATATAGTATCATCAAATTATAAAATGACAAACTATAAGATTTCACCTTCCTTATAACTAACTGTAAAATACATATTTGTATGTTTAGTATTAGAGAAAATGTTGTATATTTTCTAAAGGTCTCTCATGATCAAAACGTCTGACCCATCGCTGTTTTTTGTTTAAAATCTATGAATTGTTTTAGATTTTCTATAAATCAACTCTGTGATGAAACCACTTCTGCTGTGCTAGGATGTAAGGATTGCAGGCATGCGCTTTGTCAGTGGCTGTGACGTAGGATTCAGCCAGGAGTTGATGGACAGTCGGAAGAGCGATTGAAATGGTAGGAGGGACATCCCAGCTTCAAGTGGTTTCTGATTTCACATTCTACGTCACACAGGCTCAATAATATACCACTGTCTCTGTGGGAACCAGGGCTATCGCTCACTGAAAGCCCTTTTGATCTGCGGTATCCACAGATTGATTTATAAGTAAAATGGCAGTCAGAACCGGTACCAGAACCACGCAGGTCCCCTGAACTGGGGACTTTACATCTAAGAGGTTGTAGCCTTTTCCTGCAGTCAAATGACCAAATAGCCCTCTAGTGGCCTCATGGGTGAAATGTTATTAATATTTTTCAGAATTTCAGAATTAGTCAACATAAAAACATATTGTAACGACCTGATATGGGGTTCTATTGGTTTGGGGTTATGTGTTACATTTGTGTGTGTGTTATAGTTGTTCTTCCGTTCTGTGGGTAATCTCGCGGGGGTTTAAGGGGATAAATAGGGGCTAGTGTCTTTTCAGTGTTCTCTTTTTGTTCTTGTCGTGCACCTGAGCGCAGAGCTGTGAATCCTTTGTACCGTAACCATCCATGTTTAGTGGCATGGGCTGTGGCCATAACAACAGTCTAGTTTAGGTGATTAAACCTGTGTTCGCCCTAATGCTGTTTCTGACTTGCCTTATTTGTCCCAGCTCTGGACATTACAATATATATATAACGCCGAAAATCTGGTGTTTCTCTGTGAAACAGTTTTGTTATATTTCAGTCTTTTGTGAAGTATATAAAGTGTAATCTTGGGATCCAAACACAAAATTGAATTCATTTCAACTCTCTTAAGCCCATAACCATGAGTGTGAGGTGTATGTTTTTGTTTCAAAGTAGATTTGTTTAAGACTACCAAGACTATCACTCTGTGTGAACCGTGATTTTGCCCACTGCAGTAAAAGGTTACCTAAAGTACCTGAGTGACTAAAAAATCAATGGGGCCCTGTCATGCCAAATAACGTCCCCCGGCCAAATACTGTCCCCCTCTACGTCACAATGGGATTCGATGAATTCTAGCTTCTGTTGCTAGGGCTGTTGCTAGAACTTGCAACATTCTGACCGGATTACGTAATGAACCAAAGCGTCCGTTGCTATGCTGGTTGCTTGGCTCCATTTGACCTCGTAGCGTTCGCGAAGGAAGGAGAATGCGAGCAGTTCTATTTCACCGCTCACTCTGTGGCGCAAAAATATTACCTCAGAATTGCTCTCCAAGGACGGTGTTTTTGATGGTGACAACCTGCTGCTTCAGAGGACCGAAAATTCTGGAAAGAGAATATCTTTCTATACCATATATTTGTCTTTATATAAGTAAATATTGTTAAATAGGAAGAAATAATTTAAGCAGGAGATTGACGTTGCTAGCTGCTGTAACGTTTGTTATTTACCTCAGCCTGCCTAGTCTTCTAGCCAGCTGTAGCACAGTTTAATTTAGCTAACTAGCCTCGAGGGATGCCATTGAAGTACAAACTACATACAAACATAAAGCTAAGATAACAGTTAGATAACAGTTACAGTAGCTACTGTAACTGTTATCTTAGCTGTTATCTTAGCTTTATGTTTGTATGTAGTTTGTACTTCAATGGCATCCCTCGAGGAGATAGTTATTGTATCTTTCCAACCAGGCGAAGCAATAGGAAGACACCACTGATCTTGACAAGAGGCGCAACATTCAGAGAAATTCACAATTCAGGGTAACGTTAACCAGTTAACTTCAATTAGATAACTGGATGGATTTAGCCTAGTACATTTTTTTTCCAACAACCATTTTCCAACTAGCTAGTTGCTAGCAATATATATAGTTCAATGGAGGCTGCTGAGGGGAGGACGGCACATAATAATGTTTCCATGTGGTTGATACCATTCAATTGACTCCATTCCAGCCATTATTATGAGCCTTGCTCCCCTCAGCAGCCTATATAGTTATATGTCTGTCATATTGAGGTGTCTAGCAATAAGTTAAACCTGATCAATCAAATGGACAGCTGGGTGAGTTAAGTAACCTTTTGTTATTTCACTTCTATTATATCTGAAATTATTATGATTTCAATGAATGTCATATCAGAGAGCACTCAATTTGTCATTTTTTGCTTCAAGGCCAGTACCCTGTCTAGCGTGCCAGAAGTTTGAGAAGGCGAAGACCGTGGCGCCGGAGTTGAAGCCCATCAAAGTAGTTTCACCATGGCACATGATCGGTAAGTGTCCCAATTCAAATTTTGCCCTGATAAGTTGTTTTGTAATGGTTGCTTTATTTCACCACGGCAGAGTTCAATGTTATAGAATGTGTGTGTGTGTGTGTGTGTCAGTATGCTTACAAATATTAAAATGTGCATACTGTATGACACAGGTACGGGTAAGAATAAAGTAATCTTCTCTCTAACACTTTAAATGTTAAGGGTGGACCTAATCGGACCCTTCACGGCAACAGCTGGTGTCTGACGGCGACCGATCACTTTACCCAGTGGGTGGAGGTAAAACCATTGAGGTCAGTAAAGGAAGAGTACATGCTTAACTCTACATTCCCGCCTTTAACTCGTTAAAAAGGGTGCTTGGAACCAACAATAGAACCAACAATAGTCTTCAACACCCACGCTGGAACAAGGTACGGGTATTTTAGGTTATATTCTGTCACCAATGGTTTGTTTTATTTGTATTTATTTTTTACAGTTTGTTTTTGTTTGTCCATGGTACATATCAGACATATTTCAATATCTTACATTGTCAATAGATATCATTTTCCTACCCCCTCCTCCAGGTTTGGTGGACCAACCAGACCCTCAAGACTGCGGTATCCCATTCACCAGGACCAGTCTGATTCTCTGTGCTCTGAGTCAGAGGGGGACCAGATTGAGGTAGGCTATAGCTTTCAAAAGTGTTGAAAATGATATATCTCCCATTTAAAACACTGCACTAATCCATCAAATGTTCTCACAGTATAGTGTAACCTGTATGTTTGCTTGTTTACTTCTCTGTCTCCTACCCTGTTCCCTTTAACTCTGCTCCCGTTCTCCAGGATCTAGGAGTTCTGACCTACACCCAGATGTGGATCCACCTGATGTCCTCCATTACCAACCACCCTCCAACTTTTCATTACATCATCTGCAACTGTTGTTGTCATTATCAGCTAAGATTTCTTTTTTTGCTCAATCATACTGGGCACATAATATGTGAGATACACAGATGAACTAAAACACTAGCACTGCAAACACTCAACAAAGAGCTGCAGTGCCGGGACTTTGCAGTCCCCCTTCCGAGACTGACTGCCTGTTGAGAACAAGAGACAGTCAGAACCTCCGACCCAGAATGCAACCATCTCCTCTATATTCCACACACCACAATTCACTATTTGAGTCTATGATTGCCATGTGAGTGTACAAAAAGATCTGTGAAAATAAATTAATGACACAACTGTACCAAAACAAATATCAAAGTTTATATATTAAAAGTCTTAAATATTGCAAGTTGTTGTTCTCATTGACTCTCTGAAGAGTGGCAACATGGGGGCCTCAAAACAACTCTCTGAAAACAAAGATTGTTCAACATTATGGTTTAGGGGAAGGCTACAAAAAGCTATCGCAGAGATGTAAGCTGTCAGTGTCCACTGTGAGGAACATCGTGAGGAAATGGAAGACCACAGTTCTTGTTAAGGCCAGAAGTGGCAGGCCAAGTAAAATATCGGAGAGGCAAAGGCGAAGGAAGGTGAGAACGGTCAAAAACAGCCCACAGACCACCTCCAAAGACCTACAACATCATCTTGCTGCAGATGGTGTCACTGCATCGCTCAACAATTCAGCGCACTTTGCACAAGGAGAAGCTGTACGGGAGAGTGATGTGGAAGAAGCCTTTTCTGCACACACGCCACAAACGCACATTTGGACAAGCCAGCTTCATTTTGGAATAAGGTGCTGTGGACTGATGAAACAAAGATTAAGTTATTTGGTCATAACAAGGGGCGTTATGCATGGCGGCAAAAGAACACAGCGTTCCAAGAAAAACACTTGCTACCCACAGTAAAATTTGGTGGGGGTTCCATCATGCTGTGGGGCTGTGTGGCCAGTGCCGGTACTGGGAATCTTGTTAAAGTTGAGGGTTGCATGGATTCCACTCAATATCAGCATTCTTGGGAATAATGTTGAAGAATCAGTGTCAAAGTTGAAGTTATGCCGGGGCTGGATTTTCCAACAAGACAACGACCCAAAACACTGCTCAAAATCTACCCGGGCATTTATGCAGAGGAACAAGTACAATGTTCTGGAATGGCCATCCCAGTCTCCAGACCTGAATATCATTTAGAATCTGTGGGATGATTTGAAGTGGGCTGTCCATGCTCGGCAGCCATCAAACCTAACTGAACTGGAGATGTTTTGTAAGGAGGAATGGTCCAAAATACCTTCATCCAGAATCCAGACACTCATTAGAAGCTATAGGAAGCGTCTAGAGGCTGTTATTTTAGCAAAAGGAGGCTCTACTAAATATTGATGTGATTTTTCTATTGGGGTGCCCAAATTTATGCACCTGTCTAATTTCGTTTTGATGCATATTGCACATTTTCTGTTAATCCAATAAACCTAATTTCACTACTGAAATATTACTGTGTCCATCAGTTATTTGATAGATCAAAATGAAAATGCTGATCCAAACACCCAATTATTTATCAATGGAAATCATGGAAATTGTCAGGGGTGCCCAAACTTTTTCATACAACTTTACATATATATTAAACCACAAGGGTGTACTAATGAGCTATGTGCGATTTTTTAAAATCATGATAGAGGACTACTAAAATTTATATTGTTTTAGTGTGGATAAGGGAAGTGGACGTTAATATAAAAATATGACAGCCAGACAAGCCAGTGTATGAATCAAACGGATATGCATATGAATGAAGTGAAAATTAGCTGACTTAGTGATCTGTAAGCAGTAGCGGTTCTAGCTTGTATGGCGCCCCCGACAAGATGGCACCCTGGGCGACTGCCCATGTCGCCTGTACCTAAATCCACTACTGTCTGCAAGGTAATTAACGTTAATGTGTCAAGCAGATTACATGTTTTCTTTGCCATTTACGAAACGTAGCAACTTTAAGACATGGATTTCATGTTGTAATGTTAACAAGGTACCCAAAAGTAGCTTGAATTCATGTTTTCATTTTTTTAGCTAACCAAAACTTGTTTAAACAGCAACATTTTTGCGGAAATTAACCTTGTTTGCGTCGCGATGGTGAAAATAACATAATTTAGGCTGTAATGATCTCCAAAATTCGAATCATTAGGTCATCACATCGTTGATATAGCAACGGACGCAAATTGTTTTTGGAATCCCATTGTGACGTAGAGGGGACACTATTTTGGCCGGGGGACGTTATTTGGCATGACAGGCCCCCAGGTGGTCGAGGCCCCTGGGCACGTAATGTGGACATGATAACTATAAGATAAAAAAAAAAGCTGGTTAGCCTAATTTACCTATCTAGCTAATATGGGCTAGTAATTGATCAACTGGACATTTCTGACACATTATAAAAAGGTCTGTAAGTGAATGATATAACAGGAAAACTGCCCCTGCACTACAAGATTAAAACATTTCACCTCCTGCTATTACAACTCTCAACCAATAAGTTGAAACCCCGACTGAGATCCTGATATTTTTTCTTTTTCGGGGCCGCAGTCCGTATGGATGCCGTTCTGCTTCTGTGCCACAAGTGTTTAACAGTTTCATTTGAGAGGCCTTTTCTCTCAACGAGCTGACCCATGTTTAATGAGATGATTAATATACTCTACGCTTTTATATCCTCTACATGTCCACAGTATGCCTCTGGGTGAGTTGGGTTGCTATGGGAAACCCACTGTGAATTGTACATTTCCCCCTCAGTAATGGAAAGAATGACACATAGGAGGAAGAGGGAATCACGTTGTCTTTGACTGGATATCACAGAATTATGAAATGGTGAGGATGGACATTTCAGGGAGCATTTGTTCAATCCCCCCCCCCCCCCCTCTCTCTCTATCACTCTCAATCTCTCGCTCTCTCCCTGTCTCCCTCTCTCTCTCTGCGCTCTCATTCATTTGACAATAAATTCTGCGTTAAACCTCTACCGCTCCCCTTCATGATGCTAATCCATAATGCGGCTGAGAGACGGGGTCTCCTGGGCCTAGATCAAAGGCTCTGCAGCGCTCGACGGGGGCCAGGTGTTTAGGAGACACTGCTGCGCAGGGAGGTAGAACACCCATCTCCTTTTCCCCATAAAAAATAACAATTACCACAGCCTCCCAGCTAGGTTATCGTAAGCACGGATGAAACAGTGATCCTTGTTGTGATTAAACAAATGAATAATAAAGTGTTTGTTAGTGCTGATGTAGAACAAAGGAAACAGTTTATCATTATTATTGTGTAAGACTGGGGGCCTTGTTTTGTTTCCCAGGCTGGGTTCTGGCTTTGTAGTGCTCGCTGCGTGGAGAAATCAGCATTTGAAAATGTCCGTCCCTGTTGCTGAGATGCCTCTTCAAGTTATCTTAGCTGCTTTGTCTCTTTGTCAAGTTACTTCCAATCATATTTGGACCTAGTGGCCTCTCCATCTCTGGAAGTAGAATTTAAACTCCTACAGATAATGAGGTCTTCAGTATGAATATGCTTTGGGGTTCTACAGATTTAGGAATGGCTGAGGGTTGTGTTTGGCTATGCTGTGCCCAAGGTTAATTGTGTTTCTGAACCAATAGACTAGCCTTTGTTCTCTGATTTCAGATGAGATGTTTAGTCTTACCCTCAAAATAAAGCAGCGCTTGTCTCTAGTATTAGATAAAGGGGTACATTCTTACCCCTTAATATAATGAACTCCTCATAGAAAGCTCATTATCCGTTAATGTCATGGGCTTCAGCTGTGATTTTCAGTCTAGAATATTACATCTTTCTGCGAGGACATGGATTAAAAAGTCATACATTTATTATCCAGCTTAATTTCTCTTAGCAATACTGACTGGGTTCAAATTGTTTTAAATCCTCCCAATATCTACATGATACAGAATGGGCTTTGCTCACCAGCCTGTGCATACAGACTACCAAAGCTACTGCAATAACTGAGCATTTCCATGACAAAGAGTGCATAAAATGTCCTACAGTCCAAAAGCTTACTGCATTGTATTATTGAATGTATTATTAAAATGTAAATAGCATTCATAATGGTCTTATATCAGGTGATGTGTATGAATACTTATGTATGATCTATGGAAGTTATAGACACATCTTTGTTCCACACAACAAAGCAGCTCTAGCTTACAGGCTGTGATTGAACAGCAGTGCACACAGATCAGACGTGTCATAGGGAGAAAGCGGAGGTACCTGCTGTATCAGAGCACATGTGATTACCTTCACAAGCGCTGAGAGATTTGACAGTGAATAGCTTCGGTGAACAATAAAAAAAAAAAAAGCGAGCAAAAGACATTTCAGGTCCAGGTATTGAAAATAATATCAGTTTGTGTTAGATAATACGGACACCAGCACAAGCCACAAAGTACTGCCTGCCAACATCAGTTGTATTTTATCTTACTCTTCAATCACTTTCTATATCTTACACCATTTCAAAGGAGCGTAGAGAGAAGACGTACTGGCAAAGCAAAGATGACAGGGAGCATCAGTGAAATTGCTTCTTCCACGCCCTATACTGTAGATGACTGGAATGCATACATACATATGCTGCTTGCACAATAAAGTATTGTGTTTGTGTGTGTGTGCGAATGTGTGCGTATGTGACAGTGTGTGTGAATTCATTTAAGCGTGTTAAACCTCGCAAGGCTGCTGGCCCAGACGGTATCCCAAGCCGCGTCCTCAGAGCGTGTACCAGCTGGCTGGAGTGTTTAAGGACATATTCAATCTCTCTCTATCCCAGTCTGTTGTCCCCACTTGCTTCAAGATGTCCACCATTGTTCCTTTACCCAAGAAAGCGAAGGTAACTCACTTCTGTCATCATGAAGTGCTTTGAGAGGCACTACGATTTGCATACATCCTCAACAGATCCAGGGATGGCGCAATTGCCATTGCACTGCACACTGCCCTATTCCATCTGGACAAGAGGAATACCTATGTAAGAATGCTGTTCAGTACAGCTCAGCCTTCAACACTTTAGTGCCCTCCAAACTCATCAATATGCTCAGGGCCCTGGGTCTGAACCAGTCTGAACCCCCCCTGTGCAACTGGGTCCTGGACTTGATGGACCGACCCCAGGTGGTGAAGGTAAGAAACCACACATTCGCTACACGGGGGCTCCATAAATTAATAAAACCAAAAGACTTGGAAGAGTTCCAGTGTTGGATAGCCATAGTCAGCTACCTCCCATTCCCCTTCCTCTCTGTTTGAGCCATATGTTTGAGTAGGCTAAACTAGCTAGCTGCATTAGATGATAGCTAAGTAAGTGCTAGCTAAGTACTTTTCAACTACTGTCTTTCTCTGTCTTTGAGTAAACAACTCAACACATGTTATGCACTGCAATGCTAGCTAGCTGAAGGTTATGCTTTCAGTACTAGATTAATTCTATGATCCTTTGATTGGGTGGACAACATGTCAGTTCATGCTGCAAGTGCTCTGATAGATTGGATGATGGAGTTCAGTTTCAGTTTCAAGTTTTAAAGTCACATGCAAAGTACAGTGAAATGCCTTTCTTGCAAACTCAAAAGACAACAATGCAATAATCAATACCAATATAATACTAGAAGAAAAAAAAAACGCATGATATAAGAAGAAATATGAAGAACACAATAAGCAAGTAAGCATACTATATGCAGGGTCAGTTCTAACACCATACTTACAATGTGCATGCATACTGGAGTAATGGAGGTACCTATATATAGGGGTAATATGCTACCCATCCCGTACATGTTGATTTTGTCCACCCACACCAGACGTGATCACGACACGCAGGTTGAAATATCAAAACAAACCAATTATATTAATTTGGGGACAGGTTGAATTTAGCAAGCTAGCTTGCTGTTGCTAGCTAATGTGTTCTATTTAGCTACTGGGATAGAAACATTGGGTTGTTATTTTACTTGAAATGCACAAGGTCCTCTACTCCGACAATTAATTCACAGATAAAACGCTCAACCGAATCGTTTCTAGCCATCTCTCCTCCTCCATTCAGGCTTATTTTTCTTCTTTGGACTTTATATGGCGATTGGCAACCAACTTTAATATGGTCCGTTACCACAACCGACCTCAGTTCATCTTTCAATCACCCACGTGGGACTATTCTTCTAAAAACCAATGAGGAGCTGGGAGTGGCAGGACTTGCAGTACGTTGAGCGTCACAAATAGAACCAACTTCTATTTTAGCGCCTGGCAAAGCAGACGCTCGTTGGCGCGTGCAAGCAGTTTGGGTGCAATGATTTAATAACATGTATGTGTACATTTATTTTGCAACGCTTGCACACGCGTCGAGCGTTATGGTCAGCATGTAAGGTGACTAGGCATAAGGATATAAGATAAACAGAGTAGCTGCAGCTTGTATATGTGTGTATGTGTGTGTGTGTGTGTGTGTGTGTGTGTGTGTGTGTGTGTGTGTGTGTGTGTGTGTGTGTGTAGTCAGTATAAATGTATGTGTGAGTGAGCAGATGATGGAGTGTGTATGTTTAGGGCCCTGTGAGTGTGCATAGAGACAAAAATAAAAAGGTAAATAATAATAGTCCGTGTATCAGTCTTATTGCTCGGCCCCAGTGATCTACTGGGCTGGCCGCACCACCCGATGTAACTCCATGTGATCGAGGGCGGTAATATTGCCATACCAGGAAGTGATGCAGCCAGTCAAAATGCTCTCAATGGTACAGCTGCAGAACTTTTTGAGGATTTGAGGGCCCATGCCAACCCATTTTACGTCATTAGTGATTTGGACACAGAGGAACTTAGAATGCGAATTGGAATGTGTCCAGGGTGTCTGGGAAGATGGTGTTGATGCGAGTCATGATCAGCCTTTCAAAGCATTTCATGGCTACAGATGTGAGTCTTCCGGAATAGCTGGTGCTCTAATGCATGGTTCAGTGTTGCTTGCCTCAAACCGAGCATAGAAGACATTTAACTTGTCTGGCGGCTGGGTTTCCATTTGTTATCCGTGATAGTTTGCAAGCCCTGCCACATCCGACTAGCGTCATCTTAGTCCTGTTTTGACGCATTGCCTGGTTGATGGTTCGTCGGAGGGCGTAGCGGGATTTCAGGTATGCGTCCGGATTGGTGTCCCGCTCCTTGAAAACGGCAGCTCTAGCCTTTAGCACAGTGTGGATGTTGCCTGCAATCCATGGCTTCTGGTTGGGATATGTAGGTATTGTCACACTCTGAACTGTTTTACTTGTCTCCACCCCCCTCCAGGTGTCGCCCATCTTCCTCATTATCCCCAGTGTATTTATCCCTGTGTTCTATGTTTGGCTGTTGCCAGTTGATTTTGTTCATCAAGCCTACCAGCGTTTTCCCACTACTCCTGTCTCTCTAAAGTGCCTGTTTTCTTGGTTTCCTGGTTTCGACATTTACTCTGCCTGTCCGACCCTGAGCCTGCCTGCCGTGTTGTACCTTTGCCCCACTACTCTGGATTACCGAACTCTGCCTGCCCTGACCCTGACCCTGACCCTGAGCCGGCGTGCTGTCTTGTACCTTTGACCCACTACTCTGGATTTCCAAACTCTGCCTGCCATGACCCTGGTTAGAGCGCTGTTTGAATATCCGAGCCGACAAGGTGAAAACAAAACCTGTCAATGTGTCCTTGAGCAATGTAATTAGCCCTAATTTGGTTCAGGGGCGCCGTACTACTATGGCTGACCCTGTAGGTAGGCTGTCATTGTAAATAAGAATTTTTTCTTAACTGACTTGCCTAGTTAAATAAAAGTTAAATAATAAAATAAAATAAAAACTCTGGGGATGGCGTTGTCAATCCACAAATTAATGAATCCAGTAACGGATGTGGTATAGTCCTCAATGCCATCGGATAAATACTGGAACATATTCCAGTCTGTGCTAGCTAAACAGTCCTGTAGCTTTGCATCCGCTTCATCGGACCACTTCCGTATTGAGCACGTCACTGGTACTTCCTGTTTGCAATTTTGCTTGTAAGCAGGAATCAGGAGGATATAATTATGGTCAGATTTGCCAAATGGAGGGCGAGCTTTGTGCAAGTCTCTGTGGAGTAAAGGTGATCTAGAGTTTTTCTTTTCTCTAGTTGCACATGTGACATGCTGTTAGAAATGAGGTCAAACATATTTCCGTTTCCCTGCATTAAAGTCCCCGGCAACTAGGTGTGCCGCCTCTGGTTGAGCATTTTCTTGTTTGCTTATGGCCTTTTACAGCTCGTTGAGTGCGGTCTTAGTGCCAGCATCGGTTTGTGGTGGTAAATAGACAGCTAAAAAGAATATAGATGCAAACTATCTTGGGAAATAGTATTGTCTACAGCTTATCATGAGTTACTCTAACTCTGGTGAGCAAAACCAGAGACTTCTTTAATTTTAGACATCATGCACCAGCTGTTGTTGACAAAGAGAAATACACGATCCCCACCTACAGTATCTTACCAGAGGCTGCTGTTTGGTCTTGCCGATGCAGGGAAAACGCAGCTAAGTGTATATTATTGTGTCCTGTGAAGCATAGGATATTACAGAGTTAAATGTCCCGTCGAAGCTCATCCAGTTTATTCTCCAATTATTGCATTTTCGCCAGTAGAGTGGAGGGTAAAGGCGGATTATCCCCTCGCCGACGTAATCTCGCCAGGCATCCGGCTCTTCGACCTCCGTAACGGCGTCTCCTCTTCATACGGATGACAGGGATTTGGGCCTGGTCCGGCAAGAACAGTAGATCAGAAATCCTTGTCCAGTTCGAGGTGAGTTATCGCTGTTCTGATGTAAAACGGCTGCCATCCCCTCTGGCGCAATTCTTATTCTCATCCAGTTTGGTTTGAATTCAAGTTAACATGTTTCACTAATGCTCCATATGATTAGTGTGTAATTACATAGGAATCTTGGCTCTGCTGAGAGATGGAAAGAAGTCAGCAAAGGTGAATGTGGTCTCATACTGTAGAGTTGCCGACGTCTTTGATCTAATTGCCAGTTTCTCAAATGCCCCCAGTGGAGTGTTGTCTGCATGTGGTGTTCATCTCTACTGGAACGGCATATGCACACTGATTACAGGGTTCTATCACAGTATGACAGACAATTCACAGTAAAAAGAAGAAGCAAGAAAAATGTTTTGTCAAGATGTCACCTCTTTCTGGTGTTGAATCCTACTTCAAGCATTTTTGGTTGTGACAGAGATACCAAAAACGTTAACTTAATAAAACAATCCAATGAATACACCATATGACCAAAAGTATGTGGACACCTGCTCGTCAAACATCACATTCCAAAATCATGGGCATTAATATGTAGTTGGTCACCCCTTTGCAGTTATAATAGCTTCTGGGAAGGCTTTCTACTAGATGTTGGAACGTTGCTGTGGGACCTCGCTTCCATTCAGCCACAAGAGCATTATTGAGGTCGGGCACTGATGTTGGGCGATTAGGCCTGGCTCGCAGTCGGCATTCCAATTCAACCCAACGGTGTTCGATGGGGTTGAGGTCAAGGCTCTGTGCAAGCCAGTCAAGTTCTTCCACACCGATCTTGACAAACCATTTCTGCATGGACCTCGCTTTGTGCACGGTGGCATTGTCATGCTGAAACAGGAAAGGGCCTCCCCCAAATTGTTGCCACAAAGGTGGAATCGTGATTGTATGCTTTAGCATTAAGATTTCCCTTCACTGAAACTAAGGGCCTAACCCGAACCATGAAAAACAGCCCCAGACCATTATTCTTTCTCCACCAAACTTTACAGTTGGCACTATTCATTGGGGCAGGTAGCGTTCAAACCCACATTCACCACTGCAGAGAACACATTTCCACTGCTCCAGAGTCCAATGGTGGCAAGCTTTACACAACTCCAGCCGACGCTTGGCATTGCTCATGGTGATCTTAGGCTTGTGTGCGGCTGCTCGGCCGTGAAAACCCATTTCATAAAACTCTCAACGAACAGTTCTTGTGTTGACGTTGCTTCAACACTCTGCGGTCACATTCTGTGAGCTTGTGTGGCCTACCATTTCGCGGCTGAGCCATTGACGCTCGTAGACGTTTCCACTTCACAATAACAGCACTTACAATTGTGATATTGCGAGGAGTGAAAGTGATTGATGAGGCTAAGAATGAGAGAGAGAGAGAATTAAAGTAACGAGGATTTTAATAAAGTACGAACAGACAGCAATACACAAAGAAACAATAACCTGCAAGGGTTGAACAGAAAACACATGGATTAAATATTGACCCTGATGACCGATGAGGAACAGGTGTGGGTCATCAGGGTGTTGCTACCATCTTCCCCCGACCACCGGTTAGAACGCCGGCGAGGATGATCGTTGCAGAGGAGGAGGGACCGGTGCTCTGCGCGGGGCATTCGTTACAACAATTGACCGGGGCAGCTATAGCAGGGCAGGAATTTGACAAACTGACTTGTTGGAAAGGTGGCATTCTATGACGGTGCCACGTTGAAAGTCACTGAGCTCTTCAGTACGGGCTATTTTTCTGCCAATGTTTCTCTATGGCCGCGTGCTCGATTTTATACACCTGTTAGCAACGGGTTTGGCTGAAATAGCCGAATCCACTAATTTGAATGTGTGTCCAAATACTTTTAGCCATGTAGTGTATCAACAAAAAAAAAAAAAGTTGGCACTTCAGCCATTCAACAAGTCAGAGAAAGTCATCCCTTATTTTGTCATGCCACTGACTGTTTTCAAGGAGGTACTGTGATTGTGATACTCTCTATAAGGCAGGTGTGGGCCAAAATGTCAAGTCCTCCTGTCCATAGAAAAGACGTGCCCTGACTGACTGTATTGCAAGGAATGCAGTTGCATGACCGAGCCAGACATTCTCTCCGGCTTGAGGCTTACGCAGAGAAATTACACTTTAGCCAGCATGTCACAAGGTAGAATGAGGGCTTTTACTGGCAATGGGACTGAACAGGTAGACTATGGTAATATCAGCATCCTGAGGAGAAGGAAGGAACTCCAATGTTGTTGTGTAGTAATGTGGGCCTACAGTGGACTTACTGTTTAGTCATATTACTTTTTTTTGTGATTTTTTTATTAAAAAGAGGATTTACAGATATCACATTGGATATGTACACAATGACGAAGACTGCATACAAATAAAACAAAAATCAAAAAAGCAAGGCATTCACAGCAACTCTCTGGCCATATCAAATATGAGTGCCCAAGACCTGAGAGTCCTTCTTTGCGCTTCGTGGAGCCTAGCTGATGACCACTCGAGCACAGCAATAGACTGTTAGTAAGTTAACCATGTACTCTCAAAGGTCCAATGCAGGCGCTTTTATCTCAACATCAAATTTTATTTCTGTGTAACCATTAAGTACCTTACCGTAAATGTTTTCAATTAAAATGGTCAAAAAGAAACAAAATAGCTTCTTACCAAAGAGCAGTTTCTCAAACAAGAATTTTGCTAGGACTATCTAGGAGTGGTGTTAGTATGGAGGGGAAATCTGAAAATGTGCTATTATTGGCAGAGAGGTTTGGAACTCGGTTTTTTATTAGTCTATTTAAGCAATCAGGCCCGAGGGGTGTGGTATATGGCCAATATACCACGCCTAAGAGCTGTTCTTATGCATGACGCAACACCGAGTGCCTAGATACAGCCCTTAACCGTGGTATATTGGCCATATAGCACAAACTCCTGAGATGCCTTATTGCTATTATAAACTGGTTAACAACGTTTGTCATACCCAAGGTATAAGGTCTGATATATCACGGGTGTCAGCCATTCAGCATTCAGGGCTCGAACCACCCAGTTTATAATAACTAATTTATCGCATGGTGATGTCACCATGGAAGGCCAAAACTCAAAATCCCTCCTACCAAAACAGGCTGATTGTGACTGCACTGGACCTTTAAGTGGCAGATAGGGTGAAATAGTTTCTTCTTTGCAGCCATAAGAGCACCAGGCAAGAGCCTACTGTTAGTGACAGACAACAGAAGCAGAGTATCATCTTTCTAAAAGAAAAAGGGTTGTAAAAGCAATAATTAGAGTTCCAGTAACATCAGACATCACCGTTACAATATCTGTCCAAAAGACTAATAACATATGTAGTGTAGTACCTGTTAAGTTGTTCTTACATACTGTATACACTACAGTTCAAAAGTTTGGGGTCACTTAGAAATGTCCTTGTTTTTGAAAGAAAAGGACATTATTTGTCCATTAGAATAACATCAAATGGCAGATTTTTTATGGAATATCTACATAGGCGTACAGAGGCCCGTTATCAACAACCATCACCCCTGTGTTACAATGGCACGTTGTGTTAGCTAATCCAAGTTTATCATTTTAAAAGGCTAATCGATCATTAGAAAACCCTTTTGCAATTATGTTAGCACAGCTGAAAACTGTTGTGCTGATTAAAGAAGCAATAAAACTGGCCTTCTTTAGACTAGTTGCGTATCTGGAGCATCAGCATTTGTGGGTTTGATTACAGTCTCAAAATGGCCAGAAACAAAGAACTTTCTTCTGAAACTCGTCAGTCTATTCTTGTTCTGAAAAATGAAGGCTATTCCATGCATGAAATTACCAAGAAACTGAAGATCTCGTACAACGCTGTGTTCTACTCGATTCACAGAACAGTGCAAACTGGCTCTAACCAGAATAGAAAGAGGGGTGGGAGGCCTCTGTGCACAACTGAGCAAGAGGACAAGTACATTAGAGTGTCTAGTTTGAGAAACAGATGCCTCACAAGTCCTCAACTGGAAGCTTCATTAAATAGTACCTGCAAAACACCAGTTTCAACGTCAACAGTGAAGAGGTGCTGGCCTTCTAGGCAGAGTTGCAAAGAAAAAGCCATATCTCAGACTGGCCAATAAAAAGAAAAGATTAAGATGGGCAAAAGAACACAGACACTGGACAGAGGAAGATTGGAAAAAAAGTGTTATGGACAGACTAATCTAAGTTTGAGGTGTTCGGATCACATAGAAGAACATTCGTGAGACGCAGACCAAATGAAAAGATGCTGGAGGAGTGCTTGACGCCATCTGTCAAGCATGGTGGAGGCAATGTGCTTTGGTGGTGGTAAAGTGGGAGATTTGAACAGGGTAAAAGAGGTCTTAAAGAAGGAAGACTATCACTCCATTTTGCAACGCTATGCCATACCCTGTGAACGGCGCTTAATTGGAGCCAATTTCCTCCTACAACAGGACAATGACCCAAAGCACAGCTCCAAACTATGCAAGAACTATTTAGGGAAGAAGCAGTCAGCTGGTATTCTGTCTATAATGGAGTGGCCAGCACAGTCACCGGATTTCAACCTTATTGAGCTGTTGTGGGAGCAGCTTTTCCGTATGGTACGTAAGAAGTGCCCATCAAGCCAATCCAGCTTGTGGGAGGAGCTTCATGAAGCATGGAGGGGAAAGCTCAACAAATTGACAACTAGACAGCCAAAGGTCTGCAGGGCTGTAATTGCTGCAAATGGAGGATTCTTTGATGAAAGCAAAGTTTGAAGGACACAATTATTATTTCAATTAAAAATCATTATTTATAACCTTGTCAACATCTCGACTATATTTACTATTCATTTTGCAACTCATTTCATGTATGTTTTCATGGAAAACAAGGACATTTCTAAGTGAATGTATGACATTTGAATGGTCATACATTTGAATGGTAATGTATGACAAATATGATCATTAGATAACTTCATTTGGAATCGCTTAAGAGGTGTAGTTTAAGCCCTATGTATGAGATTAAAATGGATGAGCTGATGAGTTAGATTTCTGGTGGAGAAGAAAGTGTTGTCCCATACCCCAGCCTGTTCTATCGGATTTCCAAATGGCTGCAGTTCCTTGTCCCACACCGCATAGACTGTTGGTTTACCTCCCAACATTAGGACGGGGTTGTTCCATATAGCAGATGATGCTGTAAGTGATGGAATTATGATGAACTTACGCTGTAAACAAAGTGTGTGTGTTGCTTATATCATAGTCGCGCTGGTTGGCGTGACTATAGTATGCATTGGTTAAAGCTCAATGTTAAATTCATGAAAATTGCCAAATCAACTTGACTGGAGGTACACAACACATTCCCCGCCTCTTGTCATGATCCGTCCGGCCGTTACCGAGAATCGCCATACAGGATTTTTGACAGGGTCGTTAGCATTAGAGCCGTCAGAATTTTTTGGGGCCAAACCTAGCTCAAATTCTAGACGTTGGATTACAGCATCCATAAGGTGACCATTAGAATGAAATCCCTTTGGACAGAATAAGTTTGTAGATGCAACAGTTTTTATTAAATTCACAATTTATTGCTCTCACATGCACATTTCTACCCAATAAAAGCCAATGATGTGCTACCTTTTTGTAGCATTTTTGACCATGCTGACATCTTAAATAAAGGTGAATAAAAAATAATAAAAAAAAGAATATTTTCAGCCGAATCTCAAGAGTTCTAAAACTGGGTTTAGCAACTCGTTTGCTGTGCAACAGTAGGAGCTATCTAGTAGAAGGCTAGCAGCTGTAGCTAGCTTACACCAGTTGGATAAGAAGCAAAAGGAAGGTAGCTAGCTAGCTTCATATGGCTGAAGTCATCTGTGTAAAATGCTGACGTGGACACTTGCATGTAATCAGAGCACAAACAAATAAGCTATATACCATGGCTAAGGACTGTTTTTAGGCAAGACGCAACGTGTCTTCGCAATATACAACAAACCCCCGAGGTACCTTATTGCTATTATAAAGTGGTTATCAATATAATTAGAGCAGTAATAATTTATGTTTTAAAATAATGTGTGTGTGTGTGTATGTACAGTATATATACAGTACACTGGGGGCAAAAGTTTGGAATATTACTCATTCAAGGGCTTTTCTTTATTTGCACTATTTTTTACATTGTAGAATAAAAGTGAAGACATCAAAACTATGACATAACACATATGGAATCATGTAGTAAACTAAAAAGTGTTAAACAAATCAAAATATATTTTTCAAAGTAGCCACTCATGGCAGCTTTGCACACTCATGGCATTCTCTCAACCAGCTTCATTTTTTAAAATGTAACCTTTATTTAACTAGGCAAGTCAGTTAAGAACAAATTCTTATTTACAATGACGGCCTACACCGGCGAATCCCAGATGACGCTGGGCCAATTGTGTGCCGCCCTATGGCACTCCCAATCACGGCCAGTTGTGATACAACCTGGATTCAAACCAGGTTGTCTGTAGTGACGCCTCTAGCACTGAGATGCAGTGTCTTAGACCACTGCGTCACTTGGAAGCCTCATTCCAGATCAGGTAGTCACCTGGAATGCATTTCAATTAACAGGTGTGCCTTGTTAAAGTACATTTGTGTAATTGCTTTCCTTTTTTCGGCATCAGACTAATGCCTACTTCTCACTTAAACATGTGTTTGTTTGTTTTTAATATGAATAAGGATGATCATCTTGGTGTGTATCTCTGGTGTGTTTCTGAGAATTCCCCAAAAAACAATAATTTAAAAATAAATAGGGTATATCACAGTGTGCTTCACATCATATAAGCTTGACATGAGCTTGCTTGCTTGATTCTTTGACTCCTTCCCCACTCCACCAGAGTCCAACTTTAATAAGGGTCATCTTGGGTTATAGCCACCTGTCTTCTTTAGATGCCTGGGCACAACTCACTCTTTGGTTTCTTTATATGAGCCATCTCTCTCTCTCTCTCTTTCTCTCTCTCTCTCTCGCTCTCTCTCTCTCTCTCTCTCTCTCTCTCTCTCTCTCTCACTCTCTCTTTCTCTCTCTCTCTCTCTCTCGCTCTCTCTCTCTCTCTCTCTCTCGCTCTCGCTCTCCCACAGACCTCACAGAGAGAAGGTCTAGTAAAACAAACACATACCTAACCTGCCAATCAAATAAGTGCAGACAAAAGGAAAAGAAACAAGCAATGTTTGGAATTCTAATGATGGGATTCAGAATTTGTTGATTCCGTCCATTCCATTGACTTTAGTGTCAAAGACATTTTTCAGCGGGACCATAGCTCTCTCTCTCTCTCTCTCTCTCTCTCTGTCTCTCTCTCTCTCTCTCTCTCTCTCTCTCCATCTCTCTCTCTCCCTCTCTCTCTCTCTCTCTCTGAGCCCCTGCTCCTCTGGTTACTCTATCTGCTGATAGAGCTAATGTGATATGAGAGGATGAGGCCCTGTCAGCTAGGTCAGGCCCCAAAGAAATCAGTCTGGTGTTAGAGATGTGAAGAAGCCCTCCTGTGCTCTGAAACATCTGGACATGATGTCCAGTGGATTGTGCTGGGCTCCGTCACAATATAACTGATACTGTTACATTGGATCCTTTCCAGCACTCATATTTTACTGTATTTTATAATGGAGTTCTACATGTTTTGATCATGTATGACAGGGTGTTGTGATTGTCATTTACTGCATGCTGTGGTACATTAATATACTAATAAAGGGGGAACACCAGTAGGTATATCATCTATGAATAAAGCAACATTTCCAAGTCTGTCTCTAAATCGACATCTAATGTGAACGTGAGATTTTCACATCTGGATTTTTCTGAAATGTGAAACTAGAAATGTGATTTGTTTCTTACATGTAAAATTTGCACATTTTGCCAGATTGATTTTCACAAGTGAACTCGCAATTCCACATGTGAACGTGAGATTTTCATGTGCAACTGAAATCCAGATGTGAGGTGAAAACATGCTTTTTCTTCTTACATGTGAAAAGGTGGTGTTAACATGCAAACTTTAATAAAATTTAAGCTCAACGTGTGAAAACAGGTATTTCACATGTGAGGCAGGAAGGGGGGAACAGGAAGGCAGCTGGGGCAGATCAGCCCAGGTCTCCAAATCTGCCTCTTCCTCTGCCTGCAGTCAGACAGGAAGAAGTTAAAGGGTTACTGCATGCCTGATTTGGCTTTGAATTTAAACGTGAGTTGGTTTCGGGGTGTGGTTTGATGTGGGTGTCTCTTGTGTGTGTTCGCATGTGGGAAGACTTAGCCAAACTATTTAGCCAATTAGGTTCAGCCAGCTGGTGTGCGACAGTGGCAAAATTGGTTTGACTTTGGATGGCCTATCTCCAGGACTAGTTAGGGACCGTCAATAAATGACACAATGTACTGTAATTGAGGCAATATTTTCATGTTGCACACCCAGTGGTGGAAAAAGTAAAGATACCTTAATAGAAAATGAATCAAGTAAAAGTGTAAGTCACCCAGTAAAATACTGCTTGAGTAAAAGTCTAAAAGTATTTGGTTTTAAATATACTTAATAATCAAAAGTAAATATAGGGTTGCAGGTAGCCTACTTAAGTACCTTACATCACTGTGCACACCTTTTGGTTTTCTCATTAAATTATGTCAATATTTGGATATGAATTTCTACAATTTATAGTGGGTTTGAGGTTTTTATGTAATTGATATTTAGACTTATTGGAATTTTTACATGTTGTCTCATGTACATTGTATAATTTACCAATGGGTCCTGACTAGCCCCATAGGGATATCTTACCATGGGCATTACGATTGGGTCGCGTTCATCTGCACTCCAAATGAATGACTACTTGTGTGCTGCCAGCTGTAAGCAGGATTGAAACAAACCCAACCTTCATTTACGTTGTGATGCAGGAATGACCACAAGTGTCACAAAACTCTGTTTTGGACGAGACTGACTTTGTGTCAAAAATATTCTATTAATACCTTGTAGTGAATTTAGACGGTAGGATAAATGTTTCTGACACATAGCGATGCCACATAGCTAGATTCTAAATGAGAAGTACATTTCAAGGGGCAGTTCTCACACCCTGACATGTTTAACCTCTCTTGTGTTTGTGGGCTCCCAAGTGGCTCAGCGGTCTAATGCACTGCATCTCAGTGCTAGAGGTGTCACTACAGACACCCTGGTTCGGATCAGGGCTGTATCTCAATCGGCTGTGATTGGGAGTCTCAAAGGGTGGTGCACAATTGTCCTACTGTCGTCTGAGTTTGGCCGGTGTAGGCAGTCATTGTAAATAAGAATTTGTTCTTAAGTGACTTGCCCAGTTAAATAAAAAATAATAATTGGCTCCACCCCCCACCAGATGTCTCCCATTATCCCCTGTGTATTTATACCTGCTTTGTCTGTAGCCAGTTTGTCTTGTCTTGTCAGGTCGTACCAACGTGTTTCCCGTTTTTTCCTGTTCTCAAGTTTTTGTTTTCTAGTTCCTGGTTGTGACCCTGAGCCTGCCTGCCGTCCTGTACCTGCCTGACCCTGACCTGGTTTACAAACCACTGCCTGCCCCTGACCTGGTTTACAAACCACTGCCTGACCCTGACCTGGTTCACAAACCACTGCCTGACTCTGACCTGGTTCACAAACCACTGCCTGACCCTGACCTGGTTTACAAACCACTGCCTGACCCTGACCTGGTTCACAAACCACTGCCTGACCCTGACCTGGTTCACAAGCCATTGCCTGACTCTGACCTGGTTCACAAACCACTGCCTGACTCTGACCTGGTTCACAAACCACTGCCTGACCCTGACCTGGTTTACAAACCACTGCCTGACCCTGACCTGGTTCACAAACCACTGCCTGACCCTGACCTGGTTCACAAACCACTGCCTGACCCTGACCTGGTTCACAAACCACTGCCTGACCCTGACCTGGTTTACAAACCACTGCCTGCCCCTGACCTGGTTTACAAACCACTGCCTGACCCTGACCTGGTTCACAAACCACTGCCTGACTCTGACCTGGTTCACAAACCACTGCCTGACCCTGACCTGGTTTACAAACCACTGCCTGACCCTGACCTGGTTCACAAACCACTGCCTGACCCTGACCTGGTTCACAAGCCATTGCCTGACTCTGACCTGGTTCACAAACCACTGCCTGACTCTGACCTGGTTCACAAACCACTGCCTGACCCTGACCTGGTTTACAAACCACTGCCTGACCCTGACCTGGTTCACAAACCACTGCCTGACCCTGACCTGGTTCACAAACCACTGCCTGACCCTGACCTGGTTCACAAACCACTGCCTGACCCTGACCTGGTTTACAAACCACTGCCTGCCCTCGACCTGCCTTTTGTCTGCCCCCTTTGTTATAATAAATATTCAGAGAATCATACCATCCCCCTACTGTGTCTGCATCTGGGTCTTATCCTGAACCGTGATAGTATCACTGCAGGATCATAATGAGAGTAAATACAAGCACTATATTCTACCAACGTCAATTAAAAGCTTGTTTAATTGGAACGCTTAACTTCTACCCTAAGAACCATATGGGATATATTAAAGGGCTACTTGATACATGCACTGTACAGTATATGTGAATTTAACTCAGATTATTCGGAAGAACATGGTATCCCTGCACACATTTTCTTCAAATGTGTATATGTGGATTAGATGTGTAGCTAGACTGAAAGATGACATATAGGGATAATATATCGTCAACTTGAGGTTGTTCTGAGGGCAAAAGGGGGTGCAACTCAATATTTGGAGTGAACAAAACATTAGGAAAACTTTCCTAATATTGAGTTGCACCCCCTTTGGACCTCAGAACAGCCTCAATTCATCGGGGCATGAACTCTACAAGGTGTCAAAAGCATTCCACAGGGATGCTGGCCCATGTTGGCTAATGTTTCCCATAGTTGTGTCAAGCTGGCTGGATGTCCTTTGGGTGGTGGACCATTCTTGATACACACGGGAAACATTTGAGCGTAAAATACCCAGCAGTGTTGCTGTTCTTGACACACTCAATCCGGTGTGCCTGGCACCTACTACCATACCCTGTTCAAAGGCACCCTCTGAATGGCACACTTACACCATCCATGTCGCAATTTTATTAACTCTTATTTTTCTTAAAACTGCATTGTTGTTTAATGGGATATAAGTAAGCCTTTCACAGTAAGGTCTACATCTATTGTATTCAGCGCATGTGACAAATACAATTTGATTTGATTTGTCTCGAGGCTTTAAAAACCTTCTTTAACCTGTTTCTTTCCCTTCATGTACAATGATTGAATTGGATTTAATAGGTGACATCAATAAGGGATCATGGGTTTCACCTGGATTCGCCTGGTCTGTCTACAGTATGTTATGGAAAGAGCATATTCCTAATGTTTTGTACACTCAGTGTATATACAGTGGGGAGAACAAGTATTTGATACACTGCCGATTTTGCAGGTTTTCCTACTTACAAAGCATGTAGAGGTCTGTAATTTTTATCATAGGTACACTTCAACTGTGAGAGACGGAATCTAGGATTTTTAAATAATTAATTTGCATTTTATTGCATGACATAAGTATTTGATCACCTACCAACCAGTAAGAATTCCGGCTCTCACAGACCTGTTAGTTTTTCTTTAAGAAGCCTTCCTGTTCTCCACTCATTACCTGTATTAACTGCACCTGTTTGAACTTGTTACCTGTATAAAAGACACCTGTCCACACACTCAATCAAACAGACTCCAACCTCTCCACAATGGCCAAGACCAGAGAGCTGTGTAAGGACATCAGGGATAAAATTGTAGACCTGCACAAGGCTGGGATGGGCTACAGGACAATAGGCAAGCAGCTTGGTGAGAAGGCAACAACTGTTGGCGCAATTATTAGAAAATGGAAGAAGTTCAAGATGACGGTCAATCTCCCTCGGTCTGGGGCACCATGCAAGATCTCACCTTGTGGGGCATCAATGATCATGAGGAAGGTGAGGGATCAGCCCAGAACTACACGGCAGGACCTGGTCAATGACCTGAAGAGATCTGGGACCACAGTCTCAAAGAAAACCATTAGTAACACACTACGCCGTCATGGATTAAAATCCTGCAGCGCACGCAAGGTCCCTCTGCTCAAGCCAGCGCATGTCCAGGCCCGTCTGAAGTTTGCCAATGACCATCTGGATGATCCAGAGGAGGAATGGGAGAAGGTCATGAGGTCTGATGAGATAAAAATAGAGCTTTTTGGTCTAAACTCCACTCGCCGTGTTTGGAGGAAGAAGAAGGATGAGTACAACCCCAAGAACACCATCCCAACCGTGAAGCATGGAGGTGGAAACATCATTCTTTGGGGATGCTTTTCTGCAAAGGGGACAGGACGACTGCACCATATTGAGGGGAGGATGGATGGCGCCATGTATCGCGAGATCTTGGCCAACAACCTCCTTCCCTCAGTAAGAGCATTGAAGATGGGTCGTGGCTGGGTCTTCCTGCATGACAACGACCCGAAACACACAGCCAGGGCAACTAAGGAGTGGCTCCGTAAGAAGCATCTCAAGGTCCTGGAGTGGCCTAGCCAGTCTCCAGACCTGAACCCAATAGAAAATCTTTGGAAGGAGCTGAAAGTCCGTATTGCCCAGCGACAGCCCCGAAACGTGAAGGATCTGGAGAAGGTCTGTATGGAGGAGTGGGCCAAAATCCCTGCTGCAGTGTGTGCAAACCTGGTCAAGAACTACAGGAAACGTATGATCTCTGTAATTGCAAACAAAGGTTTCTGTACCAAATATTAAGTTCTGCTTTTCTGATGTATCAAATACTTATGTCATGCAATAAAATGCAAAATAATTACTTAAAAATCATACAATGTGATTTTCTGGATTTTTGTTTTAGATTCCGTCACTCACAGTTGAAGAGTACCTATGATAAAAATTACATACTTCTACATGCTTTGTAAGTGGGAAAACCTGCAAAATCGGCAGTGTATCAAATACTTGTTCTCCCCACTGTATATGTTTATATATATATATATATATATATATATATATATATATATAGAGGATACGTTTTTCAAAATTGTTGCTGCATTACAGTTTATATAAGTAAATCAGGGGATTTAATTAGACCCTAATCTATGGCTTTCACAAGATTGAGAATACAGATATGCATCTGTTGGTCACAGATACTTAGATAGGGGTGTGGATCAGAAAACCAGTCAGTATCTGGTGTGACTACTATTTGCCTCATGCAGCTCGACACATCTCCTTCGCAGAGTTGGTCAGCTGTTGATAGTGGCCTGTGGATTGTTGTCCTCTTCAATGGCTGTGCGAAGTTGCTGGATATCTTTTATTTCAGCTCATGAAACATGGGACCAACACTTTATATGTTGCGTTTATATTTTTGTTATATAATCTTCACAAACAGAAAAAGACAACCACCGAGCCTTGGCAACCTATTAAAATTATCTGGACAAAGAATTTTGAGGATCTCAGTTTGAAGCAATTAAGGCATGTTTTCAAACCATTGTGGGCTAGCTTATGCAGTGCTCCATTCTGCTCATCTGGAGCATAGATTATAAATGCAACTTTATAATTAATTCACCCCTGATGTTGTCAGACAAAGGCTGTCACAGGACAAACTGATTGATTCATCACTGGGAGAGACAGAGCCATTCCAGCGAATCACATGAGGATACAACTCCCAAGTTAGGGGAAGGTAGGGGTATTAACATCATGGACATAAAGTACACAAAGATGTTCAGTACATAAGGTCAATGTAATAAGAGATAAATTACAATTTGTTTGATTCTTGATCATACATTTTTAAGTAATTTAACAGACACTTTTATCCAGAGCAACTTATAGTATTAAGTCCATACATTTTTATACTGAATAAAATCAAATCACAATCCTGGCATTGCAAGCACCATACTCTACCAACTGAGCTACACATAATACATAATTTAAAAGCCTGTGTTTGTTCCTTGGACATCTCCAAAAGGATTCTAGCCAGGAAAAATGTACTTTCCCTTAGATAAGACATACTAGTGAGATAATCAGCCTCTATAGATCTCCTGCTGGTCTCTCAGGTTCCAGACCTACTGGATGCTGAGATGATTGCTACTACATTGTGCCTTGCTCCCTCGGGAGGAGAGTGATGGGTGAAACTCTCTCACATGAACCCTGGGAGGCCCAGAGCATCACATGGAGCAGGTGGAATGGCGAGGGTAGAGCAGACTGCAAATGAACGTGTTTCAGAGCAGGGTTTTCCCCCAGCCTTCATTAATTGCTGCATTACCAGTAGTGATTTGCAGTCCCTGAAGCTGATGGTACAACCTGGTGACAACATATGTGCAGGTGATGCTGAAGCGCTCAGGCAGAGGAGAGGGAGGTGTGCAAGTGCCTGTGCTCTCCTACTTTTCTTCTTTACCTCTGTTGTTTTCTCTCTCTTTGTCTCTCTCTCTCTTTGTCTCTCTCTTTCGCAAACACACACACATTCACGCACGCATATGCACATACTCACACGTGTGAGGGATTTGAAAAAACATCCTAAATATAATTAAAAACTGACAATTCAAAGAGACTCAGCAGAAGGTGGATTTATTACATACACTTCTAACTACACCATAAATGTGTATAATACATGAAGTATGTAGCCTCTAATACATGCAGTATGTAGCCTTGGCTTCCCATTTGAATCCGATAATTTCATAGCAATTATATTTGGAATGATTGCAGTTTTTCGTAGCTGTCTGATCTCCATATCTTAGTGAGTAAGTCCTGCAAAGATACTATGGTGAAAATGAAAGAAAGCTCTTACGCTAGCCTAGATTTCTCTCTGTGTTTGGCGCATGGGAGCGATGTAGCGTAAAAGCTTTCTTTCATTCTTGTTCTCTAATATGAGCTATTTGCAGAGACAGTCTTAATGGCACCACTTTAGGGTAAATATGACTTCGTCAAAGAATATTAAAACTCTGATGCATTTAAAATAGTCTTTCTGCTTTTGGTTGCCTATAAAATATCAGACACAAACAGCCCACAGACGAGTGAAACCATCAATTTGTATGCATTATGCACCAAGGTTTTCATTTAGATTTCTAAACCTTTGAAAAAGTATTACAAAAATTTGCATTAGACATTATGAGGAGAACAAGACTTTTCTTACAGTATTTACACATAGGCAGCCAAACAAATAACAAGGTATTTTCTTTCTGCAAAAAGATGCGGGGGGGGGGGGGGGGGGGGATTACTTACGGAAGGTGTTGTTGATCTTACAGATCGTTTGCACAGACAGTACCCATTCCAAAGCGCATATGGCTGCTCATGAAATACCATATCTCCTTATGAAACATCATATATCTGGATAGAATTTCATTATCTGTTCTACCTGGCTCCATTTGTTTCCATTGTTCCACACCAGTGGCTCATAAATGGTAATGTAACTTCCATGGATCATGGGTAGAATTAAAGCTACATGTGAATGTTTCAGTTAACATTGAGTCAGATACACCATCAGTGTTCATTACAGGGGTGTCTACAATGGGCACATCAGGCCTCCAATGTTGTCCAGTGGTGTATCTGGAATATTCATGAATCAATGACTTAATGCAATTGACGTCGACATTTGTTTCTGTGCTGTACTTTTTCATAAATCAAATCAAACCAGGCCTTTTTGGTTAAATCTGCACCTGTTTTGAAGCATCCGTTGTGATCTGGCTGCTGCTGCAGAATGATATCAAAGCAGCTTCTCCACTAGCCTTCATGGCTCAGTGGCTGGGGAGAGACAGTCCTGCGGCAGCCTTGTCACCTGCGGCAAGAGCCAGGTGTTCGCTAGCTGCCTGTGCCCCTTTCTGCTGGCTCCACAGCTCGCTTCCCTGCCTCCACCTGGGGGGACCTGGGCATTGTGGCAAAGGCCGAGAGCTGAGGCTGCCCTGTGAGGCAGAGGATGAGTCAGACAGTGTGCTGTGCAAGGCCATGTCCCCTTTGGCAGGCCCTGAGGCCTGGAGCCACATCACTCAGCCTCCCCAGAGCAGTAGCAGCAAGGCTGGGGTGCTGACAGGGACAGGCAGGGAGCAGAAAGGGGAGAGTGGGGACCTGGTTCTCTGAAGCAGATGACAGGGAGTTGATGAGGAAGTGTTTGAGGTTGCTGTTGCTCTTTCACTCTGTCTTTCTATCTCTGTGTATAGCTTTCCTGTATGTAGGACACTTACTTTAGTTTATGGAGCTCTATAATGTCAGTCAGAAGAAGAGTGGGTCTCTGTAGACTGGATATTGTCAGAATCAATACCAAAAAGTATTTTCTGGGTAGGCTAGCAGAGATCCCTTTGTTCATCTGTCATTTACTCACAATATCCACTTGGATAGAAAAAGTCTATCACCCAGGGTTGCCATGCCTGGCTCTTTTAATTCCATTATTTTGCCTCCAATTAAACTGTCAGGCCTTCTTCCCCATCCACGCTATTCCCCTTTATCCTCAGTCACTGTGGAGTCCCTAAGTGGGGCAGTGGCAGGCAGCAGAGAGGGCTGGGGCTAGGGCCGCGGCTGGGTGGCCTGAGAGAGATGAGGGCCGCTCCCCCTGGGGTCTTTCTCTTTCTCTCTTCTGAGGGCCAGAGCTATGGGGGTGAGGACCAGCCAAGCAGTCAATCAAACACAATTGGCAGGGGGGACCAGGGTAATGACTCCCATATGTTGAAGCGACCAATGAGAGAGAGAGAGGAGAGAAGGGGTGGGGGTGCCAGTAAGGGAAAGAAGAAGAAGAGAGGGATGACGGGATGAGAGATGAGGCAAAAAGGGAAAGTGGAGCAGAACAGAACAGATTTAATGACTAGGAATGGTGATCACAAGAAGCATCCAAACCGGCAAACTGCTGTACATTTACATTACTTTTACTGTTACTACACTTGAATCTCGGAAAGGAAACTCTCAAAGGGGACTAGTTCTTCCCATACACACTATGTTCTGACATTGATCATCATCGTGACCTCTCTCAGTGGTGATGCAGCAGGGTCAACTGTGATGTAAGGGATCCTATAGGTGTGAAACATAGACCCTGAACGATTCTGACAGCACCTCTGCCTGCTTGGCACGTGTCACTCCAGTTACCTGGCATGGTGTTCAGCTGCCAGGGTGTGTTATGGAGAGGCAGGCTGACATGTCCTCATCTACAGAGAGAAACAACACACCTGGAATTAGAGTACACAGTGATGTTGACAAACCCTTCTAAGATGAAAGGAGAGAAACTAAATATGCCTTCCTCTTATACAATTAATTGGTTTTATCAATGTTTAAATAGATTGCTTGATTATTTAAGGCAACGTCTTTTATTTTATGTTTGTTAAACAAACAGAAGCCTCACAAGTCCTCAACTGGCAGCTTCATTAAATAGTACCCGCAAAACACCAGTCTCAACGTCAACAGTGAAGAGGCGACTCCGGGATTGACTCTTCACTGTTGACGTTGAGACTGGTGTTTTGCGGGTACTATTTAATGAAGCTTCCAGTTGAGGACTTGTGAGGCGTCTGTTTCTCAAACTAGACACTCTAATGTACTTGTCCTCTTGCTCAGTTGTGCACCAAGCCCTCCCACTCCTCTTTCTATTCTGGTTAGAGCCAGTTTGCACTGTTCTGTGAAGGGAGTAGGACACAGCGTTGTATGAGATCTTCAGTTTCTTGGCAATTTCTCACATGGAATAACCTTCATTTCTCAGAACAAGAATAGTCTGGCGAGTTTCAGAAGAAAGTTATTTGTTTCTGGACATTTTCAAACCCATAAATGCAAATGCTCCAGATACTCAACTAGTCTAAAGAAGGCCAGTTTTATTGCTTCTTTAATCAGCACAACAGATTTCAGCTGTGTTAACGTAATTGCAAAAGGGTTTTCTAATGATCAATTAGCTTTTTAAAATTAAAAACTTGGATTATCTAACACAACGTGCCATTGGAACACAGGAGTGATGGTTGCTGATAATGGGCCTCTGTACGCCTATGTAGATATTCCATGAAAAATTGTGTTTCCAAGGGTTTGAGTGAGAGGACTAGCTGGTGTCTCCAAGTGTTTGAGTGAGAGGACTAACTGGTGTCTCCAAGGGTTTGAGTGAGATGACTAACTGGTGTTTCCAAGGGTTTGAGTGAGAGGACTAACTGGTGTCTCCAAGGGTTTGAGTGAGAGGACTAACTGGTGTCTCCAAGAGTTTGAGTGAGAGGACTAACTGGTGTCTCCAAGGGTTTGAGTGAGAGGACTAACTGGTGTCTCCAAGTGGCCACACACCTCTCCAAAGGGTTTGAGTGAGAGGACTAACTGGTGTCTCCAAGTGGCCACACACCTCTCCAGACTCTGGGTTTGAGTGAGAGGACTAACTGGTGTCTTTATCTCTCCTACCTGTGCTGTTGAGGAACTAAAGCAAGCACACTTTTAGTTGTTTTGTATAGAACACAACCCTGCATCCCGGCCATCAAACAATTACTGTTGTTATTTACTCAATCCAAAAAACCGCACATTAAATGATGCCCATCTGGGTCAGGTAGGCATCATTTGAAAGTTTGTTCTATTCCAACATGACTCGCTAAATTACAAAATATTATCATACAGTGTTAGGCTTTCACAAGGGAATTCAGAAAAACAGATCAGAATTTTGTGCGCATAGAAAGGAATCATGAGTGCATTCAGGTGCGTGTTCGGCAGCAATTTTTCTTCACAATAGACATAGGCTCATTCTGTTCAGAACAACCCAGGGTATGAAGCCATTTCATGTTGTAACTGTACATGAAATATAGTGCTAAAAACATTGACACTGTATATGACACGAGTTTTATGATATGGAAATGGGAAGTGCACATTTGGACTCACAGGTGTTTGGCTTGCTTGTATGACATCAAAGCGGTATATATTATAATCCTCAACATCACATATTTTAAAATGCATTTTAAAATATGACTTTTAAAATGCATTTTAAAAGTCCTCTTCATTTACAGCATTTCCCTGTTGGACAAAACCCATGCAGCACTGTGAAGCGCAGAGCCTGAGCTCTGACGACATTTAAGCTCATGAGGCATTTATACGTCATATTCTTCAAGAATCAATGGGTACATATCATTAATTTATAAGTTAAAAAAAGGATTGCCCCTTTAACAGGCAGTGACCTACGTACAGCGAAACTATGTTGCCATTTGAATGCGATCCATTAACCTGCCCCACCAAAACATTTTTCTGTCCACTGTTCTGCGAATGTTCCGCAAAATTGTTCCCTTGTCCCGCATTTGGGCTTTTTAGATGTAGTCACCCTAATTCCACAAGTGGAAACATTGCTACTGCAACATTTTAACACCATCTTTTCACATGTGAAAGTGAGATTGGGTATTTTCCTTTTAAATGTGGAATTGCAAGTTCACATGTGAAAATGCAATCCCACATGTGAAAGTTTTCTTACGTGTGAAAATAAGAACGTAATTAATAAAAAGTATATCAGACTCCATAAAGATAAAGGATACATAGGAACGTGCAATCAATATCAAGGAAGGTATGAGAATGGAATTCTAAATACAATGCATAAAGCTTAAGTTACAAAGCATTAACAAATATTACAAGGCATCATTCTAGGCATGATAAGATAGGAAGAGGAAGACAGAAGTCCTATCCTGAAAGGCCATGCCCCAAGAGTCCCTGGGATGGAGAGAGAAAGAGAGACAGTGTATCTCATCAGCACAGGTCAGGAACAAAAAAGAGAACGAGGCAATTAAGCTAAGACTCTTTTGTTGTAACAAAAGCCCACGAGTGCCATCCTTTAAATGTTAGTTTGTGGGCAGCAATGGAGACTGAAGAGAACAGGGGAGACAGCGGAAAAGAGACAGAGAAATACAGGATGTAGGATCGCTTCAGCCAGTTGAAAGACCATATTATGCGTAGAAAGAGTGGCTCAAGAGAGGTTATCTGTTTAGCTAGCTAGCTGTTGTGTAGCTATCTGTCTTTGTGAGTTGTTCTAAACTTATTTGGAATGAGGACAGCTATTACGTTTGTTTGCAATAAGGTGCAGTCCTTCAATACGGTATTACTCCTGCAGTATGTTGTGTGTGTGATAGTACAATGTATCTATTTAGCTACCTAGCAACATCATAATGTGTATCTGTCTTTGGGATAAATGTACAGTGCCTTCAGAAAGTATTCATACCCCTTGACTTATTGTAAAAAAAAATATTTTACAGACTGAATTCAAAATGTATTAAAACCATGTTTTTTGTCACCCATTTATACACAATACCGCATAATGTGAAAAACATGTTTTATACATTTTTGCAAATGTATTTAACATTTTACAGTAGGAGTCAATACTTTGTAGAACAACCTTTGGTGGTGATTACTAAGTGCTTTGCACAACTGGTAATACAACATTTGCCCATTATTCTTTTAAAAATGACTCATGCACTGTGTCTGAAAAACACTTGTGTCTGACATGTGATACGTTTTAAGGGTTATGTTGTGAGACAATAAGTCTTCAAATAGTTCATGGGTCGTTCAGATCAACTTGTGGTGTTTTGAACACACACACACAAACATACCAAGCTGGACATAATCACAACACAGTGAATATCCTCCCACTAGCAGCTCAACATTTGTATTTGTGTGAACAGTATTCCTGTCTATTGATTTGTTCTCTCCAGCCAAAGCAGTGTAAACGGTGGACACAGTGTATCAGTGATTACTGATTAAGCCTGGCTCAGATCACATCACTCAACTCCCTGATCCTGGTACCTGTTACTTTCTGCTCTCCGCTGCATCCTTTCATTCTGTCAGTTTCTCTCCTCGACTGTATCCTTTCATTCCTGCCTGTCAGGCAGCCAGCAGACTGGACAGAAGGTCAGAGCGTCTAGCCAAAACTCAGAAGATATATGCCCCCTCTTTTTTTTGGTTATTTTTCCTCAGAAGTGCAGATTCTGGACCTCCTAATGAGTGTGCTACTCCCAGATACCATCTGTTCCTCCATGCTTACTGTGTGAATCAAATAAATAAAGAACATTTGAAATCTTTCCTTAATCAGACACAAGATACCACCCCTCCACCCCTCCAAGAGCAAACATCTTATCATAGACAACAACAGGTTGGGATGGATTCATTTTATTTATAAACACCTAAATTCAACATCTATTCCACGTTGGTTCACTTTAATTTAATTGAAATGACGTGGAAATAACGTTGATTCAACCAGTGTGAGCCCAGTGGGTTGTTGTTCAGACTCTGACATACTGTCTCTTGATATATTCTGGCTATACTCTACAGTACACTATGCACATGAGCTAGCTACTCTGACGGGGTCATTGCAATGGCAGAGAACACATGACCCGCCATCCCTTAAATCTCTTTAGCTACAAATGGAGGGAGCTTATTTTATCAAAGGTTTGGAAGATTAAAGACATTTCTCAGTGGGACCGTAGCTCTCAAAGGAGGCAGGATAATGTGCCCTCTGTTCAACCTGTTCATAGAGATGCCTTGTTTCCGTATCCTTTCAAAAAAACTATTTTCTCTCTCTTGCTAAACAACTCATCCTATCAACTGATGAGACATCAAAGGGATATGTCCACAGCAAGTTTGAGAGAGAATAAAACAAGTGCGCTGTCATAGCATCTCTAAGAAACCAGGAGTTAGCATCACAGTGACAATGTAATGGCTCACAGTAATACAAAATCCAGGTAAAGCTTGTTTCAATTTCACCCTCTCTAATTGCGAGCCATTTTGAATCTGAGTAACTAGGTGGGTCCGTGTCTCTCCAGACAAACAGAGCAGGGGGTGCTCAGTGTTCACCAGTGTTATTCCAATTAAATCCGGTTCTGTCACAAACCATGAGCGTCCTCCCACTGCCTAACGACAAGTGACATGTGAGGGCTCAACTCTGGTAGGCCAATCTGAGAACACTGAGAGGATGTTTTACATTGATTACCATGGTGACAAGAACAGGACTCCAGCTGCAGGAGGAGTACTGGGAGACTATAACCAGCAAAACAAATTAAGCAACAAATATTTGATATTACCCTGTACCAATGCACAAAGCTTTTTCACATTGTAAGTGGGGTTCAAGGCACTTAACCCTAATTTGATCCAGGGGCTGAACCTGTAGGTAGGCCGTCATTGTAAATAAGAATTTGTTCTTAACTGGCTTCCCTAGTTAAATAAAGGTTGAATATAATTTTAAAAACTCATCCACTACCAATATGCAACACCCACCAGGGTGATGATGACACAGCAGCCATTTTGCATAAGGAAGCTAACCACACAACAGCTATCACAGTGGAGAAGATGGGAGCCAACAGGCATGCCATTCCATTCCTAACAGACACTACTGTAATCTTAAGACATAGATATTTCTCTCTAGATGTCTTGATGACTGTTAGAAGCCATAGTATATTGATGAGACAGCAGGTGGAGAGACTATAAATGGCACATATGCCTGGAGTCATCCAGGCACAGTGATTAAAGCTGAGTGATTTGAGTACTCCGACCTCCTCTGCAAGTTCAGACGCCCACATGCAATATGTGTGTGTTTATGCCCACTTGTTCTTTTGGCTCTCATTGGTAACAGGCCTGTGGTTATTCAGTCTTTTGGTGGACACCTAACCAGGGGATTTCCTCTGGGCTGTTCTGAGCGCAGTGGAGCAACCTGCCGTTCCCCGCTAGGCTGTTTTTAGATCAGTGAAAGACAGATTTAATAATTGGCTAAAGCTCTCGTTGTAGTCTTTTTTGAACTGGTTGGAAATAGCCCTCATATAAATCACTTCTTTACTTAACCCCCTAGAGTCGCTGCTGCGTCAATCTAAGTAACGTAATAAGAAAATCCACATCAAAATCTGTCAGTTTAAGCTAGAGATCTCTGTTTTTGCATTGGATGCATCTCAATCCACCACATCTACCAATGTTGCACTTACTCTTCTGCAGTAAAATGTGGCAGAGCTAGAGGGATGTTTGTCAGACCATGAGACTTCCCGAAAACGTTTGTAGCTCCGAACAATTTGGCCTACAAACTAATGTGATTGGTGTTCTCCGTTTCGGTCTATGACCCCCCACAAGTCTCACAGGACTGAAGGTAATGGAAGTATGGCGGTAGTGTTGTGCCTACCCCAAAAAAAGGGGTTCAATATGTGTAAAAAAAAAAATGTAAGTATTTACTGAGCTACATCTCCTAGATATGGGACAGACACTTCAACACTTATGATCCTTATGATGAATTTTTGGACTGTATTTTTTTCTATTTATGTATGTGTTATTCAATGTGTTTCTATGGGCTATAGTAGTAAAAGCCACATTCAATATTTTATCATATCATTTTCAAAATATTTTGGGGGGGATAGCTAAAGGAGTCCTACAATTAAAAATGCAATATCTAAATGATCCATGGTATGACCAGCTTAAAACAATTCCATATGTCAGCTCACTTCCTCATCCTCTTAGTGCAGTATGGGGGCTCTGAAAAAGGATGAACAACTGCTAAAAAAACACAGAAATACATCCTTTTAGAAATGGAAAAGCTCTCAGTATAGTGTTGCAGGTTTTTGGATGTTTATACACGTACAATTGTGTAATTTCAAACTTTATCCACAACATTATATTCCATTTTGTTGAGACTCAAGCAATATCTCTCAGTCCATTCTAGGAGCATTTGTTCATGTTTTTTCAGAGCCCCCTCACTGTACAATGAGGATGAGGAAGTGAATCGCTGGTTAGGGTAAGTTTCTCCAAAACAAGTCTAACTGCTAAAAAAGTGTCTGGACCCTTCTATAACATGACATTTACATAAACAATTATATATTCTATTTTTGAGTCTAATGGCTGTGCCATGATATCTCATAAATATAAAACTTGGCACTTTTCTGCAATTAAAAATTATACTGTACAAATTATGAGCAATTCTCTTTCTGGTTTTGCTATTCTGCACCAATTAATGCCTTGTCAAGCATGATGACCTATACACAGTAGAGAACAAATTAATTTCAGCTCAATGTTTGCTTGATATAGTGCTCTTCTTTCAGTCCAGCTCCTGTGCAACATTTTTGAAAACCTTTTGACCTTTCGCTCTAAACAAGATACATTGAGGAGCTGACCTTATTGCGTCAGAGCTAGTGAATCTGAGCTACATTTAGCAGAGCTTGAGATCTTCACTTTGTGTGTAGTGCATTGTGTCCTACTGAACAGGACAGAGGCGCCATGCGGGGCCCAGATAAACATGGTCTGTGTGTGTCGGTTTGTGTTTGTGTTTGTGTGCGTGCGTGTGTGTGTATGTGTGTGCGCGTGCCCCTGTGTGTGCGTTTTCTCGAGTGTTTGTGTACACACTGTTGTAGCCATCCACAGGCTGTCTCAGTAAATAATTCACCTGGTATGAATATCTCTCCCGCTACCATCTTTAAAAAAATGATTCCAACAGTATGCATCCCATGAATCATGCGTGTTGTTACTTCACGAGCCGCAGCCTCCCACTGTCAGGCTGCATCCTGGGGCAGGTTGGGGATCGTCGGCCCTCACAGCACGTCCTGTCCAGCACCATCACACTCCCTTCCACAATATTGATCTCATCCCCTGGCAAAAAACATCTCTCAGGCAAGGTCAAGTTCCTTCCACCAGACTCCGGGTAGAGACGAGTGTTAGTGCATCAAAGTAGTGCTTAGACATGCTTGAATAAAATGACCAAGCAGTGGTTTTATTTATATAGGTGCTCAATCTGTCTCTCTTCTGTCCTTCAACCCATCAATCCATCTATGCATTTACTGCATCAAGGCTAAAAGGGTGTGCTTCGAGGTTTCGACAAGAGGTTTGGAGTTCAATGAATTGCAATGTATTTCCTCTTGGGCCTGGATGAATCAAAACAGATTTCATTTTCTGCTTTCCATTGACTTTTCCATTGACTTCTCAGAAATACAGCTACATATTTAAAAATAAAATCAAATGAATACAGCTCAATTTGTGGTGTGATCTAAATTGATTGCTAGGTTAGGGTTAGGGTTTGGGTGCATCATTTAATATATTGACTTCAAGAGATTGGGCCCTCACGCATGCACACTCAGCCTATGTACTGTATTTTTCTAACATGCTCTTATGAAATGGCTAGAGCTGTTGAAAGCGCTATGTTCATAAACACAGTAATATGTGTGCGTTGAGGACGTAGCGTTGACCTCTGTGTGAAGGGCTGTGCACAGACCCTTGATGGGGCAACTGCTCAAAGTGAAAGTGCCTGTCTGTGTGTCATTATGGCAGGACCTGATTAAAGAGCAAAGAACAGTGTGCGTGTGCATGCGAGAATGTGTGCATGTGTGCGTGCATGAATATGCATGTTCAAAGAGAGCCGTCCTCATTAACAGTATGATACAATAATAATAACAATCTCTCTCTCTCTCTCTCTCTCTTTCTCTCTCTCTCTCTCTCTCTCTCTCTCTCTCTCTCTTTCTCTCTCTCGCTCTCTCTCTCGCTCCCTCTCTGGGCAGCTTGGAGAGAGAGACTGCAGCGAGCGTTACAGTGCTAACTGCTGTGTGAGGGCTGGCTGTGGACTTCTCTAAAGACTTCCTAAATTATGGCTCCATTAATGAGATCTCTCAGGCCAACCCTCACAGCTCAGAGAGGGAGGGTGAATGATAGGGGGAGCAGTGAAGAGAGAGAAAGAGAGGGGGAAAGGTAGGGAGAGAAAGTGATAGAGAAAATAAATAGGGAGAAAGAGATGGCGCGAGAGATGGAGCGAGAGATGGAGCGAGAGATGGAGCGAGAGATGGAGCGAGAGATGGAGTGAGAGATGGAGTGAGATGGCGCGAGAAAGGGGAGAATCCTTCATTTGAAATTTGGTATAATAGAGTTATATCATTCAGTTCAATGCATAAAATAGAGCTCATCTCTCTGGGTTTTTATTTGGACTGCTAATTGAAATAAGGGAGGGTAGACTGCATGCAAGGCCAATTTGGGCAGTTTGACTCATCCCATGGCCAGAGTCGTGCCCTAAATGAGCCAAGTAAGGACACACACTACAAACCAATCAGCTGCCAGACCCCCAGAGAAGACATTTTTGTTTCCTGTGTTTGGTGTTTTATATTTGAGGGTACGTAGTCGTTGAGCAGGAATCAGGGACAGCAGCCGCTGAGAATAAGAATGAAGGCAATAATGAAAGAGAATAATCCATGCATCAGCTGGAAACCTGCTTGTCACATTTGAAACATGAAGCTCATTTACTCGAAAGGGCATTATTGTAATGGGAGATGAAAGTGTTATAAATGCGAGTCTGGCTTTCTTCTGGCCTGTGCTTGGGCAAAGAGAGATTTATTTCCTCCTTTGAACCTGTCAGATGAATGTGATCATCATACACAAGGCGGATTTACACCAAAGTCCTATTCTGTAGAAACATTATTTTTCAGCGACATCAGATGCCTGTAACATAATTCCATTTGTTTGTTTTGTGAAATCAACTTAATCTATTCATCTCTTTAATGCCCCGCTATACTGTTTGTGCATATTATTTTAGAATGGTCTGTGCTGTGTCAGCAGAATGGCTCTAACCCTTTTACCAAGCCTCTTCGTCAGCTCTGACTTACCTGCAGATTGAGAGAGGAATGGAGAGAGAGAGTGAGAGAGAGAGAGAGAGAGAGAGAGAGAGAGAGAGAGAGAGAGAGAGAGAGAGAGAGAGAGAGAGAGAGAGAGAGAGAGAGAGAGAGAGAGAGAGAGAGCGCTGGACACAGAAATAAATAAAGAAAAAGGGAGAGAGAGATTGAGATGAGTGTTTACGCTCAGACAGACAGCTTTTGAGTGGGTTGACTCTCATAATAGACGGCCAATTATAGGGCTGTAGAAACATGCAGGAGCTGCAATATATATTCATTGGCACTTTAAAACCCCCTAAGGTCGATGTCCGTGCACCCGTGGAAATCGAATTAGCATAATAAAGAAATCCCCATAAAAAAATCTGTCAGTTTAAGCTAGAGATATCTTTTTTGTGGGGGATGCGTCTCAACCCACCGCATCAGCCTATGTAACACTTCCTCATCTGCAGTGAAAGGTGACTGAGCTAGAGCGATGTTTGTCAGACCATGAGACATCCCGAAAATTGGTCTTCTCACAAAATTGTCTGTAGTGTCCAAATGGTTTGGCCTACAAACTATTATGGAAAGATGAGACTCTAACGCACACAATGGTGTTCTCCATTTTCTTCTACGACCCTCAAAAGCACCTTGGGACTCGTCTGAAGTCGGTACAGCCGATCTGCCAACTTCTGTCTGTAGCGTCCCAATAGTTTGGGCTTCACACCAAAGTTAAGACTCTCACGAACACGTGTCGGTTGTTTTGACGCACACAGGCCTCACAAGACTCGTCTGAAGGTCCTCCGGTACCAGTTGAAAACATTTATGGAAGTATTTATGGAGACTATTTAGTGACAAAAATAAGGGGTTAAATATCTGTAAAACAAATAATAATTATGTTTAACATCTTTCTTATATCTCTCAGATATAGGACAGACACTTCAGAACAAACATCCTTTAGAATTTTTAAGGGGGACTATCTGTTGTTCCATGTAGTGAATCTGTTCCAGGTAGTGAATCCACTCCCCCGGCTTGGACATGGCTTAGACTCTTATGGGTTAAGAGGCAACACACTGGATCCGTCATAGCCCTTCCTAAGTCAAGGGGAGTCACAGGTTTGAAGAGAGAGAGAGAGGAGGGATACAAGGGTCCATTTGTTGTACCCCTATTTCTTGTCCATTTGTTGTGTTCAGAAGTGTGCACCGCATGTCTCAAAGGTGCTTTGGCTAGGACTACTCAGGCCGTAATACAATTTCCAGCCAAGCCACTTGTCTGCCCTTTGAGCAGAATGTGGGAGCTTTGCTGGTCGATTGGGAGGAAAGGAGTATTGGTGAAACAGGTTGAGTAGTGGGTTTGAAAACACAGGGCTAATGCCTCTGCCTGGGTGTACAGGCGTTCTCTCACCTTCTCTCTTTGTGTTTCCCTCCAATTATCTAAGATCCGCAGGTTGCCATTTGATGGTATTGATTTGTGTTGGCTGCACCACACACACACACACACACACATACCATTCGCACAAACACACACACACACCATGCTGGGTGGGTTCTGCCCCCACGGGGTGAGATGTGAGCTGACTGGAGAAAGTGTCTTCGTGCCGCTGGCCACAAAGTGATTATCTGCTGGAATCAAGTTCCCTCCACATCATCTCTATTGTCTTGGATATGAATACATAGCCACAAACCAAATCATATTATGTAATATGCACTGTCACAAGGATTGCTTTTGAGAGTTTGTCTCTGCGTGTTAATGTTGGAAGCTGGCAAGTTTACTAACGAATACTGGACTCCGTACCAGAGTGTAATATATTAATATAGGGAGGTCAAGCGGCACACCTCGCTCCTCCACAGATTAAACAATGCATGTATTATTGTCTTCCACACACACACGCACACACACACTTGAACTGCTGTTCCCCTGTCTCAGTATCTCAGTGTTATTTTTTGATGTCTGCACTTGTAGCCTGAAAGAATAGACTACACCATCCAACACGCTCTATTTCCATCTGATCCTGTGAACTCACTGTTTTTTCTGTCTCCACTCTGTCGGGCAATCTTAGTGGATTGTCTTAAACATGAAGCACTCCTCTTTGGAAGTCAGATGGAGTACATCACAAAGAACCCTCTTGCTTCTGTACACATATTGTTATTGATGTGTAGCAGAAACTAGATAGGCGTATGGAAATAAAGATTAATAGAGGCTTTGTGTCAAGATGTCCTCATAAGAAAAGGGCAGACTATGTATGATGATAAAGCACAAACCATACACTGAGTATACCAAACATTAGGAGCAACTTCTTAATATTGAGTTAAACCCATACCTTTTGCCCTCAGAACAGCCTCAATTTGTCGGGCATGGACTTTACAATGTGTTGAAAGTGTTCCACAGCGATGCTGGCCGATGCTGACTCCATTGCTTCCCATAGTTGTGTCAAGTTGGCTAGATGTCCTTTGGGTGGGGGACCATTATTCATACGGGAAACTGTTGAGCGTGAAAAACCCAGCAGCGTTGCTGTTCTTGACACAAACCGGTGCGCCTGGCACCTACTGCCATACCCCGTTCAAAGGAACTTAAATATTTTGTCTTGCCCATTCACCCTCTGAATGGCACACACATAATCCATGTCTCATTTGTCTCAAGTCTTAAAAATCCTTCTTTAAATGCAAGCCAAGATATACAGCTCAGAATTTTTTTTTTTTTTTTTTTTTTTAACATGACTTAAATATAAGCCTATGGAACATTAACCAATTAAAGACAGTTCAATAGCAACAAGGTTTGTGCAGTAGGCGATATGCCCAATACATTATCACTGCATATTGGCTATGCTTGAATTGCCCTGCCTAAGTTCTTCTCAGACCATTTTGAAATTATACCTCAATTATATAAAAAATGTAGGTATATGATCACACTGGTAATAGATAATTTGTTGTATTACTTGTGAGGCACAGCTGAGTGAGAATAATATATTTTATTTTATTTTTTATTTCACCTTTATTTAACCAGGTAGGTCAGTTGAGAACAAGTTCTCATTTGCAACTGCGACCTGGCCAAGACAAAGCAAAGCAGTGTGACAAATAACAACACAGAGTTACACATTAAACAAACAGTCAAAAACACAATAGAAAAATCTATATACAGAGTGCAAAATGTAGTGCAAAAATGCAGTAAGGTTAAGAGGTAGAACAATAAATAGACTATAGTGGTGACATAAATTACAGAATTATCATTATTAACACAGGAATGAAAAATGTGCAAATTATGATGTGCAAATAGAGATACTGGAGTGCAAGATTAGTGAAAATAAACAAAAAATAAATATGGGGATGAGGTAGTAGTGTGGGCTATTTACAGAAGGGCTATATACAGGTGCAGCGATCGATAAGCAGCTTTGACAGCTGATGCTTAAAGTTATTTGAAAGAGATAGGAACCTCTAGCTTCAATGATTTTTGCAATTCGTTCCAGTCATTGGCAGCAGCAAACTGGAAGGAATGGCGACCAAAGGAGGTGTTGGCTTTGGGGGTGACCAGTGAGATATACCTGCTGGAGCGCATGCTACGGGTGGGTGTTGCTATAGTGACCAGTGAGCTGAGATAGGGCGGGGATTTACCTAATAAAGACTTATAGATGACCTGGAGCCAGTGGGTTTGGCGACGAATATATAATGAAGGCCTTTGTTGCGAAATAGGAAGCCAATTCTGGATTTAATTTTGGATTGGAGATGGTTGATGTGAGTCTGGAAGTTGAGTTTATAGTCTAACCAGATGCCTAGGTATTTGTAGGTGTCCACGTATTCTAATTCGGATCCGTCGAGAGTAGTGATGATAGTCCGGTGGGCGGGTGCTGGCAGCGTTCGATAGAAAAGCATGCACTTAGTTTTACTAGCGTTTAAGAGCAGTTGGAGGCCACGGAAGGAGTGTTGTATGGCATTGAAGCTTGATTGAAGGTTAGTAAACACAGTATCCAAAGAGGGGCCAGATGTATACAGAATGGTGTCATCTGCGTAGAGATGGATCAGAGAGTCACCAGCAGCGAGAGCGACATCGTTGATGTATATAGAGAAAAGGGTTGGCCCAAGAATTGAACCCTGTGGCACCCCCATAGAGACTGCCAGAGGATCGGACAATAGGCCCTCCGATTTGACACACTGAACTCTGTCTGCAAAGTAGTTAGCGAACCAGGCAAGGCAGTCACTTGAGAAACCAAGGCTGTTGAGTCTGCCAATAAGAATGCGGTGATTGACAGAGTCGAAAGCCTTGGCCAGGTCGATGAAAACGGCTGCACAGTACTGTCTTTTATCTTTTATCTCTCTATATATATATATACCACACTGCTCAAAAGTTTGGGGTGACTTGTTTTTTAAATCACATTTTTTGTCCATTAAAATAACATCAAATTGATCAGAAATACAGTGTAGACATTGTTAATGTTTTAAATGACTATTGTAGCTGGAAACAGCTGATTTTTATATCTACATAGGCGTACAGAGGCCCATTATCAGCAACCATTACTCCTGTGTTCCAATGTCACGTTGTGTTAGCTAATCCAAGTTTATAATTTTAAAAGGCTAATTGATCATTAGAAAACCCTTTTACAATTATATTAGCCAGCTGAAAACTGTAGTGTTTCTCAGAATTCTAGTCATTCCAATAAATGTTATACCCCTTGATCTTCATGAATAGGAATTAGAAATATGGATGTATAGATTAGTTAAATTGTTTTACCTGAGCATGACCCCAAAACTAAGGACTTATTAGCCAGCCCTTCTCTGTTGTTCATGATGTTGTTGTCATGGAGAACGGATTGGGCTCATTGATTAGAGTTAAAATAAATGGTGCGCTCATGGAATGGCCGTATCCGTATCGCCATCATCCTTACCTTGAAGCGTTTAATCAAGTTGGATAATCTTTGGATGCCTACACCCGTCACACCACTCGCTCAGGTGGAACTAACTTAAACTTGCCCCCAATGCTGAATTGAATGTCATTGAGAAAACAGAGAAGTATCAAAGATTTTTTTTACGCAAATATCCTTTCTAAATGTAAAAGTAATCCTAAAAAGTAATCATCTAGTTTTTCAAAAGTATCTGTAATCTGATTACAATATTTTTTTGCTGGTAATGTAATGGATTACAGTTACCATTTTTTGTAATACCTTACATGTAATCAATCTGTTACTCCCCAGCCCTGTTCAAAGCTTATTTTTTCTGAGTGAGGAACTAGATAGATAGAGATAGATAGGTACTTTATTGATCCCCCGGGGGGGTGGATCATGCACATCTAGTGCAGATGTGGTGGTCACATTAAATGCTCGGTGAGGCTGGGGCAAGGTTACAAGGCCACAAGGTTACAAGGCCACAAGGCTAGAGGTACAGAGGAAGGTTACAAGTCATAAAACTAGTAGTTTTCAACCCCTGTAAGGTCACATAATACTAGTTGTATGGATGTAAGCGCTATGGGCCTATAGTCTGCAGCAACTGCAATTTTGTGGTGACATTTGTTAGTGTGTTTGTGTGTTTGTGTGCAGGCTTGTCTGCCCCTGCTCTGACTAACCACTGTCAGCCTAGGAGATTGTCAATGCACGCCACTGCAGCTCTTTCACGCAACTCTGGTCACATTTATTCCTCTACCTGTATAACTGGGAACGAGATAGACATAAAACAATGTGCAACTTCCCACCAGTGGAAAGCCCATTCTTTACAATAATTCAATTGAATGTTTATGTTGATGTGTTTTCATTTGTTGAAAAAAAAAGATATCTTTGCTGAGTATCTATAGTGTTTTATCTTTGCTGAGTATCTATAGTGTTTTATCTTTGCTGAGTATCTATAGTGTTTTATCTTTGCTGAGTATCTATAGTGTTTTATCTTTGCTGAGTATCTATAGTGTTTTATCTTTGCTGAGTATCTATAGTGTTTTGTAAGTAGCTAATTGTCTTTATTTATTTCCCACCCACAGTCCAAATAAGGTATGACTTATGACTCTGAGGGTTCTTTCAGAATAGAAAGAGCCCTTGCCAAAATCCATCAGATAGCACATCACGCACAGAGAATGACTGTGGGTGCTGCATTACACTGCAAAACAGTCCCTACGTATAGGGCCAAGTGGTGGCAGCTGAGTGATAAAAAATGGAATCATCATCATTATTGTAATAATCAGTCCAAAGGCACTCAGTGTGTCCCCTAATACTCTTGTGTAAGTCTGACTCATACATCCCCTCTCAAAGTGAGTGTGCCTTTGTTGAGCCCATAAAGGCCTAGTGAAAATTCTGGATGAGGTTAGGCGCACTCTATAAACAAGCATAATGGATATAACCTGTGTGACTGGGAGGCGCTGTGTTTGCTGAGCTAATTAGCATGGTGGAATATGACAGCTCAGGAAGGGCATAGAACAGGATTTAAACAGCAATGCTGGCAGGGTTGTGAACTCTAATGGGCATGCCTGACTCGTTTGTCCTGGGAGTAGGGGATAACTGTGCTGTATTTTCTTTTGTTCAGATACATTGGCCACCATGCAATGATGATAAGAAAAATATTAGGAATACTCCTGTAACTACTGCACTAAATCACATTATCAAAAGTGATTCATACATTTCCCCCGCTAAATTCCCATTTCATTTAATTTGAGTCATATAACAGTGTTGAACTTCAAGTGGTCCTACAGAAGCTGCCTGTTGCTGTGGTGGTGACACCTGTCATCCACATGTATACATTATTTAATGAAAGGCAGCAGATAATGCAGTTATCTGGGTGGCTGAGGGTAGTCAAGGTAGTCAGTGTTGTTGGAGTCAGAGCAGTGGCAGGGTAGTCTGAGTTGTTGGAGTCTGAGCGATAGCAGGGTAGTCTGAGTGTTGTTGGAGTCTGAGCAGTAGCAGGGTAGTCAGTGTGTTGTTGGAGTCTGAGCAGTAGCAGGGTAGTCTGAGTGTTGTTGTAGTCAGAGCAGTAGCAGGGTAGTCAGTGTGTTGTTGGAGTCAGCGGGAGCAGTGTGCTCTCTGTCACATGACGCCAGGCCTCAGGGCTGAGCACAAGGCCATACATCATGACAAACTCAGGAGGAGAAACACAGTTTGTCTGATGATGAAGCTGCATTGGGTATGCAGTACACTACGTCTGTTTTATAGCTTCAGAATTTCCCTTCCACTTCCTGTACTAGATGATTAGGAACATCTGAGGGCCTTTAATGTGATCATAATGTCCATAGAGATGATGTCCATGATGACCCCAGTGTGGCTGCTTGTGGTCTAACCTGCCAGTACATTGACTATATTGGCACTTATCGTTGTTATAGTATTGCAGAGATGCATGTTTCTCTATGGCCATGAAAAGACAATGACCCATAACCATGTTGGTATTAACCATGGATCAAAACCAGTTGATGTTGCGAAGGAGAGCAATAAACTCAGTCCTCCTTTGTTTTTCACATGTAGGCTGCTTTGGCGTCAAGTAGCCTATCAATGTGAGTTTGTGAGATCATTTTAAATACATACCTGTCATGGCAGTTGACCGTAACAGGATGAGATGTTGGTGTAGATTTTTATTCTTGTCCGTATCTCAGTTCCACAGGATTGTCCCAGCTCCCAGGCAGGGGGTGTTGGGGCTTGTAGCCAGAGGCTCTGAAAGCGCTGTTGCCTTTTTCATTTCATTTCGTTTTTTTATCCCTCGGTTTCCATCAATCTGCAGCTGGGAACAAAGAAAGAGACATAATGATTGACTTGTTGTGACACAAAGTCAAAAGGCTGGATTCAGCTGAAACGGTGGCTATGTCCGATGATCTCTGTGTTTCTGGTGATGTTGGATCTCACTGATGGCTGTTTCAATGTCAAAGTGCAGATACTGAAGAAGCACACAGGTAAGCCTATATGCCACAAGAAAGAGAAACGGTTTTCAGAAAAAGTAATTGATGGAGAAAAAAGCTGACTTCTTTAGTATCACAGGTAAGGAGAAAATGTACAGACACTGACCGTACAGATCAACTCTCACCAATTCATCTGTACAGTGTATCAGCCATTAAAACACTGACCGTACAGATCAACTCTCACCAATTCATCTGTACAGTGTATCAGCCATTAAAACACTGACCGTACAGACCAACTCTCACCAATTCATCTGTACAGTGTATCAGTAAAAAAATATATATCAAGTTGTATTCTCACATACACCGGAGAGGTTCATTGAATTGGAGTGTTTTACAGGAGCAGCCATAGTAGTTCAGCACCCCTGGAACATATTAGGGTTAAGTGCCTTGCTCAACAGCACATCAACAGATTTTTCACTTTGTCAGCTCAGGTATTCAAACATGCAACCTTCTGTTTACTGGCCCAGTGCTCTAACCACTAGGCTACCAGCCTCCCTAAAATAAATAGGGAGGGATAAGATGTGTTAGTGTTTGGATAGAAATAAAAGTGTGATCGCGTGCATGTCTGTTTAGTAGGGAGGGAAAGGTAGATAGAGAAGGTAAAACGGAGAGGCAGATGGAGGAGGGGAGAAGAGGGGAGTGTCATACGATACAGGATACAGACATGCCATTGTATGTGTGCCAACCTGCCATGGGGTAGAGAGGGATAATATGTTGGGATTGACTATAGGCCTGCTATAGGGATATTATGTTGGGATTGACTATAGGCCTGCTATAGGGATATTATGTTGGGATTGACTATAGGCCTGCTATAGGGATATGATGTTGGGATTGACTATAGGCCTGCTATAGGGATATTATGTTGGGATTGACTATAGGCCTGCTATAGGGATATTATGTTGGGATTGACTATAGGCCTGCTATAGGGATATGATGTTGGGATTGACTATAGGCCTGCTATAGGGATATGATGTTGGGATTGACTATAGGCCTGCTATAGGGATATTATGTTGGGATTGACTATAGGCCTGCTATAGGGATATTATATTGGGATTGACTATAGGCCTGCTATAGGGATATTATATTGGGATTGACTATAGGCCTGCTATAGGGATATTATGTTGGGATTGACTATAGGCCTGCTATAGGGATATAATGTTGGGATTGACTATAGGCCTGCTATAGGGATATTATATTGGGATTGACTATAGGCCTGCTATAGGGATATTATGTTGGGATTGACTATAGGCCTGCTATAGGGATATAATGTTGGGATTGACTATAGGCCTGCTATAGGGATATTATGTTGGGATTGACTATAGGCCTGCTATAGGGATATTATGTTGGGATTGACTATAGGCCTGCTATAGGGATATTATGTTGGGATTGACTATAGGCCTGCTATAGGGATATTATGTTGGGATTGACTATAGGCCTGCTATAGGGATATAGGCATCATGACGTGGGAATGTTTTTCAGTGGCAGGGACTGGAAGACTAGTCAGGACTGAGGGAAAGATGAACGGAGCAAAGTACAGAGAGATCCTTGATGAAAACCTGCTCTAGAGGAGTGTCTTCGGAACAAGTCTTTGTATGTCCCTGACTGGCCAAGCCTGAACCTGGACTTGAACATGCTCGAACATCTACGGAGAGAGCCCCATCCAACCTGACAGAGCATGAGAGGATCTGCAGAGAAGAATGGGAGAAACCCCCCAAATACAGGTGTGCCAAGCTTTTAACGTCATACACAAGAAGACTCAAGTCTGTAATCGCTGCCAAAGGTGCCTCAACAAAGTACTGAGTAAAGAGATTAAATACTTTAAAAAATATGTTTTATACATTTGCAAACATTTCTTAAAACCTGTTGCTTTGTCATTATGGGATATTGCAGGGGCAGACCTGGATGTTCTGCAGCCCTAGGCAACACAAAAATATGCTCCGGCGCCCCTGATCGGCTACTACACCACCGGGAGAAGCGGGTGGGGGTGGGAACTGCAGCAACGCTATGAGCTGGCAACCGATCAGTGTAGTAGCCGATCAGGGGTGCTGGAGGGCAGCAGCCAATTGTCAAAATGCCGCCCCAAATTAAAGTGCCTCCCTAGGCGATCGCCGAATCTTGCCTGACGGTTGGGCCAACCCTGGGCTGTAACGTAACAAAATGTGGAAAAAGTCAAGGAGTCTGAATACTTTCCGAATGCAGTGAGCAGGTTTGAATAAATACTATCATGGTCATCTTTGCTCTAAGGGGTGATTAGTCACTTTGTGTGTTGAACCTCTCGGAAGGCAAAGAGTGGCTACTTGATCCTCATCAAGGCAAAGGGTGTCTACTTTGAAGAATCTCAAATCTAAAATATATTTGGATTTGTTTAACACTTTTTTGGTCAGTACATGATTCCACATTGCTCAAGACAATCAGACTTTGAAAACATGTTGTTGAGTGTTTTGAAACATTTGTTGTCACTAATGTCTAGTTGATTACATGTCACATTTGTGAAAGCAGTTTGTGAAAGCTTGGACAGGGACACATGTCTATTCAGGGCACGATTTGGCAACACATTCCAGTCTCAGCCATCCTGTACCACACTAACATTGTTTTCTCTGCATTTAAGTAATTAGTGAGACTTGCGTTAGCTGAAATCCCATTCTAAATCTTTGTCATACTTCCGAGTTATATCATAGTTATTATTATATATTATTTTTTTATTTTTTATTTAACTAGGCAAGTCAGTTAAGAACAAATTCTTATTTACAATGACCTACAGGGTCAGCCCCTGGAGCAAATTAGGGTTAAGTGCCTTGCTCAAGGACACATCAACAGGTTTTTTACCTTGTCGGCTCGGGTGTTCAAACCAGCGACCTTGTTGGTTACTGGCCCAACGCTCTAACCGCTAGGCTACCTGCCGCACCCTACTTCTCCTACACCATTTCAGATAATAATTCAAACTGTTAAACATACAGACCGGTCTGGAATAGTGTTCTTACATACAACTTGTTTTGCATCTTTCATACTTTTTAAACTATTCAACTATTAAAGCTCCCCATTGTTAGAAAGTCACATGAGTTCCAATATTCCAATGCAACTTTTGACACAAATCAACTACTTTGACCGCTTTCCCAACAAGTTAGACCAAAAGTTAGATTGTATGAAATATTCCTCTATTTCTCTGCGATTCACATCTCAAATCAGAAAAAGTAACTTCTACAAAAGTTATTCAACTACAACAAAAATGCCTTTAAACAGGTTCTTCTTCATTCCATTTTCTTCACTCCATTTTTCACTATTCATTCCAGAATTTAAGATAAGTGTTTTATACCTGTATTATTTCTCCAGCAGGTGACCATACGTGCACCCTGGGATGCATTGGTAATATGTTTATTCCACACTAACACTGTCTTCCTGCCACAGGGAATTCAAGTTAGTTGGTTTTAGTCTTTCGGGAGAGAAGGAGGGGAACCTGCAACTGTGTTTACCTATCGCCTCACATGGCCGTGTGACGCAGTCCCCTCTGACGTTTGCCTTTAAGAATAAATCAAGACAATGAATTTGACAAAAGAGGTTGCAGGTGAATGATAATAAAGTACCAATGATCACATTCTTTGTGGTTTGTGAAAATAAATAAATAAAGCCCTGACCATGAGTTATCTGTGATGAAATGGAAAAAAAGTAGCAATAGACTGTTAAAGGGATACATCAGGATTTTGTCAATGAAACCCTTTATCTATTTCCTCAGAGTCAGATTAACTTGTGGATGCCATTTGTATGTCTCTGTGTGTAGTTTGATGGAAGTTGCTAACTAGCGTAATTGTACTAGTGTTAGTACAATGGCTAGAAGTCTATGGTAACAGTTAGCATGCTAGTTGTTACCATAGACCTAGGCAAAACTACTTCTAACATCCTTCATACTGGATGCAGAGACATGGATACCATTTTTAGGAGTTCATCTGACTCTGGGGATGTAGATAAAGGGCTTCTTTACCAAAATCCTGAAGTATCCCTTTAAAATGAAGGGGAAGTATGCATGGACTCTTTAGCTAATGATCCTTTCTAAATGATTATGCAAAATATTATGCAAAAATGTCAATTGAGCATGGTTTTGAAAAAAATTACAATTAGGTCTACCAACTTTGCCTGGGAGAAAAAGCTTATGCAAGCACAGAAAAATAGCCTACTGTAGCCTGCAAACTAACAATCCAAAATAAAAAAAACTGCGATACAATGCTGATTTGGACTCTCGCCAAGTCTTTGTTTCCATGTAAGTGTGCATTGTTCCCTCTCTGTGGGAGTGGGTTCAAAACACTATTCATGCATTGTTTTATCAACATAGCAATGCTACATGCACAACTAACTCGACAACAGTTTTCTAAAAGAAAAACAAAAAAATGATGGACATGCCTACTATCACACTGATGATGAAAACGGACAGGGAGCAGCTGAGTAGTGGAAGGGTGGGATGTAGCCCAAAGTTTCCACTCTGCACTTTCCACTTTGCGTCTGTTCATACTCCACACTTTAGCTAAATATTTTTCTGGCACAATGTTGTGTTTACCTACTCTACTCTATGCCTCTCCCATGCAGAAATGAAGGGTTTTAAAAAAAGATGTATTCACACTGTGAGCAGCCAGAGATCAAGTGTCTTTTTGCCAGCATGTTTTTTCTCTGACGAAGTAGCTAGTGAGGCAGCTCTTAAACTGATGCTAACAGAGAAATGCCTAAAAGCTATCTCTGAATTTCATGCTCTGCACTGGACAAAATGTCCATGACATTTCAGCGAGAGCTAGAGCCTAGACTTCAATAATATCTTCCACATATTCTCCTTCACAGCTGTAATGCTTTTTTTTTTTCTTTTTTTACTAATGAGAAGACTACAGGGGGTTTGGGAGGATGGGTTAACATTATTGGCCACCATCTCTTTGATACAGTATATCCACAGTCAAACATTGCCGATATATTGGCAATGTTTGACTGTGGATATACTGTATCAAAGAGATGGTGGCCAATAATGTTAATAAGACTACAGGGGGGTTGGGAGGATGGGTGGCCAAAGAGATGGTGACCAATAAGACTACAGGGGGTTTGGGAGGATGGGTTAACAGTATTGGCCACTATCTCTTTGATACAGTATATCCACAGTCAAACATTGCCAATATATCGGCAATGACAGGGCTTTTTAAGAGTAAGTGCCAATGTGCAGTTAATTAATTATTATGAGTTATTAAATGTAATATTGTGTAATATCTTTGAAAGTACCCTGTGACGTGAGTGTCCAGTTTTGAGTGGCCAGGCGGTGCTGAGAATAGTGTCTCTCTCCAACGAGGAGGAAGGACCAGGTCAAGGGCAGGTGGACACAACAGAGATGATTTCAGCTGGCAGGCCAGACAATCTGAGAGGGACAATGATAACTGTTACACGCCCTGTCATTTACTCACAACCTCTCAGCCAGGGTTCACAGACCTCCTATGGAGGTGGTCAAGAGCGTTGTCGTGACATCTACAATAGCGTCCTGTCATTCAATAGAGTAAACACTGTAGTGCTGTGGCTGACATGGTTCAATAGAGTAAACACTGTAGTGCTGTGGCTGACATGGTTCAATAGAGTAAACACTGTAGTGCTGTGGCTGACATAGTTCGATAGAGTAAACACCGTAGTGCTGTGGCTGACATGGCTCAATAGAGTAAACACTGTAGTGCTGTGGCTGACATGGCTCAATAGAGTAAACACTGTAGTGCTGTGGCTGATATGGTTCAATAGAGTAAACACTGTAGTGCTGTGGCTGACATGGTTCAATAGAGTAAACACTGTAGTGCTGTGGCTGACATGGTTCAATAGAGTAAACACTGTAGTGCTGTGGCTGACATGGTTCAATAGAGTAAACACTGTAGTGCTGTGGCTGACATGGTTCAATAGAGTAAACACTGTAGTGCTGTGGCTGACATGGTTCAATAGAGTAAACAATGTAGTGCTGTGGCTGACATGGTTCAATAGAGTAAACACTGTAGTGCTGTGGCTGACATGGTTCAATAGAGTAAACACTGTAGTGCTGTGGCTGACATGGCTCAATAGAGTAAACACTGTAGTGCTGTGGCTGACATGGTTCAATAGAGTAAACACTGTAGTGCTGTGCTGTGGTTGACATGGTAACAGATGATTCCTCAGGCCCTCTGCTGAAGATGTCTTTAGGACAATCAATTAACGGTTTGCTAGATCTTAACAATATTCCCTTTTATTAAAGAGAGGAAGGAAATATTTCAAGCACACTTTGATAACATATTGGCACAGAAATCAAGAGGTGCTAACTTCACAGCTTAATGCTCTCTAATTCCAAATCATATAATTGGTGCATGCTCTTATTGCTAATTATCAGGTAAAAACTGTAAAATTACATCATTTAAATTTGTCAAATTTGATTGAAATGGCGGAAACTCGTAATTTCCCTGTTAACATACAATTGCTATAGTCAGGTTTGAGAATTAAACGACTTTCCTGGCCATTCACTGTATATAATGGTTATGTCACGTCACATTTGGCACCTCTAGGCTAATCCCTCTAAGAAATGTTATCTTGCTCATAACCTATGGCCCTGGGGAATATCTAGTTATGAATGTCCTAATTTGCCAGTCATTGACTCCTTATCGTTAGTAGTTAACTAGACTGTCAAACGACCTTTCTTGGGGCTGGATTAAAGTAATTGTCACTTGTGTGATGTCTCTCAGTGGGTTGCCAGATCTTTTCAAATGGGACCTCGGTCTCTGTCATGTTCTGAACTCCACTCTTCCCATTTGACCCACGCATGAGCCAGTTCTGTTTGTATAAACACAAGGTTATGATAGACTAGACTGAATCTGGAGAGATACTATATATACTGTATATTCACAAGCCAACTCTTGAATTCTTGAACACACCTCCTCTCAATACCTCATTACATAGCACCCTGTCTCGCATGAGCTTACAGCTTCAAAGACAACACACATTGTTTTATTTATTGTTTATTTAACTAGGTCAGTTAAGAACAACTTCTTATTTACAATGACAGCCTACCTACAGGATCAGCCCCTGGAGCAAATTAGGGTTAAGTGCCTTGCTCAAGGACACATCGACAGGTTTTTCACCTTGCTCACTCGGGTATTCGAAACAGCGACCTTTCAGTTACTGGCCCAACGCTCTAAACGCTAGGCTACCTACCATCCTAATGAGACAATTATATGTCATAAAATTACACTGTAAGTGCAAGAAGGAAAAAGACACCTTGTTTTGGACAAAAAACGAAGCTGGATGGCATGTTCAGATGTCCTATAAGAATGGACCATGGCTATTTGTATTAGGTGTTGTTGGAAACAAGCCCTCACTTACCTTAGCACAGCTCAATCTCCTTAAAAACATACTCTTTGTGGCCTTAAAATGCATCCTCCTGAACTGAATAAAGGACCAGCCATCAACAATAAATAAGTGGTACTGTGAGATGTCTAAAGTACATCAATTGGAGGAATTGAGTTCTATATTTAGGAACAAGGAAGGGGACTTCTATACAATATGGAATCCCTTTTGCTATCCTTTTCCACTAATCTCGATGACACCCTATGAAGTGTTAATATAAACACACTATGGGTCTTCCGTTGGTACAGTTAGACTTTGGTCACTCTGACTCTGCTTTCTTGTTGTATGGTATTATGTTTGTTGTATTGGTATTATTGGGGTGGCAGGTAGTGTAGTGGTTAGAGTGTTGGGCCCGTAACTGAAAGGTTTGCAGGATCGAATCCCTGAGTATAAATCTGTTGTTCTGCCCCTGAACAAGGCAGTTAACCCACTGTTCCTAGGCTGTCATTGTAAATAAGAATTTGTTCTTAACTGTCTTGCCTAGTAAAATGAATGTTATGTTTGTTGTATGGTATTATGTGTATTGTTGTATGGCATTATGTTTGTTGTTGTATGGTATTATGTTTGTTGTATGGTATTATGTGTATTGTTGTTTGTAGTATGGTATTATGTTTGTTGTTGTTTGTTGTATGGTATTATGTGTATTGTTGTATGGCATTATGTTTGTTGTTGTATGGCATTATGTTTGTTGTATGGTATTATGTGTATTGTTGTATGGTATTATGTTTGTTGTATGGTATTATGTGTATTGTTGTATGGTATTATGTTTGTTGTTGTATTGATGTAAATACAACAACAAACATAATATACTCCGTTAGAGATTTTTTGTTAATGTATCATTCTTGATTTGTGTGTATTTGTTTTTGTTTACGGTTTTGTTCTGTTTTGGTGTTTGTTGGTTATGTTATGTTTTATGTAACCATGTTTCGTTTTGAAATTCACATATATGTACAATTTGTTTATGATGTTGACCTGAAACAAGAAAAAAAAAAAAAACAACAATGTCCAAACAACTATTTTTAGGCATTTTAAGGCATACTCTGTTATGTGCCACCTGACAGAGTAGACTACATGGTATTCCTCCACTACCTACTCCACTTTAGAGCATCTCTGTTAGTCATAGCATCCTGAACACTTTGTTCCGAGACAAGATATAAGGTGACATGTTTTGCTGTGATTACTACTGAGCCGAGCCTTATTGCTAATTAAAATACAACTTATAATGTCACTGGTGCAGTGAGGGAGCGCCCTGGGTACAAATGCACTTTTCCTCATTGGAAGTATGCCTGAATGCACACGTCACATTTTATCTGCCAATAGGTGTAGAGTTCCCTCAAAATGGAGTTGACTCCAGACTCCTGAAAGGTGCACATTGGATACGTGCAAACTCTGTTTCAGTTCAGTACAGTACCTTAGCTTGAATTTGTATGAATTCCTTCTACTTTATTGAGACTTCTATATGGTCAATGCATGCATTCACAACAGTACCAAGTGACTGTATATAATCGGGACTTGTCAGTCATACCTTATGTGGGCAACATATTAAACCTGTGATTGTACTAAGATGAGGTTGCTGTGTTTTTGATGTGTATTCTCCTGTGTGTTACTAATGGTAGTGCTTCCGCCTTTGGGCCTGCTGCTACCGCTTCTGCTGAGGAATGATGATGATCAATGGGATGATAGTGATTATGGTTATGATGATCATCATACATCCTGTTATCCATCCACGTACAGAACACTGCCCTTCTCCTTCCTCCTTACTGTTCTGTGCTGCAGCCTAAATCCAATAACCCCGTTAGTTATCAAGCCCTGTCACCTGTCATATACTGAAATTCAAGCAAGGCGGAGGATGCTATTAAGGTGGGCCCAGCGCTGAATTATTAAAATGTTGCCAGATGAAGGGTTGGAATGGAGGAATAAAGGCAGTGACGGGGGGCTACTGGCTGCTGGCAGTGAGTTGAGAATCAGGAGTGGGCTGCTGCTCTTCGGTCGTGAGCTCTATGGGCCAAAAGCATCCTTGGATATGGAGCAGAGTGAGAGACTAGTGTGAATCAAAGTGGTGATTAAACAGGATGGTAACATTATGAAGGCCTTGGAATTTGCTGAACTGCTGTGAACCGCATTAATGTTGCCGAGGTGTTTGTGGAGATTTTACTCGTTGAGCTTTCCACTGTGTTGTACGGCAACATGTTTTCACCGCTCTGGGCACTTACAGTGCACACAATACATATGTACCACCATCATTGCTGTGTTGCTAGCTAATATTAGGTTGGAGGCCAGGAACTAAAAGCATTACCGTAGCAGACAAGAGGAGCTGTCAATTGCTACTTTTATCAACAACTGTGGCTGAACATTTACTGTTAGATTTACTGTTAGACAAGGCAGTGAAAACAAAGAGAAACAAAGCAGTGAGAGAGAGTAGAGAGAGGAGGTTGAAAGAGAGGTACGCCTGTCACCACTGTAACCCTAGCAGCCACCAGGCCTGCTGGAGCGAAATTGAGGCCAGTGACGAGTGGCACTCTCAGAGACACAAGCTCCGGCTCTCGCCTCGCAACACCTGCCTCTTCATTTCCTACATTATTCTATTTTCCTCTGAGTCCCAGGAGGACTAGCGAAGTGACGCTACTCCATACCCTCCAAAAGCAACACCATTAATAATGAAAACAAGTTACGTCGACTCCACCAGCAATTTGAATTTTCAGAGCCATTCAGTGGTGAACCAAGATTTACTAGAGCCATGTGCATTATGTGCTTATCAAGCCACACTGCCTTTTCCTGTTTGCTGTGGCTTGCCTCATATCACTGTCTTAGATTACTGTCCTGCCTGAGTATGAAACCAAGTTTGATTGGTTCACATGTCAAAACAGACATGACATCGTCAACAGCTGTAATGTCAGCAATGATGTCTTGCATCAAGTAACAATAACCAGAGAGCTGGAAGTTAGTATACTTTCATTTAACTGGGCAAGTCAGTTAAGAATAAATTCTTATTTACATTGACGGCCTAGGGGGTAGAATGACATCTGTGTATCTTGTCAGCTCGGGGATTTGATCCAGCAAACTTTCAGTTACAGGCCCAACGCTCTAACCACTACACTACCTGCAACGAGGATGTTGAGCAGAGCAGATAACAAATCTGAGCATGCAGCGTTGAATGTGTAGCATATTGATTTTGATCGTTGACTGAATCCTGTACATGAGATCCCCAACATGATTATTACATTGTCTAATTGCTTGCATACCAACACATTTTTTATTCAGGGCCTCACAACCCAATAGTCCCACGGACAGGAGATCTATGCGCCTCAACCCTTGGCCTACAATGGTTGTGCTCCCGCAGAAATCGTCTGTAGCGTTCGAAATTTGAGAAAATATGGCCTCTGGTGATGGTTCCCACAGAGCAAACAGGGTCTTAAGTAATAAGGAGTGGTCACCAGAGATTCACAGGAAAGTGGTAAAATGAAAGCCTTAAATCCAAACCATTATGCATGGCTGTCATAACATGGCTGCTATTATTGCAGAGTGCTCAATGACAGTGAACTGAAAAGGGAGGGAGAGATTATTAGAAAAGGTTACTACTCTGCCTCGGTGGAGAGTGGCTGCTTGTGGCTGTTTGCAATTGTAATAGGTTACATTTGCATTGTCAGTCAGAGAAAATGACTGGGCTGTGTGTGTGAGAGAGAGAGAGAGAGAGAGAGAGAGAGAGAGAGAGAGAGAGAGAGAGAGAGAGAGAGAGAGAGAGAGAGAGAGAGAGAGAGAGAGAGAGAGAGAGAGAGAGAGAGAGAGAGAGAGTGAGAGAGAGAGAGAGAGAGACCCCTTTAATGTCAAACAATTAAAATCATAGACGAGGAAGGCAGGACAGTGGCGGTGAATGACCAACAACTGACAGACAGGCATGTTGACAGTTATGAAGACTGATGGGTGATGCAACGCCTTCACTGTTGAGATGTGATGAAACGTTGACAGCTGGACAGATCCTTGGTCTGGCATAATAATGTTTTCTCACATCTACAGTACCAACGTAAAACAAAGGGACTGCAAACAAGTGGAATGTCTCCCCCCACCTCAATTGTCCAGTTTTAACAGTATATGTGTATTCCCTATATGTCATGTCACTACAGTATGTGTAGCAGAGGTAGTTTGCTGGGCTACTGTTAAGTGATAAGTACCCTTGTCTGAGACCTGAGGACTCATAGCAAATGCATATTTTATACCAATTTATAAAGCAATCCCAGGGGAAATACACTACTTTCAGTGTTACCTGTAGCTTAGATTAAACGTACATATTTTATCATTGCCATACATGTTAGACAATTATCTAGACATACTGTGTGCTATGCACTGTATTGACTGACTGTGATTCTATTCTAGTGTTGAGAAAACACCCTTGACACAGCAATTAGTGATAGTAGCACGCATTGGCCTCTTTCACTGCCTGATGTTGATGTGCTAATTTCAAGTTACATTCAACCAGACAAAATCGCTGGTGCTTCTCATAATTTTGTCCCTGAGTCGCCCGTTCACTGAATGTTTCCAAACAGTCACATTTTGAGAACCATTAATAATGCCATCTATGCTGTTCTGGAGACGTCGCAATTGCGAATCCTAATGTGAATTGAGCTGTGGGCGCACTGAGGCCAAAAATAACTATGGACTGCCTATTTAATGGTATCTGGTCAGGTACTACAGATATTGAAAAATAACTATGGACTTCCTATTTAATTGTATCTGGTCAGGTGCTACAGATATTGCTCGATGTGAGTGTGTCAGTTTTGTTGAAACTCACGCTGAATTATGTTGTGTACAATAGGTGGCTACAATAGGTAGCCTATGCTGTGCATAACAAAATGGACACGTTGTGAAACGTAAGTTGATGAGAAGAGCACGGTGTTCTGCCCGCCTGCCCCAGTAGCCCGTGGCTCTGATGGTGTCATAGAGGGGGAGTGGAGGGGAGGGGGGGGGGGGGGGGGGTCGGTAGGTGGCAGTCGTGTCCCATCTGGTGCAGTGAGCCGCTGAGAAATAGGTCTCCCCACCTCTCTCTCTCTCTCGCTCTCTCTCTAACACACACACACACACATTCCTAAGTCGTACACGCATGGGGGCACACACACGCGCACCCATATTACCACCAGACGCATCGCTCCTCATGACATCAAGTGATAATGCAATTGACCAATCAGTGGGTAGATGATGGCAGGAAATTGGATAATTGTATTTCACCCATCAAAGGTGAGAAAGGGTGCGAGGGGAAAATATAGCGGGACCCACATCAAGGCAGACCCAACACATGAATGCGCGTCAAAGGAGACTTGTTCAGGCAGTCTAGAGGGAGTATTTCTTCTGCACTGACTGGCCGAATACAAATGGTCTTGTTTTGAGTGAGAGAGGAAGCCAGTGCGGTGTGGGTGTGAGGCTGTCGGCACGCTGCAACAGAAGAGAAACTACTTCCCCGCACTACCCACTACATGTATCTATTGTCTAGACCTTCGAACTTACGCATGCATGGTATCATATGATTTATGTGAGAGTACACAAATGCATTGCGTGTATGAATTGTAGATTGGTGGATGTAAACTTATTCTTAGCCTGGTAAATTGTGGTCAGGGCTATTGTCCATCATCCCAACGGAACATTTGAGTTGGCGAAGAGCGCGCACAGAGGATTATAATTAGGTGGATATTCGTTCACTCTTGTTGTGAGATATCAGTGGATTGGCCGTACTGGATAGTCCTGTCTGACATACGTATAGAGCAAGAGCGCAGAGAGAGGAGGCGATGATTGCTTTGGGGGAAAACTAACAGGTGCAGCTTGGTGAACAAACGGCTCTCGAGACGCGATGAGAGGTCCGGACACGAATCCTTTGGAACTGTAATAGGCCTAATATTATAGCGTTATATTAGCGTATCCTATGAAACATACTCATAAAATTTGCCTTAGATTTGAGAATCAGAAACCAAGGAAGTGGGTTTTCGTTTTAATTCATTTATAGGCTATACAACCTGCTGGATTTCCCCCCCCTGACTCGCCGCAGGTCCCTACATCAAACATACCGACGTCTATAAACATCGATGGAATAATCTTTCAGAAGACAAAGATAAACCTGACGACTGTATCATTCTTCGTCCAATCCACCCGACGAATTCATACGCTACATCAACTCCGGGACCCCATCCAACGACATTCAATACGGAGGAAAAGATTAATAAGAATCTTGAAATCCGCACTGGGTTGTGAGTTGAAATCTAATCAGATTCCAGTGGGGTCGCAGAGTAGCAAGGGGAAGCGTGAGAAAAGTTCCAGCTAAAGGCGTGACAGAGGGAAGACAACTATTAACCAACTATTAACCTATTTTTGCTCAATATGTCGATGATGTTAAGCCATAGATTATGATGAGTTTTCAGGATGTTATCAATCTTGGGGTCCACGGTTGCGTGAGAAGGTGTCTTTAGTGGTATGTCTCTGAAGATGTTGGTTTTGTTTTTATTGAACAAATATATATAAGGGCTGGATCTGGGAAGAGCTCGGATTTCTCCTGATTCACAAAATCGCACCGGACAGCGACATATATATCTATCATTTTGCCTTGTTAACCTCAGCGGGGTTTCGCTCTGCATCGAAGCATTAGTTTCAACGGTGCCTCCGTATTATTTGCACCTTGAAAAAAATGAATCTGGTGATGGATCATTTGACTCTATTATCAACGTGCAAGTCCTAAATCTCAACCGATTGATATGAATTTATGGATTAAATTCTACATCGTTTACAATCTAGGGACCGGATAAGGTGTGTGAAAGTATCACCAAAGGAGTCTGCCAAATTGCTTGAGAATTGCGGATGTATTCTGGATGCCGTTTTCGAGGGGAAGGAGCTGAAGAGGGAACTGTCGTTGTTTGAATCAGCTATCCTGTTAACATCAGCATCTTTGGTGACAAGTAAGTTATGTGTTAATATTGTTTAGTTGAATTGATTTATAAATGGCACCAACACCTTGCCCACAGAGAGTTACGGTTCTATCTAAAGCATATTGATAATCTGGTAGTGGTAGGCTATTTAAAATCAGCGTTCCTTGGCTGCTCTATTTCAATTTGCCGTGTTATATCACTCCTATAGACAACCAACTCAACGATGCCATAGCCCATACAGAAAGCTTCATCTGACTTCATCTGACAAAAAATTATATTTTGTGTGATGTGATGAATTGTGTGTGTGTTCGCGTGCGTGTGTGTGTGTATGTGGTGGAGCGCTCGGGGAAATGCTGGTCGATTCAGCCTTTACTCGACTAACCTATACACATTTTATTTTATTTTATTTTATTTTATCACGAGCCTGATACTGATACCACAACTAGCCTAAACTGTGGAGAGGATGGTTGACTCCGTCTTGTTAAGTAGTGGTGATCCAGTCTGTTGCATCCCGTTTGCTGCATTCGGACCGTTGGATTTCAGCCCCTACCAAAGCCCTAATAACATTCAAAATGTCTAATATTTTATGTGGATTATAATATGTACAGAAGACCCACCAATAGCTATTTGTGGAGCACATTGCTGTGCAATTGACTTCAAACTGTTGTGTTTATAAGGCTCATCGCTTGCGCCCGGGTGAAAAGCCTAACATATGAGCACAGCCATGACTTTGACAATAATGTTTACAAGAACACTATATGGCTGCAGCTAATGCACTTTAATTTCCACCTAACCATGGAGGGTAGTGTCTGTTTTAATGCGGAGGCGCTGCGCTTCAATGTGTGCTTGAGTAGTTGGCTCGCCGTTGGCGTTAGCTCAGTACTGGCATTGAGGGAGCTGTCCCTCATAAACATGGTGCTGAAATGACAAGCTTCGCTTGCGCCTTGATGCCGCTATGCAGTCTGCGGGCTAGAAACGAACGTAGCCCAATGTGTTGTATATAGCACACATACATGAACCAATGGTGTTTTGGTTATATTCCAGTTATGATAATTGACCACTATGCACTGATGTACAGTGTGCCATGGTATAAGATATGTTGTATCGGTTGAAACGGATTGGTTCTCCATTCATTCATTCATCCATCTCTCCCATTCATTCATTCTTGGCTCTAAGAGCACATGGAAATACATACACACACACGCACACACACACACTCTGAACCCTGCACCCCCCTTCTCACACAGTGGTCTCTTTGATCTCGCAGAGCGGCAGCAAGACAGAAGACCATAGAGAACATATACACACAGGCCTTGCATCTAGCCAGTAATGAACACTAGATTCAATTTGACTCCTGCAAAATTAGGATATATCATATCTGCATCCTTAAAGTAATCGTTATACAGTATACAACTTACTTGCATATGACTTCAGCTAATTGTGTTTTTAACAACCCATTAACTGAAAACAATGTATATGTACTGCAAACTGCATTCAGAAAGTATCCACACCCCTTTACTTTTTTCACATTTTGTAGTTTTACAGCCTGAATTTAAATTGATTAAATTGAGATTTTGTGCCACTGGCCCAAACACAAAACCCCATAATGTTGAAGTGGAATTATGTTTTTGGAAATGTTTACAAATTAATTAAACATTAAAGGCTGAAATGTCTTGAGTCAATAATTTTATTTTATTTTACTAGGCAAGTCAGTAAGAACAAATTCTTCTTTACCATGTCAGCCTAGTAACAGTGGGTTAAGGGCCTTGTTCAGGGGCAGAACTACAGATTTTAAAGTTGTCAGCTCGGGGATTTGATTCACCAACCTTTCAGTTACTGGTCCAATGCTCTAACCACTCAGCTACCTGCTCAACCCCTTTGTTATGGCAAGCCTTAAAGAGTAACAAATTGCTTAACAAGTCACATAAGTTGTGTGTGTGCAATAATAGTGTTTAACATGATTTTTGAATGACTACCTCATCTCTGTACCCCACACATACAATTATCTGTAAGGTCCCTCAGCCGAGCAGTGAATTTGAAACACAGATTCAACCACAAAGACCGGGGAGGTTTTCCAATGCCTCGCAAAGAAGGGCACCTATTGGTAAATAGATTTATTTTTTTGTTAAGCAGACATTGAATATCTGTTTGAGCATTGTGAAGTTACTAATTACACTTTGGATGGTGTATCAATACACCCAGTCTCTACATAGATATAAGCGTCCTTCCTAACTCAGTTGCCGGAGAGGAAGGAAACCGCTCCGGAACTTCACCATGAGACCAATGGTGATTTTAAAACAGTTACAGAGTTGAATGATTGTGGTAAGAGTAAACTGAGGATGGATCAACAACATTGTAGTTACTGCACAGAACTAATCTGACTAATCTGACAGAGTGAAAAGAAGGAAGCCCGGACAGAATACAAATATTCCAAAACATTAATCCTGTTTGCAATAAGGCACTAAAGTAAAACTGCAAAAAATGTGTCAAAGAAATTAACTTTATGTCCTGAATACAAAGTGTTATGTTTGGGGCAAATCCAACACATCACATCACTGAGTACCACTCTTCATTCTTTCAAGCATGGTAGTGGCTGCATCATGTTATGAGTATGCTTGTCAGTGGCAAGGACTTGGAAGATTTTTTGGGGAAAAAAGCAGAGGCAAATCCTAGTTCAGTCTGCTTTCCAACAGACACTGGGATACAAATTCACTTTTCAGCAGGACAATAAGCTAAAACAAAAGGCCAAATATAAACGGGAGTTGCTTACCAAGAGAACACTGAATGTGTTAGTTACAGTTTTGACTTAAGTTGGCTTGAAAATCTATGACAAGACTTTTAAATGGCTGTCTAGCAATAATCAACAACCAACTTGACAGAGCCTGGTAAAAAAATAAAATAAAAGCTAATATTGTTTAATCCAAGTATACAAAGCTCTTAGAGAATTAACCAGAAAGACTCACAGCTCTAATCCAAAGGTGATTCTAACATGTATTGATTGATTCAGTTTTGTGAATAATTATGTCAATTATTTTATTCAGTATTTTATTTTCAATACATTTGTCAAACTTTCTAGAAAACATGTTTTCACTTTGTCATTATGGGGTATTGTGTGAATATGGGTGAGAAAGAAAGACTAGTATCACGTTTTAAGGTAAAAGTGTATTATTCAAACAGGAGCAGGAAAAAGGGCAGGTCAAGGGCAGGCAGAGGTCAGTAATCCAGAGTAGTGGGGCAAAGGTACAGGATGGCAGGCAGGCTCAGGGTCGGAGAGGCAGAATGGTAAAAACCAGGAAAACTAGAAAACAGGAACTTTAGGCAAGACAGGAGCAAGGGGAAAACCGTAGGTAGGCTTGACGAACAAAGCGAACTGGCAACAGCCAAACACAGAACACAAGGATAAATACATTGGGTATAATGGGGAATACGGGCGACACCTGGAGGGGGGTGGATACAATCACAAAGACAGTTGCAACAGATCAGGGTGTGACAACTAGTTAATCAATTTTGAATTCAGGCTGTAACAAAACAAAATGTGGAATGAGTCAAGGGGTAAGAATACTTTCTGAAGGCACTGTATTCACTGGAAAAGACTATACTCCATGCAGGCTACTATCAAATAGTATTGTTCCATCATATTTACCACATCTTCTCATATAATACAGATACATTGAATCATGGATATATTTAGGTAATTTTAGGCGATAGAGGTAGTAAGGCTTGGTGAATGCACAGAGAATATTATGACTTGGTTTTAGACTAATGCAGTATCTATCTGTCATATCATTGTTGGAAGTATATGCAATTTATTAGTAATAGTAGTAGTCAGCCATTAATAATACAGCACGGTAGAAGTCATAGCAGTAGTAATGTCATAGCTTCAGTTGCAACCGAGGTTACCGTTGTCATTCTACTGTTGTAGAATTGATCGCATCTTTCTGTCACCTGATTAAAGTAGCCCCCTATTCCCTCAGGTGAGTGAGGTAGTGAACATCTTTCACCCTATTTGAGAAAGCATGTTTCCTTAGGGAGACAAATTAGACTGCTCATTTTATGTTCTTCCCCTGTCAAGGGTTTTAGCATGATAAATCCACACTATGCATCCCAAAGATGAAATGTGTCTGTTGCGGCAATGATGCATAGTGATTCATACCTACGAGGAGCCTGTCCCTTCTGCGTGTTGAGCACTTTTCAAAGGTCCACTGCCCTTCAGAGCTTTCCTTTCTGTAGAGGTGACAGAAAGGCATCAGTCTGGGGCTGGGGTGGGGTTGGATGTACTGTATACTAGCCAAGGGTAGCTCATGGTTGTACAGGCATTACAGTGATTAAACTTTTTAAATACTTAAAAAAAAAATACTTTTGAAAGAAAAGAGCAGTCATATTGTACACTTTGATTCTTGTTTGTTAATATTGCATTAAGATGGTCAACATTTCAGCATGTAGTGCTTTCGACATAGTTATAGGTCCATGCTCTGTAAAACTTCAATGATACAATGACAACTTCCCATAATCTCCTACAGTCGTGTGCTTATTCTATTATGTGCTGGTGACAACAACAGAATCCCCAGTGTATCTCAGGCATCCCCAGAAGTGTGGTGCAGTGGTCTCAGAGCATGTGTAGTGTGGGAACTGAGGACCAATGGAAACATCCTGCTGCTGCTAGCATCAAGCCAGATTTCAGTTGATAACATTGTCGCCTCCGCAGACGTCTGTTTCATGTCCAATTCCTCCCCTCGTTGCGGTCTCAGTTATCCGTTGAAAATTGTGCCAAGCGGCCATGTCAGAAAATGTATGAACTTGTCAGCCAGAAAAGGGTAGCATTGCGACGAGGTGTCAGCCCCTCATGAAGCGACAGAGCATATGCCCATGTTCCTTTACCCACATCCTCCTTTTAAATGATGCTTATTTCTTCACACTGTGATTATGTTCAGATCAGGGCCATCACTTTATGCCATTTAATAAATGTTAATTTGTTAAATCAGATTAATCTAGGTAAAGCCCCGGTTTAGGACACCATTAGCATTCATTTATCTGACTGCTGGGGACTTCTATCAATAAGGGAACCGTCCGTCAATTTTTCATCGTCTCTGGGTAGAAATGTTCTCTGGGGATTGGATTGGTCGTGAAACGGAAATTAAACAGTCAGGCAGACCTGTGTTACCTAGACTCTTAAAAGGGTTATTTGGCTTCCCCGTAGGCGAACCCTTTTAAGAACCCTTTTTTGGTTCCAGGTAGAACCCTTTTGGTTTAAATGTTGGCTGCCAGACCAGCAGATAGAGACACCATATGGAGGTTGAAAATAGGAGGGGGGCTGTCGATAAATACTGATGGTGAGGGCAGCACGGGATATAGAGAGACTGTGAAAGCCTGAAATCTGTTGAAGAATAATGCCCTGTCATGTGGTATGTCTTCAGTTTGAGTTTTCATGTTTTCATCCATGTGTTGTCTTATTTGGGATATATCATATAATCTGGGATCCATATCCTCTATTTTAATGGTGTTAATGTTCTCATTATCTCACGTTCTCACTTTAGATGTGGAAAAGGTTTTGTTCAATTGAGAATACAGAGTAAACATATGTTCTACAGCACATCCTCTAGAACAGAAGAATGCATGCCACCCAGTCCCTTGATGACTCCTCATGCCTAGATGCTGATGTAGGCAGTGGTTGAGTCTAGGGCTGTTACGGTAATCGCCAAACCAGCAGTCACGAGTCATGACCGCAGTCAAATTCCACGTGACCATTGAATCAAGGTAACTAGGCTTCTCCAAAACTGCTCTCTGAAGCCGCTGATGGTCATTAGTAGCCTACCAAACTTGCTTACGGCCAGTCACTAACTGCCTGGTACTGAGCACTCTATTGTGCTTCTAATCACTCTGTCATCAATGCAAATGAAATCCAAAATCAGATCAAACACTTCATGAGAGCCCTGGCATTCAGGGTTTGAGCGGAAAAGGTTCACCTGTTGCGCAGCAAGAGCTAGCTCCTCATAGCTGGTTGATGCATGCAATTAAATAAGTATTCCCATAAACCCATGTTGCGCAACATTTCTATAGGCTATGCTATGCAATTACATGAGAAAACAGAGTTTTGATAGCCTCTATTAAACATTGGAATACCCCATCAGCTTTCTATAGGCTTTCTATATTTATTTCTCAACTTTCCTAATATTAAGCACATTGATTCGCTTTACAATCGGAGTAGCCTACATGGTTGGCATGAAAATGAACCGCGGGAAAAGCGTCCTCAATTCGCTTTTCAAGTGCATACGATGTCTTTTTTTTCCACCTGTTCCGACAAGTGCATGATAATGGTCCATTCTAAATCAAAACTAATTTCACACATATTATTTAGTATATGTAAAGACAATATTACATTGAGAATAGTCAGATGGGAGACAATATTATAACTTGTGAATGATGCCCACTGTGTGCAGTCTAAGGCAACAGCACATGCCATTTTTTGCGACTTTTTCAAATCATAGTCGCATGCTTTATGTAGCCTAGCCCGGTATAGGCCTATATGTTTTGATAAGGTTTGTATTACAACTAAAGTTGCCAAATAACTCTAAGCGTAGTCTATAGGCCTATGACCCCTGGAACAGGGTTGGAGAGGCCAGTCATTTTGCAATCGCGTGTGAAAACAGAGTTTTGACTAGCCACTATTTAAAAGATGATCCCAGCTTTCTCATGCGGCTATATGTATTGCTCAATTCTTTAAATTATTAATCCGCTTTACAACGTTTGTAGCCTACCTGGCATATTAAAAACTTAACCACGGGAAGCGCCTCCTCCATTCGAGTGCAGTTTAGGGATTAAATGTTTTTTAGTTTTTTTGTGGGCCATACTAAAGAATAAATAATTACACACATATATTAGTAGGCTATATGTAAAGACTAGATTACACTATGGGTGAGAATATTATCAAGCTTGTCAAATTGTGAATTAGAAACTGTGTGTAGCTCAGATGGTATAGCATGGCTCTTGCAACGCTAGGGTTGCCGGTTCGATTCCAACGGGGGACCAGTACCAATAAAAAAAAAATCATGAATATGAATGCACTAACTGTAATTCGCTCTGGATAAGAGCGTCTGCTAAATGACTGAAATGTCTGCGCAGCCTTTGCAAAAAAAATTCTAATTATCATTAGAGCCTATTAGAAACCAAAACATATAGCCTAATGGTTGTATCACAACTAAAGTTTCATAAATAACTACAATTGAACCATATAGGAGGCCCTGTTTCAAATTATCACTTTGTTAACTGCTCAACACAGAACAGCCTCATGTGTGCACTCCCTCGGAAATCCTTTGGGAAAAATATCCTTTCTATTTTATTCAGCTATGTTCAATTACTATAAAATAATGCCACAGGAAATATAAGCAAATCCTGTCTGCTGAATTAACTAGTGTAGTCTGCAACCACATGGTATAGCCAGATCAGGGCCTAACATAAGGAAGACTCAGAATATGCTATTCTGTTCTTCTGAAATAGGCTACATTTTCTTCATATAATAATGTTTCTTTAGACCTGACTAAAATAAATAATGGATTTATTGTGATGGTGTAGGCTATGTTAAATGGATTTATTAGACTTTTTAAAATGCAGATGTTTCAAAGGTCCACATCAGTGGCTTGTAGGCTGTGTATGGAAGGCCAGAGATGCTAAAAGTGTTTATGTTAATTAACGTTCAATTATCGTGAGAACGGCAGTTATTTGCATGACAATAACCGGCTGACAAAATTTAATGACTGCCAAAGCCCTAGTTGAGTCACCCCACAACAATTGAAATATGGCATTTGACCCCTGCAGGACGCTTAACATACACTCAAATTAACATACAGAAGTCCTACACAGGATGTTGGGATCATGAGCTATTCATGCACATTCTTTTCAACTAATTTATTTTCGTAGTTTATCTGTGGATGAGATGTTGAGTCATTATTTGGCTGTAGAATGGCTTAGCTTAGACTGGACCTTTTTTTGGATTTTGTATTATTTGTGGTTGTTATTGTTTTGTCGGCTCAAGCTAATTCTGTAGCACTACAATGACCCAGCTATGATCTACACAGGCATGAATGTTTATTGTAGCTCTCAACACCATTAGCAACCCTGTGCATTAGCCTACCACTCGAGTAAATAGGAGCATTAATGTTTTCATTCATGTTTTTGGTAGTTATGGTAATCAATCCAGTCTTCAAATAGTTTTCTGATTTTGGGTTCAGGCACTGCTGACATTGATCTAGATTCCTGTTAAGGATCAGAGTTACTATTTCAATCATGTCGAGACTGAAGACATCAGCCAGCTCTGGACTAATGCACTGGCTTCCTAAGTAAACTAAGTCGACAGACACGTACAGACATCCTGCACACATACACACAAGCACAGAAATGCAAGCAGGCAGGCAGGCACATACTCATGCATCACGCACAAGTGTGTCAAACCCACACAGGCGCTCTGGACACACACACATTCCATAGACACATCCATTAGCACACACACACACACGCACACACACACACTCATGATAAACACACACACACACACTCACGATCAACACACACTCACAGCGGCTGTAGTGGGCTCGCTCATTAGTCATCATCTCTAGCTTGTCTCTCTGAATGTGCCATCCGGGGAAAGGACAGCACATCCGGAGGAAGGCAGCACTACATTCCTCCAGCCGATGGATTAATCAATGGCTGCTTCTCTCTCCCCATCAATCTCAGGGAATAATCTGAGAGACATCATAAAAGCTCCATTCTGTCACACTGGATGCCGGCATTAACTGCTCCTATTACTGATCCTCTCCTCTACAGCCAATTGTATTAGAGGAGGGATAGGGGCATGTGAGATTTGGGTAAGTGACTGCAGCTGTAGTGTGTGTATGCCTTTTAGGGGTTGGCAGTGGTGGTCAAGTAGTCTACTCCATATTGGTGGTCAAGTAGTCTACTCCATATTGGTGGTCAAGTAGTCTACTCCATATTGGTGGTCAAGTAGTCTGGCCTGTAGCAGCTGCGGGTAATGGCTAAAAAACAAGCTGAAATATTGTTGTTGTGCTGTGACTCAACGATGTCCCTTTCCCTCTCTCCCTTCACTCTCCCTCCCCAAAACTCAACTAAAAGTAGTGACCTGGAATTCAAGTTGCCACTTTAGTCAGTCACCACTGGCCTTACCTCACCCACCTTTAGTCAGTCACCACTGGCCTTACCTCACCCACCTTTAGTCAGTCACCACTGGCCTTACCTCACACACCTTTAGTCAGTCACCACTAGCCTTACCTCACCCACCTTTAGTCAGTCACCACTGGCCTTACCTCACCCACCTTTAGTCAGTCACCACTGGCCTTACCTCACCCACTTTTAGTCAGTCACCACTAGCCTTACCTCACCCACCTTTAGTCAGTCACCACTGGCCTTACCTCACCCACCTTTAGTCAGTCACCACTGGCCTTACCTCATCCACCTTTAGTCAGTCACCACTAGCCTTACCTCACCCACATTTAGTCAGTCACCACTGGCCTTTCCTCACCCACCTTTAGTCAGTCACCACTGACCTTACCTCACCCACGTTTAGTCAGTCACCACTGACCTTACCTCACCCACCTTTAGTCAGTCACCACTGGCCTTACCTCACCCACCTTTAGTCAGTCACCACTGGCCTTACCTCACCCACCTTTAGTCAGTCACCACTGGCCTTACCTCACCCATCTTGCCAGTCTTGCCAGGTACAACTTAATGACTTAGCCCCCCCTCCTTTCTCATTTTCCCCTTACACTATGCATGAATGCTACAAGGTGCAGAATCAAGAGAGTGACGGCTGTCTGACGTGACAGCCTGGATGAAGAAAAGCACACACACGCAGGCACACACACACACACACACACACACACACACACACACACACACACACACACACACACACACACACACACACACACACACACACACACACACAGCAACACACCACCGACACAGGTGTCTCCAGAGAAGCCAATCCTCTTGCCTTCAGGGCAGCGTGGCAGCGTCTGCTGAAAGTGATAGTGGCCCAGGTCGCCACATTAATTTCTGCTGCTAAATGAAAAGGTTAAATGGACTGAGAGAGGGTGACGTGCTGTCTTTCACCTCCTCCCTCCGACTCTCAGGCCTTCTCTAAATGAATGTGAGACTATAGATCCTTTCCATTCACTGAGAAAAAGGACCAAAAGTAAGAGACAGAGTAGGGAGGGATAAACAGAGAGAGAGAGAGAGAGAGAGATAGAGAGAGAGAGAGAGAGAGAGAGAGATGGTAATGGTGGCAGCAGGAGTAATCTGTATGTAAGAGGTTATTTGGAAATGCAGAAAAAGGGAGACTGTTGGAGTTGATTGTTCTTATCTGAGTTCATTAATGCAATTTCCCCACAAAGAGCCTTTCAAGCTAAAATAATGACTGAATCAGTCATGTGTGCTCTGGAAAAGACAGTGTCATAGCACACACACAGACCTGTCTGACGGGATACAGACACACACAGACCTGTCTGACGGGATACAGACACACACAGACCTGTCTGACGGGATACAGACACACACAGACCTGTCTGACGGGATACAGACACACACAGACCTGTCTGACGGGATACAGACACACACAGACCTGTCTGACGGGATACAGACACACACAGACCTGTCTGACGGGATACAGACACACACAGACCTGTCTGACGGGATACAGACACACACAGACCTGTCTGACGGGATGCAGACACACACAGACCTGTCTGACAGGGGATACAGACACACACACAGACCTGTCTGACGGGATACAGACACACACAGACCTGTCTGACGGGATACAGACACACACAGACCTGTCTGACGGGATACAGACACACACAGACCTGTCTGACGGGATACAGACACACACAGACCTGTCTGACGGGATACAGACACACACAGACCTGTCTGACGGGATACAGACACACACTGACCTGTCTGACGGGATACAGACACACACAGACCTGTCTGACGGGATACAGACACACACAGACCTGTCTGACGGGATGCAGACACACACAGACCTGTCTGACAGGGGATACAGACACACACACAGACCTGTCTGACAGGGGATACAGACACACACACAGACCTGTCTGACAGGGGATACAGACACACACACAGACCTGTCTGTATCACCTGTCAACAAGTGGTGTTTTGACAGATTAGTAGAAGATTGAGATGGAAGGACTTTGAGTGAAGTGATGCCCTGATGCTGGTATGGCTGGGTGACCTGTTACTGGGGAGAGATTGTGCTTTTTTTCTCTGGGTGCTGCAGTCCTCTCCTCTGCAGTCCCTTTCAAAGGCATGCTGTATCCCAGTCTAGAGAGAGAAGGGTGATGGTTGAATCCAACACTCAGTATGAGGACAGGCATAATATATCACCTGTGTGTATGCATTAACCTCAGAGAGTTTCTCCTTTCATGGGTTGTCTGGAGACATAATTATTCATCACCGTTGAGAAAATAGGGCAACGGTTGTTGAGCCGAGCACATGCACTGAAAATGTAACTGTCAACCAGGTGTTTGAATTGTTTCAGATTGACTGTGTCTGGAAGCTGTTTTACTGTTGCCTCTTACCTAAGGTTCAATTCAAAATGCTTCGTTCCACAGGTCATAAGTTAGCATCAAAGGCATTATATGTTAAATGTTAGGCTACATTTATGTGTGTCATTCTTTGCAAACAATAACCTCTGCTTTTGGGTGTGAAGCTGTAGCATAATCATGGATTGCTATTACATCAGTTACTATGCAGATGCAAGGGCCTTGCAGAGAGTAGAGGAGTGAAAGAGAGTGAGAAAGAGAAAGATAGAGGGAGGGAGAGAGAGAAACCTGAACCGCTGATGACTCAAACTCCCACGTCTATTACCTCACATCTAGAATAATCAGAGACTACAGAAAACTCACTAACGTGATAACAGAGATTAATATAATCATCCCATATTCATAGTATATAATTTCATCAGTTTTGATCATGGAAAATATCATGGCATCTTTGAGGTTATAGATCAGTGTTTTGTCCTGCTTTTCAGTCCCTCATATGGGCATCTTTGAGGCCATTTCCCCTCCCTCCTTCCCTCTCTCCCTCCCTCCCTGTGTGTTGGTCTCCCCCCAGACTGAGGCCTTCTGTAGACCCAGGGGTGTGGAATGAGCGTCTGGGATATGGACAGCTGGGACGGGCTTCTCCATCTGTTTCCCTGAGCCTCTCTTTAAGTCCAAGACCCAATCAGCCTGGCAGGACTCAAACGCTAGTGCAGCTAGCACAAAGCTAGCACGCAGCTAGCACACAGCTAGCACACAGCTAGCACTGCTCCACTCTGCTCAGCAGGAAGAGCCTGGCCTGCCAGTCAGTTAGTTAATACTAAAGTACAGAACAGTACACAACGGCTGTGTCTTCTTCACCTCTACCTCAGTCACTATGTATCACTTTCTCTCACTCTCTCTCAATTTACTCCTTTCTCCTTGTCATTCAGCCACCTGTGTGTAGACTGGATTTGCCCTATGAGGGGAGTTTTGATCTGACAGGAAGAGACTTGAACTTGATGTAATCCTGCGTGTCTCCGGGGAGTCTAATGAGGTACTAGTGTGTCTGCCTGTTAAGGTCAGGGCCCTGTGACAGAGACTGCCAACTCACTCCCAGACAACATGGATGACAGAGGGAAGGAACGGCATGGTGGAAAGTGAAAACGGCTCCTTGAGATACAGTGTATTGCAGCTATTGGTTGTATATTGAAACCATCCAATATGGTGCCACCTAAATAGTGTCTTATCTTCCATGCGCCTGACCAGAATTACACCTTCACAGTTGTCATAATCCAATGTATTTGTAATTAGAGATTGAATCTTCAATGTACACATATTTAGTGGTGTTATGTGTGCCTATCCTATCCCCTATCATGTAAATATTACCCTGTCATATCCCTTATGATGTACATATTACCCTGTCCTATCCCCTATCATGTACATATTACCCTGTCCTATCCATCCCCTATCATGTACATATTACCCTGTCCTATCCCCTATCATGTACATATTACCCTGTCCTGTCCCCTATCATGTACATATTACCCTGTCCTATCCCCTATCATGTACACATGTCCCTGTCCTATCCCCTATCATGTACATATTACCCTGTCCTATCCCCTATTATGAACATATGAACCTGTCCTATCCCCTATCATGTACATATTACCCTGTCCTATCCCCTATCATGTAAATATGACCCTGTCCTATCCCCTACCATGTACATATTACCCTGTCCTATCCCCTATCATGTACATATTACCCTGTCCTATCCCCTATCATGTACACATGTCCCTGTCCTATCCCCTATCATGTACATATTACCCTGTCCTATCCCCTATCATGAACATATTACCCTGTCCTATCCCCTATCATGTACATATTACCCTGTCCTATCCCCTATCATGTACATATTACCCTGTCCTATCCCCTATCATGTACACATGTCCCTGTCCTATCCCCTATCATGTACATATTACCCTGTCCTATCCCCTATCATGCACATATTACCCTGTCCTATCATGTACATATTACCCTGTCCTATCCCCTATCATGTACATATTACCCTGTCCTATCCCCTATCATGTACATATTTCTCTGTCCTATCCCCTATCATGTACATATTACCCTGTCCTATCCCCTATCATGTACATATTACCCTGTCCTATCCCCTATGATGAACATATTACCCTGTCCTATCCCCTATCATGTACATATTACCCTGTCCTATCCCCTATCATGTACATATTTCCCTGTCCTATCCCCTATCATCTACACATGTCCCTGTCCTATCCCCTATCATGTACATATTACCCTGTCCTATCCCCTATCATGTACATATTTCCCTGTCCTATCCCCTATCATGCACATATTACCCTGTCCTATCATGTACATATTACCCTGTCCTATCCCCTATCATGTACATATTACCCTGTCCTATCATGTACATATTACCCTGTCCTATCCACTATCATGTACATATTACCCTGTCCTATCCCCTATCATGTACATATTACCCTGTCCTATCCCCTATCATGTACATATTTCTCTGTCCTATCCCCTATCATGTACATATTACCCTGTCCTATCCCCTATCATGTACATATTACCCTGTCCTATCATGTACATATTACCCTGTCCTATCCCCTATCGTGTACATATTACCCTGTCCTATCACTTTTCCTCTCATCCACAGTCACCCATGCCCAGATCTACCATGCCAACATGATTTAAGAAGAATAATCATACATTTAAAAAATGTATATAATAGTCTGATTGGTCAGGTTATAGGAGGGTATTGTGACCCCCTTTCTCACTAAATCTCGCTGTGTGTGTGTGTGTGTGTGTGTGTGTGTGTGTGTGTGTGTGTGTGTGTGTGTGTGTGTGTGTGTGTGTGTGTTTGTGTGTGTTACCCCATGGCACACCTCCTGCAGCCTACGCCAGACTCTTCGCCCTGTGGGGCACAACGTTTGGCTGTGACAGGCCCGTCTGCCACAAAACAGAACACTGTCACGCAATCGCCAAGGTCTGGCCACATAAAGTACCTACTGTCATCCTCTGGTGATGCAGCAATACAGAATAATACCTAATCTATGCACACATGTACATGCATGGTTATATCTATAAAAACATACAGTGAAGATAGCCAGTTAGATATGTAGATTGTACACATCCCGTTAGCTACCACATTATACCACCCACTATACTTCATGTGGTTCATATTGATTACAGTTTGTTTGATATTCCTGCCAGGTATAGACCTTCAGGAACTTAAAGGGAACATTTAGAGGGGTTGATCCATGTATGGTGTAGTAAATACTAATCGGCCTCCCATCTCACACCTGTGTCATATTAATGACCCAGATGCATTTTAGCGACATATTCATGAACTGGAAGGTTTGCCTTTGCTATGGGACTTCAGAGGTAACTGTGTGTGTGTGTGTGTGTGTGTGTGTGGGTTTCTCTGTGTCTCTGTGTGGGTGGGTGTTTCTCTGTGTCTCTCTCTCCATCTCTCTCTGTGTGTGTGTGTGTGTGTGTGTGTGTGTGTGTGTGTGTGTGTGTGTTAGTGTGTTTCTCTTTGTCTCTGTGTGGGTGGGTAGGTGTTTCTTTGTGTGTGTTTGTGTGTGTGTGTGTGTGTGTGTGGGTGTGTGTCAGACTAGGGAGGTTATGAACTGTTCACTGTTCTACTTTGATGTATGTTTTTGTCTTTGTGAAAAGCAGTTACGAAGCTGGTAGTCTCTGCAGTATGTCTTTATACCACCACTGTTGAAATGAAAAGATTGAAATCCCTGTGGACATGCATTGTAGAAAATCATGTACCTCTTTGTCTCACAATGTCTGAACAAAAAATATGTAAATAAAGAGACAGAAAAGACCAATTGGTGCATGTTCAGCCATCCATTTCAAATGTAATCTAACCGGAGTTGTTTTTAGGCTGCAGTATCAGACAGGGTATCCCCTCCCTGAGGGAACTGTGTGTTTGCAGGGTGTTGCGGCCAGGTTAAAAGCATCCTAAGCCTTTGACGGAACTGGCGTGTCGTGCTATCCCCCCCACCATCCCTCCCCCCACCCCCTCTCCCCTCCCTCCCTACCGGTGTGTTGTACATTAGCATAAAACTGATGGGAGCATGAAAGAGAAATGGAGTCCTTTTGCATTCATTAGCTTCATATCGAGGTGTTTATTTTTATTCCAGAAAGACACCGTCACAGTGACTTCTCTGCACTACTTCTCTGCACTACTTCTCTACACTACTTCTCTGCACTACTTCTCTACACTACTTCTCTGCACTACTTCTCTACACTACTTCTCTGCACTACTTCTCTACACTACTTCTCTGCACTACTTCTCTACACTACTTCTCTACACTACTTCTCTGCACTACTTCTCTACACTACTTCTCTACCCTACTTGCTCAAAGTCACAAATTTGCTGCTCTATTTCTTTTTCTCAGCTTTTGAATTGAAAAGAGAGTCTCTGGTTAAAAGGGGTCATATTAATATAAGGTGTCCCCTTAGAGGTGGGGGGTGGGGGTAAACGTCTTAACAATAGGGGGATTTAGTCTCAACTCAGAGAAGCCTATCTTTTCTGAGGAGCTGAGGCCCATTGCAATGAGGTCATAGAGGATAGGTTTTGTTGAATGACGGCCCTGAGGAAGTGTTCAAGGACAAACTAGAGTCATAGCACACTGTCAGAGAGACTGCGCTGGTTCAAGCATTATTATCTCTAATAAGACTACTTCTCATGATTCACACTGATTTGGGCTGCTACGGACCAAGACCTGTCCACTCCACAGTCGCACCAAGCACTCCCCTCCACTCTCCTGTTCTCAGCTCTCCCAGGCACTGCTGGCTAATTGGGATAAGCTCCTTGTATGTTTGATTTCACTCCTCAGACTCAGGAGATGAACCTTAACGGACAATTGTGTTTCCTGTACAGAACGAAATGACGCGTAAAAAAGTGGGATAAAAAATAGTTAAGAGCTGCTGCCTACCAAACGACAAATGAGGCTATAATGAAGAATGAGAGTGTCTCTGTGGAGTGTTAGCCATAGCGTCTGATCCAGCACACTGACTTAGACGTGTTGATGAGGCATTCATTATACTTCGTTAGGAATGGCAGCTATCAATCTGTAAATGAGCCGTACAGTACAAGTCATATAAATTATGCCGAAAGCTTGGAAAGCCCGTCCATAAGTGTCAAAAATGCAAATGGCCTTTAATGGATGACTGGGCGGGTGACTAAAGCTAAGAGGAGGGAGTTTTTTTTCTCCCCAAAGCCATATTCTCTCTCATCAACTGTTAAAGCTGCAACAGAGGTTCCAGTCCATGTGAGGGAACATATTGTAGATCCTCAGGTCTAAGGGAGATATAGTGCTCTCTATAGGGGAGCATAAGGATACATCTTTATAATGCTACATCAGCCATTTTGGTTCTATTTCCTGTAAAATCAAAGACCTGGCCGGATCAGATTTTAGAGCCTGTTTGAAGGAATGGTTCACCCTAATTAGTTGATTTAGTCATGCTATTTGGAGCATGTTAATAAGGGTTGTACCACTTCCTTGGTTTTACACCCAGTAATTCTAAGGCTAAACTGTGGGAAGTGAGTTAAGACATATTTCGTCCCTGGCCCTGTGGATTCCGTGCATTTCTTAGCATATTTAAGAGTTATGAACATGAAAAATAAAAACAGAAACTTTGTCATTGACTTTAACTTTATTTTATTGGTGGTTCAGCATCTGGACAGGTTCTTTCCATGTGATTTTGCTGTGGCAGTGAGTCTCCTGTGATTCTTTACCTCATTACCCAAGTACATTAGCTAATGATGCACTGGCTTTTTCAAGTTGAGTGGACAGAATGTGCTGTTGGAGCTTTCAAAGACCCCCTGATAGCGCAGAAAACTCTGGCTCTTAGCTGCAGGGCTGTACAGGGTAAGTTAGCCTGCCACCTCAGGGTGAGTCCATGTGAGGCTCCTGTAGAGTTCTATGGGAGCAGGCAGGTATGCACTGAGGATGGTGCAGAGATCTGTGAGGGCAGGCAGGGATACGGATCAGTTTGATGGGGGCAGACACGTTGAGGATGGAGTAGTTGTATGGAGACAGAGAGCGGCACAGAGATGCTGAAGATGAGGACGAGGGTTTGAGTCTTTCTCAGAGAGACTGTGGGGGTAATATGTAGACCTGTGCTGTTGTGACCAACATGAGGCTTCTTCAGTTTCTCTGTTTCTGTTTCCATATCTGTCTGACACACGGTGTGCTTGTGTGTCTGATACACACGCACACACGCACACACACACACACACACACACACACACACACACACACACACACACACACACACACACACACACACACACACACTATTTATTTCTCTGTCACGCTCTCTCTCTCTCACACACACACACACACACAAAAGTGCACACACAGTAGACACAAGCAGAGTTTCTTTCTCTGTTAAAATCTCCCCCTCTCTGTCATACAGAAACACACAGTGAGTCTCTTTCTCTGTTAAAATCTCCCCCTCTCTGTCACACAGAAACACACAGTGAGTCTCTTTCTCTGTTAAAATCTCCCCCTCTCTGTCACACAGAAACACACAGTGAGTCTCTTTCTCTGTTAAAATCTCCCCCCCTCTGTCATACAGAAACACACAGTGAGTCTCTTTCTCTCCCATCTTTATTCACCCCCTCCTGACTCCATTTTCTTCTGTCTGACTAATCTCAATGTGCTCTGCATGCTCTATGCTCAGTAATTGGTTTAGAGAACTGTTTATCCCCGACCCCACACTACCCCACCCGCGCCACACCGTATCCGCTTCCCTGCGTGCCTTCAATCAGACAGCCATTCCAGGGAGCAACAATGTCTTGGCTGATTTTGGCACTGCCGTCCCACAGGTAATGGGAGAGATTTAAAGAAGGCTGCCACCACCCTGCACAAACAGCCCAGAGGTTGGGGTAAAGAATAGCAGCTCATTTGGTAAGCAAGCGCATCAGTGCTTTTGTTAGCCACCTAGCTGGAGATTGTGTAGCTGGTGCTGATAGTTTGACCGCTAAGCTAACCCTGCTGAACAGAACACTGCTACCGTGTCACAGTTAGCCAGGATGGTTGCAGACATGATTGCTGGGCCTGGTGACAGTGGAGTCAATCCGTCTCCTCGTCACGGTAATATCGCTACTTTAGAGATCATTATCAAAGTGATGAATTCTGCAGCCTGTTCACCCTGAGGATTTCACACCTGGACAGGAATCAAGGGATAATTCATGCCATTGTTAGCTTTGCTAGCTCTGCTCAGACTCCTGTAGTTAACAAGATCACAGTGGAGTAAATTACCCTGGTCTCACTCACATGGCCTAATAGTAAGCCATAGGTCTTGGAATTGGAACAGATGAGCACGTGTTTCCATCATGTATTCCTGGAAGCAGGAGCAAACCAGGTCAGATAACCAGGTCAAACAACCATGTCAAATAACCAGGTCAAATAACCAGGTCAGATAACCAGGTCAGATAACCAGGTCGAATAACCAGGTCAGATAACCAGGTCGAATAACCAGGTCAGATAACCAGGTCAGATAACCAGGTCAGATAACCAGGTCAGATAACCAGGTCAGACAACCAGGTCAGATAACCAGATCAGATAACCAGGTCAGACAACCAGGTCAGATAACCAGATCAGATAACCAGGTCAGACAACCAGGTCAGATAACCAGGTTAGACAACCAGGTCAAACAACAAGGCCAGATAACCAGGTCGAATAACCAGGTCAGATAACCAGGTCAAATAACCAGGTCAGATAACCAGGTCAAATAACCAGGTCAGATAACCAGGTCAGTTAACCAGGTCAGACAACCAGGTCAGATAACCAGGTCAGTTAACCAGGTCAGACAACCAGGTCAGATAACCAGGTTAGACAACCAGGTCAAATAAAAAATAAATTCATCACAACCTCATAGTCTGAGATACAAGTTTGTCCAGAAGTGAACACTAACTGAACCCCTCTTACAGTCTGCATCAAGCTTTGGCCCCAGGCCTACACATGAACACACACATACAGTAAACACACACATGAACACATGTACAGTACACACACACAGATGAACACATACACACTTGAACACATGCCAGACTTACACAGACTCATACACCCATCCACCCACCCACACACAGATCCAGCAGCTCTGACTGATTAGAGTGCATGATTAATTAGGAGACAGATTGCTAAATGCCTGCGTTCATGGTCTGACGTGGAGAGGTAAAGTGTCTCTGTGGAGCTGAACACCCTCCTCTGCCCCTCTTTTCTCTCTCTCTTCTCTCTCCTCTCTCTCTCTCTCTCTCTCTCTTCTCTCTCTCTTCCTCTCTCTCTCTCTCTCTCTCTCTCTCTCTCTCATTTTCTCCTTGTCTATATTAAGCTCTTCTGGGCTAATCATTCCTAGAGGACGGCAGCCCAACAATATTGTCATGACTTGACACACATCGGTGCTCAATCAGATTCCA